>CM076571.1:278225310-278652152 GCA_034641835.2 Pinus albicaulis
CACACATATATATATATACCTATTTCTGGATGGATCTCTTTACATGTGATGATGTTTTTGTTTATAAATTGCGCAAATTTCTATCTAAAACCAAATTAGCTACTGCATCTGTTAATGTATTCATATGCCTGGGTATATGTTGATATGTGATATAATCAAAATTCCTTTCCAGTAAATGAATACGCAGATACAGACGTAAAATAGATGGATTTCTAACTGAATAGTAACCATTAAGCTGTAATACTACAAGTTTTGAGTCTAGATACATAAGTAATTCATGAATGCTGAGGTCCACAGCCTCGGTTAATAATTCCAATATGGCACTATATTCCGCGATATTATTTGTAGCAGGACCCAGAAACGCACCTTGCAGGTTAACCAACTCACCAGCAGGATCGTAGATTACCTAGGCTGCTGAGGATAGATTCCTGGTACTGCGGGAGGCACCATCCGCGAAACCCACAAACGGAGTAATAGACATCTGCACAATCAGGAAGACTCGATCAGCAAAAAGATGCTTACATCGCACATCACACCACACATGCACACAAATGAATATACACACCTATGTACACACACCACACCGAAAATAACTTCAAGCATAGTATTTTTTAAGGTACAGCCCATTTCTAGGCTGCGCCAACGGAACTCCTTCATAATCAATGAGCTCATAAGCCCCATTTTTCAATACTAGTTTTACAATGTAGGGCCCATGCCACATCGGTTGGAACTTTCCTGCTCCAATTTTGTCGTGTGCTTGGTCGTATAGGAGGACAAGGTCCCCTTCGACAAAGGAACGTGGAGATACAGATTGATGAAAGTGGGCTTTGACCCACTTTTTCTGTGCTTCAATGACTAAAGCAGCCAAGTGGCGGGTTTCATCCAACCATTCCAAATACAAGAGACACTCTTCTTCAGGAGAAGTATCGGGCAAAAGTTCCACAACCAACTTTAAAGAAGGAATTTCGCACTCAACTGGAAGAGTTGCTTCCAGACCATACACCAATTGGAAAGGTGTGAACCCAGTCACACTCTTTGCTGACGTCCGGTAGGCCCATAGAGCTAAGAACAATTGGAGGTGCCAATTGCACGTATGAATACCAACTGTTTGTTGAATCATTGTGACCAAAACTTTGTTCACAACCTCAACCTAGCCATTGGCCTGGGGGTAATATGGCGTTGAGCTATCGTGTTGTAAGCACAATCTTGATGTCAGCTCGGCCATCATGTAATCTCGGAAATTAGTGCCATGATCGGTAACAATGGCTTGAGGGACCCCGAAACGTGCAATAATGTGGTTTAAAATAAACTGGGCAGCTGTCTTACTGTCGGCGACTAGTGTAGGCATCTCTTCGGCCCACTTAGTAAAGTAGTAAACATTGACAATTATATATGCATGCCCCCCAGCTGAATGAGGGTTACACGTCATGAAATCTACGCCCCATTTCGCAAAAGGGCCGAAATTAATGACAGGATGCAGAGGAAGAGGTGGTGCGCACATCTTGCGCTGAAAAACATGACATGCATGACATTTGCAGACTGCAACAATACAGTCTTTGAATATCGATGGCCAGAAATAACCTGCACACAGAATCTTCTGGGCAGTGGCATATCCGGATATGTGACCGCCACAGGTGCCACTGTGACAGTAATTCAAGACTCTTTCAGCCTCCTCCAGGGTGAGGCACCAGCGGAGCACCGAATCTACTCCAACGTGGTATAAAGTATCTCCTACAATACAGTAGGGTTGAGACTGATGCCGAATCCAACGTCGGGCATCTTTGTTCAACTCAGACCAGAATTTTGATGTTTTAAGATACACAATAATATCGCCATACCATGGGTCGCGAGTGCTGATGAGGAAGAGTGTTTCATCCGGGATATGATCCTCGGAATGAGATGGGGTGGAGTCTGTCAGGAGGGAGAAAATGAGATCCAAAAAAACCAATGATTTGGTTGACTTAGCAGTGGTAAACTCTAAGTTGAATTCCTGAAGGATAACAATCCATTTGGAGTATTTTCCCCCCAGTAATTGCCGAGATAGAATATATGTCATGGGGTTGAAATCCGAAACCATGGTTGTTGCAGCAGGATGTAGTGGCGAAAACGCTGCACAGCTTGCACTGAGGCTAATGCCAGCATCTTGACGTGAGTGTAATGTGTTTCTGTGTCGAGAAGATTCTGTGATAGGTAATAAACAACGTGTTCATTTCCATCATCATCATCCTGCACCAGAACCATAGCTATGGTGCTAAACGCGGCAGCCAAATATAGAGTGAAATCACGGTGATAGTTTGGAGGACGAAGTAATGGAGCATTAACAAGTAACGTCCTTAGCTTCTCGAAGTATCGTTGAGAAATCTCATCCCAACGAAAGGGAACATTCTGCTTTAAAAGACGCGTGAAACCCTTGGCAACTTCCGCGTAGTTCGGGATGAAGCGTTGAAGGAAATTAGCTTTTCCCTGCAGACTCTGCAATTGATATAATGAGGAGGGTGATGGGAGATTGAAAATAGCCTCGACTTTTAGAGGGTCAAGGTGAATCCCGTCCTTGGAGACTATGAATCCCAAAAGACGTCCAGAATCCACGCAAAAGATGCAATTATGAGGGTTGAGCCGGATATTATAGCGTCGACAACGAAGGAAAATTTGGTGTAGGTGTTCGGGATGGTCCTCTCGCCGAGCTGAGTGACCTGGAAGATCGTCCAGATAAGGCTGAACGATATGGTGTATGTCGTGGAATGCGTAAGACATAGCACACTGGAAAGTAGCTCCAGCGTTCTTCAAGCCGAACGGGATCTTTTTATAAGCAAAGGTATCCCACAGACAGATGAATGTAGTCTTTGTTGATCGGCGGGTAAAATATTTATCTGATTATACCCGGAAAATCCGTCCATCAAGGAATAAATATCACTCCCAGCACATTCGTCGATGATTTGATCTATGAAGGGGGTGGGATAATTGTCCTTAGGACAGGCTCGATTAATATCATGGTAATCAACACAGACTCTTATAGTGCCCTGTTTCTTATCTACAGGGACAATGTTTGAGACCCATTCTGTGAGGAGAATCGGGTAAATGAAGCTCGCATTCAGAAGTTTTTCAACTTCTGCTTTAATAGCAGCGGCTTTGCGAGGATGCACTAGGCGTAGGCATTGGTGCACAAGTTTCGCACCAGGGTAGGTAGGAATTTTGTGCACCACTATGCTAGGATCAATCCCAGGCATCTCTTCATAGGACCAAGTGAACACATCTCTAAATTCATAGAAAAGATCAGTATAAACTCGTATCTCATCAGGAGAACAAGTCACTCCCACATGTATATTCTCGACTATCCCCGGTTTGACGAAGATGTCGATCAGAATGGTTTGGGTAATGTTGCTCAGGTTTCCTTCCGAAAGGACCTCATGTGTCAAAATGGGCGTCTGGAGAGGCGGAGTAGGAACCTGAGATGAAAAACGCTCTAGACAATCTGACATTGCCCCCATGCTGGGCATGAAGGAGGAACGATGATGTCCATCACTCCAAGGCAGCTCCTCAAGAGACATTGTTTCAACAATGGCTTTTTCAGAAGTGAAAATCTCTTTAAGAGGATCAGGCAAGTCGGCCTCACCAAGCCAGGGGGATTGAGAGTAGATATCTAAAGCCATGCTGAAGGGAGCATGTTGAGAGGGAGGACGATCGGATGCGGTGACTATTTCACAGTAGTTAATCTCTACTGGAGTTAAGGGCATCGATTCTCCAAAATCGGTCACCTGTTCAGGCGAAGGGATGATCCATGGGTCGTCAGACCTGGAGATCATATTAACTTGAACGGTGTGTGGTGGCGGTGTGGGAAAAATACCCATGAGGACGGGGTCCTTGAAGAGACCGGGTCCTACACTGTCAGGGGGAATCGGGATCTTATCCACGTAAGGAACGTTGTTCTCAAAGGTGGAGGTGAAGAAAGAAAACTAATCTACAGTAAAAAAATTTCCCTCATGAGGAAACTTAAGAAGTTGAAACAGGGTGGATGGCACGCATAACATGGTGTGAGTCCAACTGTGGCCGAGAAGTAGATTGTAGTTAAGCTTGGCGTCAACCACTTCTACTTCTACATTGACTGTCTTCCCCTGTAACATAATCAACAAACTCTCGATAACACCTAGGGGTTTAGATTCTCGACCATCGAATGCCTCTAAGGCATTGGGAGATGATGAAAGCGCTGGAGAGCCAATGGCCTTCCAGCAGGCGGACGACATGACACAGGTAGAAGCACCTTCATCCACAACAGCCCTATGAATGTTAAGACCGTTGATCCTGACTTGTATGACAAGAGAAATTTGATGCGAAAGCCGGGGGGTAAAGTTTTCTAAGTCGAAGGTGAGAAGACTAGAATTGGTGGGATCGATTACACCGATTACAGACAACAGAGCTTTCCATTGCGAAGGGAAACTTTGAAGGACTTCCAATGCGAACATAGCAGAAGGCGCCTGAGCCAAATCCTCAACAATACTGTAGTGTTGAGCGGCACGGGCATTTGGATTGTAGGAAGACCTTCGTAGAACACCTTTAGAAGGTGGCCTCACAACAGGTTCAGCAGTAGGCTTCTCAATTTCCAAAGAACCGTAGACAGGTGGAGGAGGTGGGCCATCCACAACTTCCTTTCCAGCTTCCTAACGCGATCCAGCGTAATCCTTCGAATGCATAGCAATTGAGACAGGTGTAGCACCATTCATCATAAAGACCTGGGACCCAAATGGGGCATATGGTGAGGGTTCCTCAACCATCTGCGTCTGCTGAGACGGGAACGATTCTTTAAGAACTGTCGGAGTCCCTTTAGAGCCTTTGAGAAGTTGACTAATTTCAGATCGTCTGGGACAATCCTTAGTATAATGATCTCCTTCACAGATAAGGCAGGGGTACTTCGGTTTACGTTGGGAACCGTCATCAGTACGAGGTTTAGAAGACTCTGACTTTGGGGTGTCGGGTTTGGATTTTCCTTTTCCCTTCTTGTTTCCTTTGGAGGCTTTTTCCGTAGGATTAGCCTGAACGGCGTTAACCTCCACAGTTTTTCCATAATCTAGAGGGGCGGGAAGAGCAGAATTATTGGAAGAATTAGACTTCTGCTTCCCATTTGAAGATTTCCGAGAATTTTGAGACACGGAACCAATAACACCATCCACTGCAGGGGTAGGTGTTACACCATTTTTTGGTCATCTAACCTGCTATCATTAGATGGACCCAAGTACACCATGTAAGACCAATTTTACCCTAAGTAAAATTGCTTTCACTATGTAAAATAACTTAATAAAACACATTTATTAGGTTGTTTATGGTCTAAACAGGAAACCCCAAAAGGAAATATTAAACAAACCTATATTTGTTTGATTTTCATCAAGGAATAATTAATTAAACAATAATTTAATTATTATTCCTGGTCATGTTTAACCCAAAACAAAGAAATTAATTAGATAAATCTTTATTTATCTTATTATTTTCTAGGAATAATTATTTAAATCTTATTTAAATAATATTCCTTGTTAAATATGACTAAATCACCCATAAATAATTAAATATATCATTATTTATTTGATTATCTTTCAACCACTTCCTTAAAATGATAAATAAATCATTTATTTATTTATTATTCACAAATAAAGGGATTTGACCCAAGTCAAATACTTTCTCCCTCCAACAAATATAATAAAATATTCCATAAAAGGTGGATCTAGATTTGGTTAATGTTATTTTAATCATGCACCAAGATCTAGAATGACCCAATATTTTGTTATAAATAGGAGGGTTTCTCCTACCATTCTTCACCTTTTGTTGCCTATTAGATCACTTTGGATCTATACTCTTGGTCTGACTTTGAGCCATTATCATTGTCATATTTTCCATTATTTTCTATGTGAGCTCCCTTTGAGTTCTATATTTGTCTGGGTTTTCTACACCAACGGGAGAGAGAAATGCTAGATCTGAAGCGCTGAGGACTTCCAAGAACCCATCCCATTGAGGAGAATTGGAAACACCTTCTTGTTTTCCTCCCAGGTGCCCTTAATACAAAAATTCTTTCAAAAAATATTGTTCTTGTCTTGTCTATTGGATGTATGGAGCAAAACCTTATTTTTACTGCTTAATGTCTCTTTATGCATAGATCTTGTTTTTTGCAGCACTTTTCTTGATCAACTAACTGCAAATCTGAAGATATTGGCAGTCATATTTGATGTTAGGGCTATAAGTTATGCGTAGCTAAAGTGGTATTTTTTCGTACACTTCGACAAAATATTCATACTAACAGTAGGTGGAGCTTTAGAGGTTCCTGGGCATGGAGCATCATTCAAAATATCATACAGCGTGCCGGACTGGGAGTATACTAGATCAAGATATTGGGCACGCACAATGGCCTGTTCCTCAGTCACACATGCCCCCATAGCAATATCTTGAGCGATTTTGTTAACAAAGGACATGGTGAACCAATGAGTTAGTAGTTGATCAGGTATATCAAACTTGATCAGCCTACGAATATGATCGGATATGTGGGTGGCTTTATCCTGCTTCAAGGAAGTCAGGAGATGTGTCCCGGCTTCATAGCGAAATGGTAACTGAAAGTGGGTCAGAAAATCCATTGCTAAAGTATTGAAATCCTGAAAGATGCCATGGGGTAGTTCAATATACCACTTAGCGACAGCACCGGTAAGAGTGCGCTGGAAGAGACATAGACGAATTGAATCATCGACCCAAGAATTAGACGAACACCACAAATGGTAAGTCATTACGTGAGCTTGGGGGTCTTCACTAGCTTTACCTTCAAACTTAGGGCAGTCGCCGGGTACCTTGGTCGGAACCGGAGGCCAATAAGGATTATGAAGAATCGGATCATTGGTTAATTTAGAAACGTCCGGTAATTCCAAGGTAGCCAAGAACGGCAACTGCGGATTGAACGTCATGCCAGGCCCTCGATAAGGACCGGTACCTGTACTCCATGTTGGCTGAGAATACCCTTGCCCCCATGGGTTCTGTCTCGAAGGATTCTGACCGTAGGGGGTATAGGGGGTATAACCAGTCTGATTCGGTTGCTGGTAACCAGCGTACGGGGCTTGATAACCAGAGTATGGACCCTGATTATATGTCGGCCCCGTTTGAGAATTCTGTGGATTTGGCTGCTGAGTATAGGTGTAGCTAGGTTGTTGAGTGTAATAATGGGAACCTTGGGGAGGATTATAAGTCGGTCGAGATTGGCCGTGAGGGTAGTAACCGCCTTGAGGTTGAGCGGGTTGCTGATAGGTGGGACCTTGCTGAGGGTGATAATTAGGATGCACCGGTTGATTCGGTTGTGGCATCGAGTAAATTGGTTGTTGAGCAGGGTCGACATGATGTGTAGGCTGGCCTGGTTGGACCGGCTGGCCAGGCTGAACAGGCTGACCTGGTTGAACAGGTTGCCCTGGGTGAATGGGCTGACTTGGTTGAACAGGTTGCCCTGGGTGAACAGGTTGTGCCAGTTGTGCAGGTTGACCTCGCTGTTATGGAGCACCAGGTTGTACCGGATGGGCCGTTGGCCTAGTGGTAGAATGGATCCAGGTGGTGGCTGGTAACCGGTTTGACCCGCAGCAGAACCATAAGATGGTCCTGGCTGATGTGAAACATTTGGAGCAATAGGATACTGAGGTTGCATGGGTTGGGAAGGTTGGACTTGCCCCCCAGGACCGTATACCAGCACGGGTTGGTACCCCGGTGGACCTGTGAGTCCTTGAGGTTGCCCCGGTTGGACTCTAGGAAGAGGCTGCATGAGTTGACCTGAAGGGTTGTAATACTGTCCTTGCGGACCGTATAATGGCCCCTGCTGGCCCGCAAGGTGACCTTGCGGGTCATAAGGATAGCCAGGCTGGCCCGGAGGTTGGCCTTGAAAAGGTTGTCCTTGCGGGTTATAAGACTACCCAGCCTCGTTATATGGTAAACCTTGAGCATGAAGTTGAGCCTCAGGAGCGGGTAAACATAAAGGATTCCCATACTCATCATACTGATATGGAAAAACGTACATGGGTGTACCATCCCATGCATAATGCAAAAAATACGAGCGGTTGGGATCTTGAGAGGATTGTCCGACCTCGGGGTTCGATTGTTTAAAGGAAAATCGATACTCCTCAGGAGAGATGTTCTCCGGCATAGTACAAGCTATATAGATGTCTTTGGGAAGCGATGTGGTCCTTACGGACTGAGTGGTAACAACAGATGTAGATGCAGCCACACAAATAGTGGGCCTGACGGGCACATAAGTGACCTGAGGGGATGACGTGACAGGTGTCCTAGGAGACATCCCCAGTGAAGGAACAACCGGCCTCATAGAAGGAGCTGATACCCCCATAGAGGCAGCGGCGGCGATAATCTAACCTAAGGATCTATACCCTACTGGTAGTGAGGGACCGAGCGAAGACATAACAGATGATTCGGGGTTGTCTTCTGGGAATAACTTCCGGGTTACTTTTGGGAATAGCTGGTAATCTTCACCAGACGTGGGGATTTCCTTGCTAGCAGAATGACTGGATTCACTCATATTTGAACCTGCCGCTAGATCTTGTAACAGACGGCAAGGACTAGGAGGAATAACAGCAGCTAAAAAAGGCGAACCCGATGTAAGAGGAGGGAAATGTTCCCCTACTCCAAATCCAGACCAAGGGTCGGATAAGGGCCAATTGAGCTCAACTGGTCCTCCAAAGGGAACCTCAGATAGAACCGGTCCCCCGTCGGGAAACTCAAAAACGATGGGATGCTGAGGTTCAGCAGAGGATTGAGAAACCTCTGATGAATCGTCCGTATATGGACTACCAGTAGATGAAACTGAGGGTTCCGCCACTGTGGTAGTAATGACAAGAGAAAAAGATCAAACACACACATGGGCTGAAAAAGAACAAAGGCACACAATCAAATGACCAACAAGAAAATCTAACAGGGCGTGTGACCGCGGGTGATTTGTTTTACGACATTGAAACTTAGAAACTTCACCGTTTCATGTTTTAAGAGCCGAGAAACGGATGAAAGATGATTCTATCTCTTTCAGTTTTGGAGCAAGTGTGAAAGGACAAGTGCTTGGTGATCTTTTCAAATTTAAGGAGTCAGATAAGATCAAAATGACTGCTCAGGAATACTAGGCAAAGGGTGTACCAAATAACCGTGAACTGCAATATACACCTTGGTTTCAAAATGAAAGAGAAATCAACCAAGGACTTAATGTACGTGCAGGCAATCTCCCCGAATGTTGTGTCTGGTGTATCATGGGTATAGGGTGGCAGACTCAGCTTCCTATGGATAAAGGATAGAAACCTAGTGGGGTCTCCCTTTATATACGCAACGGTACAGGGAGCACAAGTCCGTACTAGTGCTGTCTAAAGATAAGAGGCGAACAACAGCTACTAGGTTTAAAGACGCCGGAACACGTCTCTATCCTAGACCTCTAAATATTTCATTAATGTTTCAATGCTGCCTTAGTGTAAATTGAATAAATTTTAATGTTTATCTTCAATTATGTTTCATTTTTCAAACCCTCATGAGTGTTATGTCTCAAAATCGCCTAAATGCACACTACATGCCACAGTATATCATTTCATTCGATGAAAGCTAATTACGAGAGAGTTAAGAGCTTTTCACACAACAACAAAATGATCAGACAACAACCAATGGCATCTCTAATGTAGCTAATGGAAAATAAAAACTTTTCTTTCAAAGTTACTAATCACTAATAACATCGAAAAGATTTAATTCACACTAACTAATCCAACGCAAAAGAGATTTTTTTTGTATTTTCAATGTTTAAGAGCAAAAAGAACTAAACAAAATGAAAACTAATGAGACAAGAAATTCGAGAAGTGAAAGAAGAAGAGAAAAAAAATCAAATTTCACTCAATGCAAGCACACAATCGGACCTCAAATTGACAAAAAGTCCCTCAAATCAAAAGACACCCAAAGACTCAATTGAACCATGTAATCTAGGCCCAAAATGAGACAAAGCGGAATTTGAATGAAGAAGAAGCCAATCACTCGAATAACACAATAAAATGATGAACAACCACCAAACAAATGCAGAGAAGCAATCACAAAGTTGAATGAGCAGATAAAGACCACAAACTCCCAAGGGAGGCTCAACGCACAATAGCACCAAGATGCCCTAGGGCTAGAATGTAAAATCAACAGAAAAGGGCAAACAACCAAAGGAAGAAGGTCGCAGTCAGTCAAACAAGGTTCCAAAACACTCAAGCAGTCGAAAAACAAGGCCAAACACCCAGATCAGTCTCAGAAGGCTCAAAACACAGTAAACCCTAGCACCTTACAGTATTGGCGCGACTGTAAGGCTGAAACTAGCGCCATAATAGAATTGGCTCGAGTAATACACTGACAACATGCGCCAGTGGGCGCGACTGTCACACTGAAAAGTGCGTCAGCCGAGTTTACTAAGGAAAAATAAAAATAACCAATCCAAGAAGTAGACCAGTGATGTTGGAGCTTAAACCAAAAGCCAAAGACATGAAAGAACCAGCTAAAAGAGCTGATCAATCAAGCAAAGTCAAGAATTGACCGAAAGACAAGACAATACTCCAAGTGTTCAGTTCATAAACTAGACCGGAGATTGACTGAAGCAGCATTGATCTACTTTCGCTAATGCAGAGCAAGAGCGTTTAGAAGGCTATCTGGCTAACTTCAGGCTCCGTCTGTAGTTTATAAAGTGAACAACAAGCTAAACTCCCCAGCGGAGTCGCCAATTTTTTGTAGAGGTAAATCCCCTCTGCGGACAGAGGCGATCCCTACTAGCCCAGATCGGGTCTACCAACAATCATAACACGCTAAGGTGCAGGTTCCTAATTTCAATAAACCAACTTGCAAAGAAGGCCTACCTCAAGTCCAACTCTGTTGTTCGTAGAGAAGATGACGTTCCCATTCCCTTGCTCCAGCAGGTCACAATCCTTTCGCTTGCCACGATCGAACACCTGCACATGCAAGAAACACAACAAACACAATCGTAAAACCCGATATATGCAATTATGTATCAGTCAGAGAAGACACAACTCATGATCATAATGAACAATACGAGTGGAACCATAACCAATAGTCGCTTATCATTAATTCATCAAAGGAAAATACAACCAGGCTCTGACGTTGAACCTTCCTTCGGTGGGTCATCAGCGGAATACGTCTCAGTAAAGCTTGTTGGGAATGGGGACAAGCCTCTCTCTTCGATCGTCAATCTCCTCGCTATGGATTTGGCACTATGAGGACTATCAAAGCTCTTGCAGCATTCTTTAGGCTATGAAGGCTCTTGGAGATTAGCTTGCAAAGGGAAATGGAAAGCTTATATAGATGGTGGAAGGGGAGTTAGGATCCCTACAATCATGGGATTGGCCCTATCATCAAGGAAGCTTCCATGAGAGGTGGAAAACTACTTCCTCTACATGGAGATCCAAAGCCAAACGTCCCAACTCAATTTAGAGATAAGTTCAGGAGTTGGTTAAAGTCAATCTTCCGCCATTTATTTTTTAAAAATACCCTTTATTAAGCCTGGCGCGAGTGCGACTTTGAGACAGAGCGCCAATTGGCGCGCCCTCTTTGAAGAATTTCCCCCATTGGCGCGGGTATAACACAAGCTAGTCGCGCCAAGGATGAAAAGGCTATTTTTAGGGTTTTTCACAAGGAGATGTCTTCAGGGGAATGCCATGAAAGTGTTTTCAGGTTATGTCACTGCTCACAGGTCACGGAATATTCCCTCTAATGTGTGGGACGGGGAATTGCAGGGACGGTGACAAATTGCTGTGTAACAATAGTATATGTTCGTCTATACATAACAAACCAATAATAAATCTTCGCTTTTCACATATGTTAACATATACGACGCCTTCAACAACCGATGCGATGAAACACTGTTATTCCAGAACTCAAGCACTTATGAATCATAGTTCACAGACCCGTCGAGTCCGCATCTTCATAGCAATCGCAACTTCTATTGTCATGCTTCGCTGCTACACTTTTCTCCGATGCAATGTAACATTGTTCATTTGGATGTGCCGATGTGATGGGTTCGATGCGATTAATCGCAATCGCATCCTTTAACAGTTTGGTGCGATTAACAAAGGGTCCCACTAGCTATCAAATCTCCGAAATTCAAACATATATGAATTACAGTTTATATTCCCATCGGGTCCGGAACTCAATCGCAATCGCAATTTTTGTTTACATGTTCCACGACCAAGTTTCTCCGATGCGATTTGGTGAGGGTCCCACAGTATAAAAATTTGTTTGCATTAGGCCCGAGGTATAGAGTACTTCACATATATGTATCTATATACATATATACTTTGACCATTTGTTTAAAGGTGCTACCCATATATAAAGCGCTGCATATAGGTATGTATGTATACTTTGCCACTTTGGTCTTTAATGTATCCACCAGCTGGGGTAATGATTCTTGGAATTTTATGTGGAGTCCCACTTGCGTATTAATTTTGGTTATATCCAAGAATTTACATAAGGTTTTCGGTAATCCACCTTATACATTCACATACCAACTCATTTTCAGCATACATGTATGAAGTCAACCTTGTACATTCAATCTTACAACTCAACCCTGGTTCAATCCAAACTCAATGCTCAGCATGTACATATATTAACCCATATATCACACAATTCATATTGCCCCAACTTCGCATATTCAACCATTGTATGTGCCCTCAGTTAAACTTGCAACCGTAGTTTGAACAGTCCCGATCAATATAAACTAGAACTGGGCCCCGCACTAACGACCCTTCCACATCCAACGTTGGACAACACGTAGCCCTGCTCCATACAATCCGACGGATATCGCTCGATTTAATTGCACGAAATTTAACTCGCGATGAATGGTGGTTTTCCAAAATCGCTCAGGGACACGTGTCGCCCGGCGTATGGAATCGCGCTGATTTTCTAATTACTGCTTGCCCGACGAAGGCGGTGCGATCAAAACCGGAAACCCACCTTTACTGTTCACTCCAGTCATGGTTCCGCTACTTTCTCCCTCATGGTTCCGTCGCGCTTATATATATATGAACTCTGCCTTTCATGTGCAATTCCTAAACATATTTTAATTAACAAACACCACTTCCACTGTTTCTTTATATGATTCCACTTACCTCTGACTGTTCGACATTACAATTAATGTGCAACATATTCAATCTTGTCGGCTTCTCCAGTGGTTCCTCTGTAAATTCCAGCCACTTCTGATTGCCTTCACCATAGGCAAACAACTTTGACACTAAGTCGACACTTCCGCAGTTCAGTGGTTTCAACTCTGGATTCTTATTCAGCTACGCCTTAACTACAATAGGGGCTCATATTATGCATTGCTGAATACAACATCGACATAAATGTCGATTCTTTCAATAACCCATAGAATGAAATTCACCCCAATTACAGAGATTATTTGCACATTCTTTCACTGTTTCTTCTTGACAGTCAAAGCCCATTCACACAGATTTCAGAACAGATTCCTCATTTATACATACAGGTTTAATTACAAACCCTTATGGATTCAAAACTAGAGTACCATCCAAAAACCCTATCACAAAGTCTTATTCATACATGCCCACATAAGCTCATACAATTTCTTATTGAACCTCTCAATTCACTTCCTTTGCTTCCTCTACTCCTTGACTGATGCTGCTCCTTACTTCTCTTTTTGTTGCCTCTGCTACCTCTTTGCTGCCTCTGTTCCCTGTCTTCTACTTTGCCTTATTGTTGGTTCAATTTCTTCTCCTTTGTGCTCCTTTGCCATCAATGACAACATTTCCAACAGTCTCCCCCTTTGGCATTGATGGCAACACATCCACCAATAATAAAATGCTTCCTCTGCCTATCTGCTTTTCCTCCCCCTTTGACATCAATGGAAAAGGGTTGCACATATCTCAGTGTAGATTCTATCTCTTCATTTCCTCTCTCTGAGATGTGTTTAGGCCTTCTTCTTCTGACTTTGTACCCTGCTGCTCCAAACTGGTGTAAAAGAGTTGTTGAGAGAACACTTTTAGGATTATTGATCTTGAATGTACACTGCAAGTTGATACAATCCCAAAGCACTGACTCCTTTCACTTGTATAAAGTTGAAAGTGAGGATAATGACACTTCATAGAACACATTGTACTAGCTTTATCTAATCAGGGATGCATCACTGGATTAAACCTAAAATACTAAGAATGCTTCAAATATACTTCAGTCTCTATCTGATGTAGTGCGCCAATACATTTCTGTTGAGGAAGATTGTGGATGGAATATGTCTTCTTCTGCAATACTCATCTGTAGTACAACATTTGTTCAATTGTGATGAAGCCAATATGTATTTTATAGCTGTGGTTCACTTTTCTTGCCTGTTGGTGATGATTTGAGCTAGGATGCTGATAATAATATTACACTTAATAGTTACAGGTCCTTGTTACTGATATGATCAATGAATCAACCAGAATTTTATATAAGAGATCAAATGATTTTACTGCTTGCATAATGTACTTTCAAAACAAACCCTTGAGACTAGATACATTCAATGTATTAGTCAGTCTCACTTATCAATCATGCATTTTCCTTTATGACATAAGGAGGTTATGTATGTAAATGATCAATTCTCTTTAATGATCAACTTCTTTTCAATGGTTAAACATCAACAATTCATTTCTACTGAAGTATGCTTGTGATGAATCAATAACAGACTTTTGGGCTTCAACTATTAGATTAACACAACTATTATTTCATGATGATCTTCAGCATAAACATCTTCAAGTTTTTTGATTGAAATCTCAGCAAACAGACTTCACACAGTTTTATGAATGATCTTAAGACAGAGGCCTTGAAGATATGCATGTGTTGTCTTCCGGAAGGCATGTAGTTATGTATATAAGTAGATACTACTTCAATGCTCAATATAATCCTTCAAGTGTAAACCAGATACTGATCCTTTAGACTACTACTGACCTTTTCATGCTGAATTCAGATAACCCTCAGAATTTTACCTTGATGCATTCTTGCCATAGTCCTTTGATCTTGTGGACCTGTATCATATTGTTGCTTCACTGATAATTCTTGGTAATCTGTTGATAAGCATGCTTCTTGTACCTAAACACCAATTGATATTACTTTGATAAACCATGTAGAGATTTCACTTTAGCTTGCACATGAACCCATAGTTTCTACTATTGATCTTTCCACTGTTCACACCAACAATCATCAATATACTGAATATAAACTTGGCATCATTAACCTTTTTCTCATTCTGTCATTCTCGTTTAAAAGAATGTCACTGCATTTTATTTTCTTGGACTTCTCCAGAATCATTGCTGCTTTATATACACTTTCAATTGTTCTGACATAATGATCTTTAGAAGGACATCTTCAATTTCTATACTATGAATCTTCATGGACAGATCACTCAGAGATTAATCACTCACTTAACTGCGTACCTCCAAGGGGAATTTTCATAGATGAATCATGTCATGACATAATGATTATAGGCACTTCTCTTACTAATCCTTCTTAATGTGATTCATTTGTTAATTCTAGCAGTATGCTGCACAATGTGATCATCACTTAATGTGCTGATTTTTCCTTAGCTTACATGTTCATGGCTGATGTTCTCTCTACTCCCAAGGCTTCTTGCTGCTTTCTCTCCTTCCATCAACTTATTGGCTATTGTGTGCTTTAGGTGTTCTTATTCCTCTATAGTTCTCTGTTGGAGAAAATTTTCCTGTGCATTCTTGATCTTATAGTTTTCCTTATTCCAAGGAGCTCTTCTTAGACTACTTTTGAGGGGACTATTTATGAACTGCTCTCCCCCTGGGATGTTGCTTCATATTTATCACAGGTTGGATATTTGCTTTGTTTTCTAGTGCAGCTCCCCCTGAGACTATGATTTTTTCATTATGTTATTGAGATAATAGGCTCCCCCTTTCTCTTTTCTTTCCATACTTTATTGGGGTTCATCATAATGTCTGCTCTTCTTTTAGATTCATAGTTTTGATTGATCTGTTTTGATCCCATCATCTGTCTAGAGTTCTTTAATGTATATGGCAGATTACAGTCTTTTTATTTGTGACCAAGTGTGAGGCATACATAACATCTTATTTTATCATAATACATTTGATTTGATGTATAATACTTTGTTCCCCTTCTTGAATACATTTTACATTCAACAGATTTATGTCCAAAATTATTGCATGCATAACAGTAGCCATGGAAATAATTTGTGTACCTGGTGAAGGATTGTCTTTTCCATTTTCTTGCTTGAGGGGTTCTTCTCTTTTGATGCATCCTTTGCTGGTTGGACTGGGTTTACTTTGTCTTACAATATGCTACAGTGTGTCCTTGTTTGTGGCAGGAAAAACAAGTGATGCTTCCCATAGGAGGAAAGAAACTTCTTTGACATCTTCCAAATTTATTCAATTCATCCTTAGGAGCATATGAGCCTTTAGCAGTTGATTGTTTCATCCTCTCATTCTCTATTCTTTCATGTTGTTGCTTGATTATGTTTGTTTCTTTACAAATCTTGTTCTTGTTGGCTTCTTCTTCTGTGGGAATCTTCTGAGCTACTTCATTTTCCTTTACAGCTTTTACAAGGATGATTTTATTGTTATCTTCTGCCTTGGACTTACTAGTTTCTCCTTCATATCCTATCCCAGTCTTTATGAGAGGTGACCTTTGTGCATTTAGAATCTAGTCCAACTGTCCAGAGCCTTTCATTAGAGGTGTATTCATTAATAGTTCTCTTTGGGCTTTTTCTAATTTCTTTCTTAAGCTCACTACTTCTTCTTCCAATCTTTCACATTCCTGACTTTTCTCTCTCATTTGTTGCAGCAGAGTGTCTTCTACTTTCTTTGCCTCTTCAAGCTGTGTCTTCAGGCCAATAATTTCTTTCCTATCTTCATATTCTCTCTCATCACATATTTGTACCAATCTCTTAAGGTCTTTGTTTTTATTCTTCAATCTTTCTATTTCAGTTAGAGCTGTGTCAAGTTTGGCTTTTTCTTCAGCTGCAATTTCTTCATGGCTCTTACTACCATTCACACTAGCAGGTACCTCATTTGATTGAACATCTTCTTTTTGACATGAATTTTTATTTTTCTTAAATCTCTTCTCCTTCTTGACAATGCAATCCTCGGTGTCTACTCCATGCATGAAATGCAGTTTGTCCCAGATTTCTTTTGCTGAAGTTAAATCCATTATTAACTCAAGATCCTTGTTATGAAGATTGTTATATATCACACATTTTTCCTTGGCATTCCTCTGTTGTTCTTTCACCGTGGGTGAGTCTTTGCAGTAACCATCACATACAAGCTTCCATACCTCAAGTTCATAGGCCATTAAACCTGTTTTAACCTTATCTCTCCATTCAGGAAAGTTTGTTGTATTTAACACAGGTGCATTTTGATAGTCCATGACTCAACCAGATCTCCTTCAAGCTATTAAGCTTACACCAAAGGAACCAGCTCTAATACAAATTGTTGAACCCTTAGTTAAACTGAGAGGGGGGGGGGGTTAATCAGTTTAACACATATATGGACTTTTTAAAACTTTTCCCTTAAAACTTATTTACACCTTAATTTCATGATCAACTTAATATGTGAGCAATCTTAATTTGTGAGCAGCAAGTATCAAGCAGATTTGTTAATGTAACAACAGTCTTTATATGTGAGCAACAAGTATTAATCAGATTAGATAAACCACATCAACACATAGACATCATGCACAAAGACACCAGATATAAGTGGAAACCCATAAAGGGAGAAAACCACATCTTATTATTGTTGTGATGCAAAGGCAAGCTCCAACTCCCTCTCACCACTGATTTTCTGTAGGCACCAACCTACAGGAGGCTCCTACCTCAATTCTGCAAGCTACAACTTGCAAGGAAGCTTCAACTCCCATCAATTTTTTGCAGGCACCAACCTACAGGAGGCTCCAACCTCAGTCAGCTACAACTGACATTTTATCAAGCTACAACTTGATGTGGAAGCACCAACTCCCATCTATTTTCTGCAGGCACCAACCTACAGGAGGCTCCTACCTCAGTCATCTACAACTGACATCTATCAAGCTACAACTTGATAGGGAAGGTACAACTTCCTTACTCTTTCAAAAGAAAAGCACTTGCTGATTTACCTTGGATATCAGCGTTGTTCTGTAACTTCTCTTCATCTATTCATCAGTCCTCATATCTATCCTGTATCATCTCTGCATCTTCTCAGATTCACTATCAGCTCCTCCTTCTTCTCTGCCTCACTGCTTCATTTCTGCATTCTCTAACTTTTCACAACATCTTGTTCTGCTCCTCCTTCTTCTTATCTTCTCTGCCTCAATTCCGCATTCTCCAACCTCTCTTTCTCTAACCTCTTGCAGCTTTCTTATTTTCTTCAACTCTCTTCAATTATGCTGCACACTCTCTTCTTCTCTCACTCTGTTTTCGTAACCTTCTCCACTTGGATATTACCTTGTTTTATACAAAATAGCTTCATGGATGTTTGTATTCTACTGGGAATTCGAAATGGACAGCCATGTCTCTTTGCCTTCTGCCTTCTCATCTCTTTTATCCGCTCATTCAGAAAATATAATTGTAGGTACCAATTTAACATTACAGTGGGATATTTGTTCTCTTCCAGAGACTTGCCAATGCATCACAAAAATATAAATCAATTAAAACATTTACATTTCACCTTTTCGGTTACATAAAAACAATTTCACTCAGCCCATTTTCTGGCCTTTGGCTTTGTTGGTTTTTTCTTTTCTGCTGCTGTTAATAAATTGTTCTGCATACTCTATTTACTGCTACTCTGTGCACCTGCGCATGTACACCTTTCAAGTTCATTCCTGTTCATATTCTTGTTCACTGTGATTGTGTGTCTGCTGTATACATATAGCTACGTTACAATATATATAACTGCTGACTTTAAATCTGGGCAAATTCCAACGATTTGGTTTCCTTTACTGGCAATTTAAATAACTGAATGCGGAGGCTTTAATATCGCCATGGTTATAAGCCCAATATATTTCCTCTATGCAAGGTTCTCTCCTTATATTATTTCAAGAAATTAATGTTCTTTCTCAGCATTATTATTTTGATAGTCGAACCTTATAATCAACCCTTTTATATAATGCTCTGTGACATATCCATCATTGAGAGCACCAGTCTAGTTATTTCTTTTCTCTATTGAACTCTGACCCATTTAACATTTGAATAAATCACTGAATTGAATAACTCGGGCCCACAGGGTTATTCTACGTATATCACAATTCTTCATAGTATATGTTGGTCTATACATAACAAACCAACAATAAATCTTCGCTTTTCACATATGTTAACATATACGACGCCTTCAACAGCCGATGCGATGAAACACTGTTATGCCAGAACTCAAGCACTTATGAATCATAGTTCACAGACCCGTCGAGTCCGCATCTTCATCGCAATCGCAACTTCTATTTTCATGCTTCGCTGCCACACTTTTCTCCGATGCAATGTAACACTGTTCATTTGGATGTGCCGATGTGATGGGTTCGATGCGATTAATCGCAATCGCATCCTTTAACAGTTTGGTGCGATTAACAAAGGGTCCCACTAGCTATCAAATCTCCGAAATTCAAACATATATGAATTACAGTTTATATTCCCATCGGGTCCGGAACTCAATCGCAATCGCAATTTTTGTTTACATGTTCCACGACCAAGTTTCTCCGATGCAATTTGGTGAGGGTCCCACAGTATAAAAATTTGTTTGTATTAGGCCCGAGCTATAGAGTACTTCACATATATGTATCTATATACATATATACTTTGACCCTTTGTTTAAAGGTGCTACCCATATATAAAGCGCTGCATATAGGTATGTATGTATACTTTTCCACTTTGGTCTTTAATGTATCCACCAGTTGGGGTAATGATTCTCGGAATTTTATGTGGAGTCCCACTTGCGTATTAATTTTGGTTATATCCAAGAATTTACATAAGGTTTTCGGTAATCCACCTTATACATTCACATACCAACTCATTTTCAGCATACATGTAGGAAGTCAACCTTGTACATTCAATCTTACAACTCGACCCTGGTTCAATCCAAACTCAATGCTCGACATGTACATATATTAACCCATATATCACACAATTCATATTGCGCTGACTTCGCATATTCAACCATTATATGTGCCCTTGGTTAAAATCACAACCGTAGTTTGAACAGTCATGATCAATATAAACTAGAACTGGGCCTTGCACTAACGACCCTTCCACATCCAATGACGGATAGCACGTAGCCTTGCTCCATACAATCCGACGGATATCGCTCGAGTTAACTGCACGAAATTTAACTCGCGATGAGGGGTGGTTTTCCAAAATCGCTCAGGGACACGTGTCGCCCAGCGTATGGAATCGCACTGATTTTCTAATTACTGCTTTCCCGACGAAGGCGATGCAATCAAAACCGGAAACCCGCCTTTACTGTTCACTCTAGTCACGGTTCTGCTGCTTTCTCCCTCAGGGTTCTGTCGCGCTTATATATATACAAACTCTGCCTTTCATGTGTAATTCCTCAACATAGTTTAATTAACAAACACCACTTCCACTATTTATTTATATGATTCTGCTTACCCCTGACTGTTCGACATTACAATTAACGCATATCATATTCAATCTTGTCGGCTTCTCCAGTGGTTCCTCTGTAAATCCCAGCCACTTCTGATTGCCTTCACCATAGGCAAACAACTTTGACACTAAGTCGAAACTTCCACAGTTCAGTGGTTTCAAATCTGGATTCTTATTCAGCTACGCATTAACTACAATAGGGGCTCATATTATGCATTTCTGAATATAACATCGACATAAATTTTGATTCTTTCAATAACCCACAGAACGCAATTCACCCCAATTATAGAGATTATTTGCACATTCTTTCACTATTTCTTCTTGACAGTCAAAGCCCATTCACAAAGATTTTAGAATAGATTCGTCATTTATACATACAGGTTTAATTACAAACCCTTTATGCATTCAAAACAAGAGTACCATCCAAAAACCCTATCACATAGTCTTATTCATACATGCCCACACAAGCTCATACAATTTCTTATTGAACCTCTCAATTCACTGCTTTTGCTTCCTCTGCTCCTTGACTGATGCTGCTCCTTAATTCTCTTTTTGCTGCCTCTACTACCTCTCTGTTGCCTCTGTTCCCTATCTTCTACTTTTCCTTATTGTTGGTTCAGGTGCTGCTCCTTTGTGCTCCTTTGCCCTCAATGACAACATTTCCAACACTGTTTTGATCATACCCTTTGTTATTGCTTAAATAATTGTTTTGAAGGTCTTTATAGCTGTAATAAAAGATGTTTAGGAGTTTCCTCTTCTATGAATGCAGTTATTTGTGAATATTTTATGTTTTCTTATCCTTGAAAGTGAAATCTTTGGATGAAATAGAGCGTTCCTCAACTCCTAGATTTCATTTTAAAAGTTTGTCTTGAAATTGTTATTTGCTGAAGTGTGGTTTCTAGAATTTATGGTTAGCCCTGTCTAAGGAATGCCTCTTCATGTTCTAATAATGTTTTAAGTCCCTTTGTTGAGAAGTACATATAATTAAGGATTCTTAATTTCCCTTAGTTCTACTTTTCATTCTAAACCTTTAATTTCCATTTCATTTCACCTGAAAGACTTTGTAGATCCACTGGCCAAGTTAGATTTTACCTTTGATACCCCTGATCTGTTTACAAACTTGTTGCAACTTCCACTTGACTCCATTGCCCAATGACTTAGAGATTTCCCTTTTCTATCTATGCTACTTAGATCATCATGTCCCACCAAAACATCAAACAAACTCATGCTTAATAACTAGCCTAAAATCAACCTTTTACAACCAAACAAGTCATATCTTTGCAAACAATTGAGAGATCCCTCTCTGAGACTAGGAAGGCTAGGTCCTAGAACTCTAAAGATTGGTTTTGGATGTTGCCTTGTCATTTGGTTTTCCAACCAGCCAAATCACAGGACCACAACAGAGCGAACATCAAATTGTGAACATAGTAGGTGCAAAAGGGCAGTTAAGAATCCTTCAAAAAATACGTTAACAAGAATGGCCTTTAAGATTACTAAGCATGACCCCGGATGCGGGTGCAAGTGTCGTTAATGGGAGAGATTGGACGCAAGGCAATCGGACGGGAGGCCACATGCCTTCCCTCAAGGAACCTTGGCACCCACCTGATCGTAGTTAATGCCCTCGTATGCTCTTTATGGCGTTTGATATGGAGTCGATTCTCATCATAGAAGCTGATATTCGAGGCAGCCTCGACTGCTGCAACAGCATTTCGCATAATATTTTCAGGCCTGGTCATTCAATGCGGAGGTTGGATGGTTGCAGGAACGGATTGTTATATGCAATGGAGCCGCTCGCCCCTATGCCAATGCATTCGTGGTGTAATTCAGTTCAGGACAGAGCCAGAGTGCGCACCACCACTGGGAAGCGCAGTCGCCATACCTGTTGCTTGGAACCCGCTGACAATCTTCACATTTCAATAGCAGGCTCTTGCTTGTCTGCAACAGTGGTTCTGGGCACTCCACCTGAGCCGAACCCTGTCAATACTCAGTCTCTTCAGCGCTCCAGCTCCTGTACAGTTGCAAAAATGCCAAGGCTACGGCAGAGGATGCGGTGCAGGAGAGGGTCTTCTCGTTTGGCCAGAAGGCATTTGCCATCCATTTCCTCTTCACCGTCAGATACTTCTGCGCCCTCAGGCAGCCTCCCTCGTCTCTTTCGTGGGCGCTTGCTTCGCTCAGGTCGTCGGCTTGACTTGCCTTTAGGTGATGCTTTGCCTGCTCAGTCCCACACGGCCCTCTTCTCATTCGATTGTGCTCCAAGAGTAACGATGGCCATCTCTGTTGTCTTCCTGGAGGAGCCCCTGCCTGAGATTCCGCCAGACGAGCATGCTCCTGTCGACAGCGCACATTTGAAAGCGGTGCAGCAGGATTTGAGGGGTCAGCCTTCCGAGAACAGGGAGTTTTTGCAGGAAGACTCAGGGCGCGTTCAGGCACATGTCGAAGAAACTCCTCCAGCTGTCCACAACACTGCTGACCTCTCCCATGCTCAAGGCGAACCAGAAGAATACAGATGCAGGATCGAGGAAGTTGCTCTGGATGAGTAATTCGGCCCTCTTCTCTTGTCTTTTTTGTTTTTTCTCTGCCCTCTCTGAGGGAGTGTTTGGTTGTTTTAATGTTTCCTTCAACTCTGGACCATTTTTTTTCAATGAACAGTCTCAGTCTTTACAACGGTCTAGTACTGTTATGGTCCAGTGTTACAGCTACAAAATGTCTATGCTCCTAGTTTTAAGTCAAATACATTCCAGTCCGATCCCCTGCGTGGGATTTTTTCAGTTGGTGGTTCCTCAGGCTGGTTTCCCTCTAGTAGGGCAGCCAAAAAATAGTCTTTGTCAGTTAAAATTGCCTCCCCGTAGGCACTGTTATGGCCTTAGCCAGATGTACTATATTTTCCACTGTTAGTAGATTACTCTAACTTAGAAAAAAAAAAGATTACTAAGCATGAAGAAATAACCAAAGACAGGGCATGCCAATAACTTCTTTGAATAAACCCTAGCAAGTAAGCATTAAGACAACAATCCAGTGAACTATAGAAGGCAAGAAACTTGTAAATCTTCTAGTGATTGCACCTTCAAGCTAAGAAAACATTTAAGATAGACACATAACATTGATCAATGAATAGGGAACTCCTAACTTCATTAATAAAACTATAAATAACTCCAAAGCAACTATTTAAGATGAGCAAAAGGGCATGGAAAATCATAAACCTCTTTAGCTAAACCTACTCAGCAATACTTCAAAGTAAAAGACCTTAAAAACAATTTTTAAGTAATATCAAAGAGCAAGGCTAACCATAAAACTACTTTGAAATTTTCTTCATTGAATCATTCTTAAGATAAAAAAACTAAGTGGGACTAGAGAGCATTCGAGAATTCTCTAATTTGACCTAGCAGAGGAAAACATAGAAGAAGTAGAGAACAAACAGAGCTAAGGTGCCTCTAAACAACATTTCTTAGCCTAAAACTTTTGTCCTACTACAATAGAAAGATGGGAAAAAATGATAACATAAGAAAACAAGAACTAAATAAGGAACACATCACCATTAACTATGTTCATGAATCCTGCAAGTGAGCCTGCTCCATGGTCAAGCAAATCAATCCATCGACAAAAACCAAAGCCAATTTCTCTTCAATCTCCAAGTCTATGTATTACTCTCAATAATCATCCAACATGTACAATGAGGCCTCAATGTTGTATTTAAAAAGCAAGGAGGACCAAAACACTAACTAGGTTTTCCAAATGTCGGAAATACTTCATAAATGCTAAATTTGTCCATTAAGACCATGCAAGGCCCAAGGCACAAAATATCTAATGCAATAAATGAAAATTAACTTCTAACACCTAAATTTGGAAAAAAATGACTTTGAAGCTCTTCAATAACTCCAAAATATTTTCAAGTGTGTTTTGTTGACTTTGCAGGCAAGGGCGCAGCATTGAGGTCCAAGGGCGCAGTGCCTACACTGTAAAAATAGGTCACCTTGCAGCTAAGTTTTGAAAGCCTTCCCGGTGTCCGAATGAGCTCCGTGATAGATCATTGGAAAGGTTTTCAAGTCTAATTTCAAAAAATTCCTTTATTTTTTCATTTGGTGTCTATATGCCTACCCAAAATCCAAATCTCCCAAGAATTCTCAGGGCACAATGCTAGCCCTGAAAATAGGGAAGAAAGGTGGTTTTTTTCATGTTTTTGCCCCTTTTGGAGGACCAAATATGCTTCAAATGATCTGTAATTTTGTGTGTGTGATGTACTTGGAAATATGAACCCAAAAATACAAACCATTCTTCAAAAGAGTGCCCCCCTTGGCACTTTAAATCAGTCAAAAACCAAAATTTCCAAAAACTTTCCAAAATTTGAAATTGTCTTCCTCATGGTGTTTTAAATTCCTGTATGGAAGAATTAGCAAGGATTTCAAGGTTTTCTTTGCTTTTTTCCTCCTTGAGGGCTTGAATTTTAGCAAGGGATATTTTGAGCTTGGCCCTTAAATTTTTTTTCCTAAAGGCATAGTGCCTTGCCATCTTCTTTTGGATGTCTAGATCCCTCTTTGTCTTCTCCAATAGACCCTCTAAGTGAATATTAGTCCTCTCAATCCAAGGCTCCCGATCATAGTCAATCTCCATGGCAAGGAGTTCACTTGGAGTGAGCTACTTTGCCAAGGCTGCCTCTTGCTCTCTCTCCTTGGCTAAGACCTTCTTTAAGCCAATTGTTCTTGGCCTCCTCCTAGGAAGTTGTTCTCCCTCTTAATCAGTGTCTCTGTATCTTTCCAAGGCCTCATCTAGGTTGTCCTTGGATTTTGCAGCCTATTTCTAAGCTTTGATAGCTCTGATCTCATATATTTCCTTCATCATTTCTATCACCATTGCTATCATGGTCCTTTGACCCACTGGCATCTTTGTTGCTCTCTGTTTTATCACTAACAACATCATCATCATCATCATTATTGGGATCTTCTTCATTTACATTTTTACTAGAGTCTTGAATTTTTTATTCATTTTCCTCATATTCACTGATATCTACTTCTTTTCTTTCTTGGCTGTTCTCATGGTTGCTCTCTTCTGTCTCCATGCTCTCTACCTTATCACTGATATCAGCTTCACTGCTTTCAGACCCAATGCCATCATGGCTCATTTCCTTGTTGCTTTCTGCATCTTTTCCCTCATCTGATCCACTGACTTGTGTGCTGTCATTATCAGTGTCATCAAGGCTCTTTGAGCCACTGTCATTATGTTCACTGCTATGTGCCTCATCATTGTCAACATCAATGGTTTCTTCATAACTGTTTCCCTCTTTACTATTTGATTCTTCCTCACTGATATTAGCCTTGTTTCTTTCTTCATGCTTCTTTTCTATACTGCCTTCTCCCTTTTCACTATTTTCTTCACTACCTTCATCACTGTCATGAGCCTCACTACTTTTTATACTGCCCTCATCTTCTTTACTGACTTATTTTTCATTTTTTGACTCCTCACTGTTTTCCACTTCATCTTGTTCCTCATTGACATCTTCCTCCTCATTTCCTTCTTCTTAATTGTTGCTTGATGTTGGAAATATGTTTCTTGTATCCTATTATATGATTTTCCTTGATGGCAACTCTCTGACAAAGGATGCAGATAATGACTGTATGAAGAACTCAGAAAACCATCAGCAGTTCTATACAAGCAGAATATAAGACTTTAATCGAAGCTATGTATTTAATGGGATAATCGATGTGAATAAGGATGTGTGAATGTATATCTGCACGGAGCCTGCACCTAGACCTGCCTATACCTGCAGAGAGCTGCATAGGGGAGGAAGGCCATCAGATTGAAGATCTGGCTAGCCAATGGTTGAATTGTGAATCCCTGCAACCAACACGGAACTCGGTGACTGAATTATGTGAGTATAGGCCATAAAAATCTCATTGGAACAACACTTCATAATTATGAACAGAAACTGGAAGGAAAGTGGTAGAACACAACAAAAGGAAGTGCAACGGAACCTGGAGTAGAAGGGCAGAACCACGAAGGAGGAACAGTAAAGGCGGTTTCTGGTTTTTATCGCACCACCTTTGCACGGTGAGCGGTAATTGAGGAAGGGGGAGAAATTCCATAGATCGACCGATGCGTGTCCTCGAGCGACTTTGGAAAACCGCCTCCACTACGCGCCATCGCGCGTTATTGTTAATGCTTCTACGCCGTACAATATTCGTCCAATCAGACGAAGCGGCACGACATGCTCTCAGCCATTATATGGGCACACAGATTTGACAAAGGTATGTTGCGTTATTGTTCGTGCACCTTGGCCGAGAGATATCCATCGGATCATTTGAAGACGAGCGACGTGCTCTCCACCGTCGGATGTGGAAGGTCGATAGCACAGGGGGGCCGGTTCTAAATTATATTAATTGGGACCTTTTAAACTAAGGTTTGCGGGGTTAATAAAGGATTTTGAATATGTGAAGTTGGAGAAATATGAAACATGTGATGTAATGAACGTGGGTTAATATATGCGTTGATCTCACGAACACATAAACCTCGGGTCGATATATATATGCCTTGGGGAGTTCATAACTAAAGGAGGAAATTGGATTAATATCTCAATTTCAGATTGAGATATTAAAAATCCTTAGATTAATTATCTAATTTCCAGACCAAGAAAATATAACAATGAGAAGTTGTTTGGGGCTTGGGTAGACCCCGCTGGATTATCTATTTGATCTCGTCCAGGAATACCATTAGAGGTTGAGTGGTTTTGACTCATGGTATTAATAAAGGCTAAAACTATATAAGGAGAAGAGGATTGTAGTACAATGTGTGTATGTGGAGGGGTTGATAATGAATAAATCTCTTTAAGATATATCTGTGTGATTGAACTCTGATAGATTTGAATCTATGATGCACCTGTGGATATGATGAAGGTTCGAGATCTCTAGATCTAGAAATGATGAATCTCTAGGAAGATCTGAAAAATAAATGATGAAGACCTGGCGCAAGTCTGATGAAGAAATTGAAGAAATTTGGTGGATCTAAGGGTTGAAGCCTTCAGTATGAAAGTGGAAGCTTTCTGCCAGTAGAAGCTGGTGTTAAAATCAGGGGGTTGGAACTCCCTTCCAGTAGTGGCTGGAGAACGAGAGAAGGTTGCATCCTTCTGCAGGTGGGTGCCTGCGTACTGGTATGAGTCTGCACCAGTACAAAATTGTAAGAAGTTTTCTTCATAATAAATATTGAAGACAGAGACGACAGAAGCAGTGGTTTTCTCCCGAATTGGGTTTCCACCTTAAATACTGGTGTTCATGTGTGTTGCTTATGTGTGATGGTTTATTCTATTATTACTGCACATGCTTACTGCTTACTAAACATCTGATGAATGAATGATGCAATGATCTAAGTAAAGAATTAAATGCATAATAAGTTCTCTGGACATACGCCAGTTTTTTTAAGGATATCCGCGTGTATACGTGAGTTGGGTTCAGTAAAGTAGCATATGGTTTTAAGAGAAAGAAAAAACAAAAAAAATCAGTCAGCTCTAAATACTGATTCACCCCCCCCCTCTTAGTATTTTTCCCAACAATTGGTATCAGAGCAGGTCCTTCTAAAAAAGCTTAGCTGCTAGAAGGAAGATCAAACAAGATGAGCAATCAAGATGGAACAACATCAATCAAGCCTCCACTCTTCAATGAAAACAATTTAATCTTCTGTAAAACAAGGATAAGATCCTATCTTCAGTCTCTGGGAGTATATGTATGGGCTATTGTTGAAGGAGGATATCAATATCCAGCCGCAGTACCAACACATCCAACAGAAAGAAAGAATTATGAAAAAAATACAAAGGCGGTCAATGCTCTATTGGGAAGTCTAACTGAAACAGAATTTGTCAAAGTCATGCAGCTGGATACAGCAAAGGAAATATGGGACAAAATCATTCTAAGTTATGAAGGTGATGCAAAGGTAAAAGGTGCTAAACTCCAAACTCTCAGAATTCAATATGAGAATCTAAAAATGCATAATGAGGAGAGCATTGCCAATTTATTTTTACATCTTGATGATATTGTAAATCGTATGAGAAATCTAGGAGAAACAATAACCGAATCTTCTTTGGTTGAGAAAGTCTTAAGATCACTAACAGCAGAATTTGAGTCAAAAGTTTCTGCTCTTGAAGAAAAGCAGGATCTTCAAAATCTTACTGTGGTGCAACTTCATGGCATACTAACTGCATGTGAAATGAGAAGAGGAGGACCATCTGAAGTCAAAGAATCCATCTTTAGAGCTTCTACAAAAGGGAAATAAGTACAAGAGACCGAAGGATCAGGGTATATCTCAAAAGAAGATGAGGTAAATTTTGTAAAGAAACTCCAACTTGGCACAAGACGGTTCAGAGGTAAGATTCCTTTCAAATGTTTTGCTTGTGGAAGAGTTGGTCATTATGCTGCTAAGTGTCCTCATAAAGAAACACATGAAAAAAGGAAGGAAGTAGCAAGAAGGAATAAGAATCATTTTAGCACTAGAAAAAGTTACTATACTCATGAAGACAGTGATGGGTTATCTGATAGTGAGGAAGAATGTGAACAAGATCTTAGACTTCTCATGGCATTTGAAAAGGAATATAGAGAAGAAAAAGATACTTTTATGGATGCGTTAGAGGACAATGATTTCTTTGATGAATTCAATAAACTCAAAATATGCTTAGAAGAAAGTAAAATATCCATAGAAACTCTGAAAAATCAACTTGAAGAAAAGGAGAAACACAATGAGAAATTAGAATGTGAAATAGTAAGTCTAAGAAAAGAAATTGAGAAAGTAAAGACTTTGAATCTTAGATTTTCTTTAGATCTAAAACCTTAGATGAGATTATCAAGGTACAAAGTTCTCCTCTTATAAATATAGGTCTTGGATATATCAGAGAATCTTCTCAGACTTCAGCACCAAATTATCTAAAAGCAGCTACAGCTAGTATACAACATTCTGCCACTCAGCAAGGGAATAAATAACCTTTACAGGTAAAGCATGATCATCTCAATTCAAAGAACACTAACAGGAATATCTTTCAAAGAAACACCAATCAACAGGAAAATTCAAGTAGAAGATTTCATGATTGCGGAAATTTCTTCTTCAATGGACAATGTTTCTCATGTCACAATTTTGGTCATAAAGCTATTCAATGTGTTGCATATAAAACCATCATGACAAGAGAAGCAAGAAAGAAAAGGATTGATATTGGAACAAAGAAGAATACCTATAATAACTTTTCTCCTCTTAAAAATGAATTTGAATATGCTTATTGCAATAACTTTGGCCATGAAGAATCTGAATGCAGGAGCAAAGTTCAGCTAAAAGAGCATTTTCCTTCAAGCTCCAAAGTGTGGAAAAAGAAGGAATTACAGGTTGAAAATTTTGGCATAGCTTTATTTTCAGAAGGTGAAGAAAACCAATGGTACATTGATATTGGATGCTCAAAACACATGACAAGTGACAAAAATAAACTTCTTGCATATAGTGCTCTAGAAAAAGAAAAGAATGTTACATTTGGAAATGATACTCCTGCTGTCATTAAGGGAAAAGGGTATGTTTTTCTAAAATAAAAGGTGAAAGCTAATAATTTCATGTATGTGGATGGATTAAGGCATAATATGTTAAGTGTAAGTCAAATGTGTGATCAAGGAACTGAAGTTGTCTTTAGTTCAAAAGAATGTGTGGTACGTGATCTTGATACAGGTAAAACAATTATAAAAGGAAAAAGAACTCAGAATTTTTTCTCCTGAACATTTCCAACTTTTTGCAAGTGAACAATGATTTTCTTGGGGTGCAGAATGGGTATTTATGGACTTAGGAATTTGATTTAAACCTTGCAAACCACTTTTCTAATGTTTTTTATGCCTTTGTCACTTTTCATTGATATTGCTTTGTCACTAATTCTCTGAATTTTTGATTTGCAGGTTTTCTTGAGTTATGAAACTTCATTCTTCTTTTAATCCTGAGGATTTGAACTATTCACCTTGACACACCAGCATCTTTAAAAAAATCCTTTGTCTGCACCATGAATTTTAATTTGATTATTTGACAATTTAGGCATGAAAACTCTTTTTTATAAGTTTGGCATCTTCAGAATCCATATGTTGTCATCATGGATTTCAACTTACCATTTCACCTTCTTTGGCCACTTCCCCGAAACCCTAGGTGTTTGGAGTGCCTTAAAAACAATTATTAGTGTTGTATTCTAATTTATCTATAGCCCTTTCAAGTTCATTCATTTCTGTCTAGTTCACCTCACCTTTTTCCATTTTTCATTTATAATTTTGGAAAAAATTCTCTTCATGTTTGGTTTCTTGGTGTCTCCTCTAAATCATTTGCTGCAAGAGGTCAGTGTTTGGCACTTTGCTAGCCTCTCATGCTCAAAAAACCTTATTTCTCCTTAAAATCAAGTTGTTTTCCCCTCTCCTTGCTATGAAGGTCTTTATTCAGGAGCAGATTTCTTCCCTTACCAACTTTCTACTGATAGACATTTTAACACTCCTGCAGAAGTGTCAAAGTTCACATTTACCCTTTGTAGAACTTGAATTTGACAAGGCAGTATTCTAAATCTTCCTTTTAGATCTTCTTTGAATAACCATGTCCTGATATTCTATTATATCTGAGCCAACTTCTAGCACAGGAAAGACAGTTTTTAAAACATCAATGATGACTTTAACCATGTACAAACCCTAATTTACTTAGTGGGAGGATTCTTTGACCTGGTTTTTGACTGAAAATAAGCTTGGAGGCTTCAAGTGTAAAAACAGAGTATCGACAAAGTGGTGTATTGAAGATCCAAAATCCAATGTACTTGATTTATCTAAAGAGCCTACAGAGATAGTTTTGAGACCATAAATGCTTGAGGAACCTGGTGAACATGGGAAGGAATAGGCTACAGGTAACCCTAGTAAAGTGGTGTTATGGGCAAGGGAAAAACAGAGTGTTGAGGTCATAGGTAGAAAAAAGGATGGAGATGGGAGGCATAAGCCCATATGGAGCTCTTTTAGGAGTGGCAGGTTGACCATGAAATTGCAAAATGGTAGAATAGTGAAAAAAATTCCATAAGGATAATGAAGGCAGTGATATTTCCAAAACTCACAATATTCAGGGAATTGTTTTTTTAGAAATCTAGAGCCAATATTTAGTCATCTATAGATAGTAAAAATTACTGATGACTAACAGTTATCATTGATATTACGACTCAAATAATAGATCAAATTTTCAATCCCATCTTCTTCTTGGACTAAAACCATAGTGATGGTTGTATCTGTAGCTGCGATATAGAAGAAATAATCACTTTGATAATTTGGGGGATATATTAATGATGCTCAGATCGGGGTATATTTAAGAACACCAAAGGAAGCTTGCGCAACCTCATTCCAATTGAAGGGACCCCCCTTTTTCAAGAGTCGAGGAAATCCTTTAGCCATTTCGACGTAGTTGGGAATGAACCTCCTTATAAATTCATCCTTCCCTTGGAGTCTTTGTAACTGAAGTAGATTGGAAGGCGCAGGAAAATCAAGAATGGCATAGACCTTCAATGGATCAAGTCGAATTCCATATTTTGACACGGCGAAATGAATAAAATGACCAGAACTGACACCAAACACACATTTGTGTGGATTTAGGCATATTTGTAGTGAAGACATCGTAAAAATATCACTCTCAAATGTAGCTGGTGGTCAGCCCGTTTTCGTGAATGTGCAATTAATTCATCCAGATACAGTTCAAAATGGTGCTTGATGTCATGGAAAGCATAATTCATTGCCCTCTGGAATGTTTCCCCAATGTTCTTTAAACCAAAAGGGATATTTTTATAAGTGAATGTGCCCTAGGGATAGATAAAAGTTATTTTATATTAGTCCTTTGGGTGAATGTTGATCTGATTGTAACTAGAAAATCCATCCATGAAAGAAAATATTTCACATCCGGAGCATTCATCAATAATTTGGTGGATAAAGCGAGTGGGATAGTTGTCTTTTTGAAAAACATGATTAACATCCCAACAATCAACACACACTCTAATTTTCCCTTGTTTATTCAAGACAGGAACAATGTTGGAAACCCAATCGGTAAGCGGAACAGGGTAAATGAAACCAGCATGCAAAAAAATTTCAACCTCTTCTTTAATAGCAACAAATTTCTTAAGATGAACAGGATGGAGGGACTGTCATACTGGCTTGACATCAGGATACATTTTAATCTCGTGCTCAACAATGTTGGATTCAATGCCTGGCATTTTCTCATATGACCAAGTGAATACATCTCGGAATTCATGGAAAAGAGAGCGATAAGTGTTAATTTCAGATGGAGAACAAGAAGCACTGACATGAATTCTTTCTACAATGCCAGGTTTGGTCAAAATATTGAAAGAAATTATTTCTTTGATCTTTGATGGGTTTTTTCAGAATCAACGACATGGATAGGAATGGAATTCATCAAGAAATCAACGAGTGTAGGGTGATATAGTTCAATTGGACTATCTTCATTGTAAACTAGAAGATGGGATCGTTGATGTGAATCTGACCATGGTTCTTCTTCCGGTAGCATGGATTCCATAATTCTTTCATTGATTGAGAATACACGTGAAAAAAAATTAGAAGAAGTACCATAATCCAAAGAACGATCGACCCAAACAGTCGACGACAAAGGGTATGGATTGGCCGCATAAGCCAAAAATATTGATTGCTATGCAAGCTCAATTGGACTTAGCGGCATGATTTCACCCAGCCTATCTATTTTGGAATCATTAGGAATCTTCCTTAATTTAGATGAAGTGGAAGATATCATATTGCAGGTCTCTATTATTGTGATTTCTGCCGATGTTGCAGGCGACGGTAATGAAAAGGTGCCCATTAGGGAAGAATTCTTAAAGATTCCTACACCAATTTTTTGAAGAGATGACAAGGGTTCGTGAATAAATGGAACACTTCCAGTTTCCTAAGAACCAGAGGTGAAGGGGGAGAGTTGATCAATGACTGTGATGCTTCCCTTGTGGGGGAAGAGGACCATACGAAAGTAAATAGATACAACCGCAGCCATAGCATAAATCCATGGTATTCCAAGTAATATATTGTATTCAATGGGTCCATTAATGACATCAACTTCAATAATAACTATTTTTCCCCCTAGTTCAACTTGCAGGTTACTGAGAATTCCACAAGGCTTATATGTACGACTGTCAAAATCTTTCAACGTTGTAGGTGATTGTGATAAAGTCAGCGAGCCAAGTGACTTCCAGCAACTCATAGAAATTATACAAGTAAATGTGCCTTCACCAATGATATTCTGATGAATAAGGCAATTCAGGACATGTACTTGAATCAAAAATGCTAATTGTGCTGGTAATTGTGGCACATAGCTCACATGATTAAATACTACAAGATTAGAATCCGTCGGATTGATTCCACTAATCACCAACAACAAATCCTGCTTTTGGGAGGGAAAATTCTGAAGAACCTCAAGCATTGGCATAGTAGAAGGTGACTGAGCCTGATCTTCAACTACCTTATAATTTTTATTTGTACGAGCTCGAGGGTTGAAAGTCGATTTATGAACGACTCCCTTTGGTGGCTTTATTGTTAACTCGGGAATAATAGGTGGTTGAGCCGAATCAGATGAATTCAAATTTGAAGTAGTAGGTTGATCTGTAGCTTGACCATTCAATGACAACAAAGGATTACTGTAATATTTACTTCGATTATACACCAAAACATCAGTTTTGGGCTTAGTGGCGGATAGCATAAGCACTTGTGAACTAGAAGTGGGATTTGTAGCAACCATATGTGTTTTTGGGTTCAGAAAAGGATTTGTCAATACTATAGATGCGAAAGAAGACTTAAGAAGCTTCGAGACTTCTGAGCAGTGAGGACAATCTCGCATAAAATTCTCCTCATTACATATCAAACAAGGGTAACGAGCTTTCCGAGAAGAACTGGATGAATCAGATGATTTTTCCTGCGAGGTGATTTTTGTTTCTTCTTATCTTTCCCCTTCTTCTTACTTACATATTTCTTGTAACTTTTTCCATTGTCATATGACATGGCATGTATTTCAAAAGAAGACGCTGGATCAAATGCAATAGGGGTTTGATTTGAAACAGCAAGTGTAGAACCATATGGTCTACTTGCTGACGGAGTGCTAGAAAAAATGATCACACCATTGCTGGCATGAATGTCCTTACCAGATGGAGAAGGAGGAACAGTAAAATTTGGTCAAGGTGCATTCAGAATATTTTCATATATCATGTCAGACTGAGTATAAATCATATCCATATATTGGGCACAAGAAATTAAATGCTCTACCGTGATAACACCGCCTTTGGCCACATCCTCGGTGATAGATGGAAACAAGGACTTTATAAACCACTCAGCTAAAAGTTGATCACGAAAAAATGTTTTAACCATTAGATGACCATGACGCCACTCATGTATATGATCTGATATATGAGTAGCAATGGTCTGTTTAAATTTGGTCAAAATTTCCTTTCTAGTTTCATATCTGATGGGTAACTAGAAGTGGGTTAAAAAAGTAGTGGCTAAAACTGTAAAGTTTTCAAAATAATCTCGTGGTAATTCCATGTACCACTTCGTAGCCGGACCAGTAAGCGTTCGCTGGAAAAGATGCATTCTAACAGAAGCATCATTCAAGGAGTTTGATGAACACCATAAATGATAAGTCATAGCATGCGTAGAAGGATCTTCTCCAAAATTTCCATTGAATTTTGGAATATCACAGGGTAATTTATGAGGAATCACCGGCCACCAAGGTAAATAATGAATGGGATCATTAGTGACCCGATTTAAATCAGGTAACTCTAATGTTGCAAGAAACGACAATTGTCGATTTAGATCAGTTTGAGCATAACCGGGATAAGACAGAATTTCCTGGGTAATAGGTCATTGCGCACCAACATAAGGATTTTTTGTTGGTAACCCAAATATGGGTATGTTTGTTTACCAAACCCTTGATAGCCTTGTTGACCAGGACCTGGATAAGCTTGATACTATTGGAATGGTTATTGTGGTTGCCATGGGATTTGATAAAAAATTTATTGCCTGCCACGATAATTTGGACCAGGATGTGAATAAACGAGACCAGTAGAAGCCTATGACAAGGGTAAAATATCATGTGGTTGTGAAATTCCCGATACAGACGGTTGTTGTATACCAGCCTAGGAACACAGAGTTGTAGGCTTGTGTTGAAAAGTCAACAAGAAATGTGTGTCTAATTTTATTTTCCCTTAATTAAATTGGACAATGAATTGTAATACTGTCTCATAATCACTTGTAATAGTTAATTGAGTGTGATAGACTCAGTTAGCTCATGAGATTTGAGTTGAGGGTTGTTGGTGAGGCATGTAGAGTTATTCTATTTGTTTTAGAGTCCAAGTTGCAGTTAGTGTATTATTTTAATGCATGAGAAATCAGTTAACTCAATTAAGTGAGTTAAAGTCAGTATAACTAGTTGTAACTGATTATTGTACTAGTGAGAGGTCAATTGAATTAAATAAGATTTAATTCACATGCAGTGATCGGTCAAGTGACTGATGTTTTACTATTAATAGCTGCATGCATGTCAGTTCTGATGAAGACCTAGTTGAGACAAAGGTTAAAGGGATGTTACCTATCAATTGTATTATTAGTAAATTTCTAGCGCACAATTAGACAACCATAGGATTTCCTATGATGTATTATGCAGTTTTGGAAGGTTGAATTGCCTAATTGATAGGGACCAATTGTTCTTAGAATTGCGCAAGAAAGGCAGGTTGAGTATTGGCAGGAAATTGGCTAAGTGTTGGTCAATTTTGGTCAGATCAGTGTGAGATAGTTGGTAGAGTGCAGTAGACTCTTGTGAGAAGAGTGAATTGTATTATTTCATGATTCCTTGGTTTATTATAAAATAAAGATAGAGGCGTTTTGGGCAGAAATATTTCCCAAGGAAAAATATTTGTGTTGTGCAATTGATTTGATTCTTTCTCTTACTTGGTGTGATTGTGAAATTGTGTTTAATTTCTGCAAATTAATTGTAGAAGGATTCAGTATCTTGCTCTAGAATATTACATGATCGGATTGAATCCATTGGTATACATATTGTTGGTGTAATTTCTACATGGTATCAAAGCGCCAAAAATCACTATAGTGGATAAGAAATTGAGTTTTTATTGAACATCATTCGAATTTTCAAAAAATATTCTTTGGTGTGACAGGCGGATCAAGATGGATTCAATGGATTAAGATTGGAATATGCACTCAAGGGAAGCTCTAATTATATTGCATGGAAATACAGAATGGAGGCAGTTCTGGAGGACAATGGGTTGAAATAATTTATCGACACTGATATTCCAAGGCCCGCGGCAACAAACACCGCTCTTCTTGATGTTTGGAAAAATAAGATTGCAAAGGCAAGGAGTATCTTATTAGATGGATTTCAATATCACATTTTCTTGAGTCTCCATGGCAAGGCAACTCCATAGGCAATGTGGAAGGCCTTGACATATCTGTTTTAGAATAGTAGTGACCAAAGAAAATTGGCACTGAAGGACAAGCTCAGGAAAATCAAAATGGAGAAAGGCGACACTATTCCGAAATAATTGACCAAGTTCATCCAATGTCGAGATGAGCTTGGAAGTGTTGGGATTACTATATCAGATGATGACTTGGTGAGCCTAGCACTTCTAGGCTTTCCCAAGAGCTGGCATAGTTATCAAGACTCTGTCAATGGGAGGGAGAAGCTACCAAATTGGGAGCGAATTTGGTTGGATTTGGTACAAGAAGAATTCAGGCGGAATACCAGGGATGGATCCTCATCCAAGATAGATGATGATGAAAATTGTGCCTTGGCTGGTAAGGCAAAGAAGGGGAAGGGAAAGAAATCCTATTCCAAATCTGAGACCGTCAAATAAGGCAAGAAGCGTGACATGTCTAGAGTGAAATGTTTTCACTGTCACGAGCATGGACATTATGCCACTAATTGTCCACAGAAGAAGAATAACAACAAGAAGGTTTTAGGTTATGTAGTGGGTAATGCTTTGGCTTCACATTTCGAAGTGGACTTGTCACTCATCGCATGCATGGTGTCTAGTGTGATGGGATCAATGTGGTACTTGGATAGTGGTGCATCTTTGCACATAAAGGGAGACAAAAAACTCTTTAGTAGCTTGGAGGAGAAGGATCTTCAGATGCCCATCGAGATGGGTGATGACAGGAGGTATAACGCTACTAGGATTGGTACAGTTACTTTCCATAGACAATCATGTAAACGTTTCTGACTAAAATATTTCATGCATGTACCATGCTTGAAAAAGAATTTATTTTCAATTGATATGTTGGAGGATAGAAGATATGATGTGGTTTTCAGTGAAGGTAAGGGATTCCTTCATCACAAAGCCACATGATAGGTTAAGAAGATTAGGGTTCGTGTGAAGAACCTTTACAAACTTTATGTAGATGGTTGTGCAACATTGATGAGTAAAGCAGATAGCATGGTGAGCCGAGATGAGGGTGAGTTATGGCACAGGAGATTGGGCCATATAAACCATATTGCTTTGAAGGTCATGAAACAGATTTCTACAGGGCTTCAAAAGCATACTCTTATGCAGATAGACACATGCAAGCAATGTACCATGGGGAAGTATGTGAAAGATATGTGATTGTCCCTTGAGAGGGAGCTTGATTTGAATGCAAATGAGGAACTCTTGGTTCCAAAGGATGAACCTAAAGATGTGGAGCATCCACATGAGGAGGATTATGGAGTGGAAAAAATCACTCATACATATCCATCCACCAGACATGGTAGGAGGCGCACAACAGAAGCTGATAGATTGAGAATTGATGCAGCAGAACATATAGGAGCACCTACATCACAACGTGGACAGAGACAATCACTAGATAGGTATACTGGATACATGACTCTTATGAGCAAGTGTATTGTGAGAGAACCATCATTTTTTGAGGAAGCAGTGCAGCAACCAACTTCGATTGACGCTATGGTTGAGGAGTATGACTCCATCGTCAGGAACAGTGCATGGGAAGTTGTCCCATGACTAGCCGGGAAGTTAGTGGTTGGATCTAGATGGATATATAAGGTGAAGCATGTAGCAGATGGGAGTGTGGAGAAGTAAAAGGCTACATTTGTAGCCCAAGAATTCTCACAAGTTGAGGGGATTGACTAGGAGGAGACTTTTGCACCAATTGCACTGTACTCATCGATTAGATCTATCCTTGCAATCTCATTGCAAATGGGGTGGCAGATACATAAGATGGATACAAATACTACATTTCTCAGTGGAGTTATTGAGGAAGAAGTGTACATTGAGTAGCCAGAAGGTTTTGAGACCTTTTGCAGGGAGTCGCATGTGTGCAGACTCAAGAGAGCACTATATGGGCTGAAGCAAGCATCTCGTGCTTGGTACACCAAGATTGAAAACTATTTCAATGGGTTGGGCTTCAAAAAGAGTAAAGCAGATGCGAACCTGTACCAGATTGTGGTTGATGGTAAGCTTATGATTATTGTACTTTATGTAGATGATCTTATTCTAACAAGTGATGAGAAGCTCATAAATTCTTTCAAAGAGGATATTGCAAGAGAGTTTGAGATGAAGGACATGGGACTCCTTCACTATTTCCTTGGTTTGGAAATATGGCAACAGGATGGTGAGCTATTTGTTTCTCAAGGAAAGTATGCAAAAGAGATTTTGAGGAAGTTCCACGTGGAGAGATGTTAACCCATGGAGACTCCTCTTGCAGGAAATTGGAGGAAGGACGATGCTACTTCAAGTGAGGTAATGGATGCTACTATTTACAGGAATCTTGTGGGTTCACTCATGTGCTTGGTGAACACATGACCAGACATATGCTACGCAGTTGACCAGCTTAGTCAAGCTATGGTCAAAACGACCAAGATCTTTTAGAAGGTGGGGAAGCATGTCTTGAGATATGTCAGGGGCACTACAGAGTATGGATTATGGTACAGATGAATAGAGGGAGTGAAGCTTCAAGGCTTCACTGATGCAGATTGGGTAGGCAGTCCATCAAACAGGAAGAGTGCATTAGGAGGGATCTTCAACGTAGGATCAAAAATAGTTTCTTAGTACAACAGGAAGCAGAGATCAGTTTTACTAAGTTCAGCCGAGGCAGCGTACATGGCAGCCAGTCAGGCGGCATGTGAGGCCATCGAGATGAGGAAGATACTTGTTGGTTTGTTTGGTCATCAGATGGATTCGACGGTGATACATTGTGATAACTAGAGTTTTCTTAAAACTCTCGGTTAATCCAGTATTCCATGACAGGTCCAAGCATATTGACATCTAGTACCACCATCTCAGAGATTGTGTTCAGAGATGCATTATGTTACTTTAGTACATTCCCACGAAGGATCAGGATGCATATATTCTGACGAAGGTGCTTGCCAAGATCAAATTCGAATACCATAGAGGCAGGATCGGGGTAGTTGTTAATCCCTTTCTTGTTGAGAGGGAGTGTTGAAAATTCAACAAGAAATGTGTGTCTAATTTAATTTTCTCTTAATTAAATTGGAATAAATTGTAATCTTATCTCATAATCACTTGTAATAGTTAACTGAGTGTGATAGACTCAATTAGCTCATGAAATTCGAGTTCAGGGTGGTTGGTGAGGCAGTTAGAGTGATTATATTTATTTTAGAGTCCAAGTTGCAGTTAGGGTATTAGTTTAATGCATGAGAAATAAGTTAACTTAATTAAGTGAGTTAAAGTGAGTCTAACTAGTTGTAACTGATTAGTGTACTAGTGAGAGGTAAAGTGAGTTAAATTAGATTTAATTCACATGCAGTGATATTTTAAGTGATTAATGATTTACTATTAATAGATGCATGCATGTCAGTTATGATGAAAACCCAGTTGAGACAGAGGTTAAATGGATATTATCTATCAGTTGTATTATTAGTAAATTGCCGGCACGCAATTAGACAACCATACGATTTCCCATGATGTATTGTGCAGTTTTGGAAGGTTGAATTTCCTAATTAATAGGGATCAATTTTTCTTAGAATTGTGCAAGCAAGTCAGGCCAAGAAGAGACAGGAAATTGGCTAAGTGTTGGTCAATTTTGTCTGGATCAGTGTGAGGCAGTTAGTAGAGTGAAACAGACTCTTGTGAGAAGAGTGCATTGTATTGTTTCGTGATTCCTTGGTTGATTATACTATAAATATAGAGGAGTATTAAGCAGAAATATTTCCCTAGGGAAAATATCTGTGTTGTGCGATTGATTTTAATATTTCTCTTACTTGGTGTGATTGTTCGATCGTGTTTAATTTCCACAAATTAACTGTATAAGGATTTTGTATCTTTCTCTAGAATATTGCATGATCCGATTGAATCCATTGGTATACATATTGTTGGTATAATTTCTACAACCCGAAACTTGAGGGTTAAGGGTTGAAGGACCCACCTAAGCAGACTGAGCAACAACCAAGGAAGTAATAACAGGCGTAGTAGGTACAGATGTGTTAGCCACCTATGAATTTTTTGGCAAGCAAACAGGTGGCTAAATATTTTTCTGAGCCTTCAAGAGATACATTTCCTATTAAAATATCTCATTCTTGAAGCCTCTGTGTGCCCTTTACCTTTGAAAAGATCTTCACTGCTATTTCCATCAAAAGAGCCTCACTGTCTGTGAAAAAATTATGCTCAAAAAAGCCTCCATTTTCCCCTTGTATCCCTACAAAATTCCCCATTTTAACCCTGTTTTCCCTTTCTCAATTTTCCCCTTTGACCCCCAAAAATCCCTTCCTAGGTCTTCTAAATCATCCCATCACCCCTTTAAACCTTACGAACACCCTTTGTTTGGCTTAAAAATCCCTTTTTACCTCTACCGAAAACCTCTTCTAAGCCTTAAAAACTCTGTTTTTAGGCCAAAAAACCCACTTTTACCATATATAGGCTTAGCCCCTTTTGGACCAGCCCTTAACCACTTCCCCTCCATGAACCCGAGCGCTAAGACCAAGCGCTAAAGCATATGGCGCTTATTGGAATCGGAAGACATCCAGGAGCGCGTTTTCTTTGTTAAAGTGAAAATCCCAGATGCGATGGTGTTTTAGTCTGTTGGACTCGGGAGCAATATCAACCGTAGATCTATACAGATCTGACGGTCCACGAAAAACCTACCGCACCCCCATAATATTGCTTTGTAACCCCTCTGATGATAATCTCTGCCGTTGATTCACAGTCAGATCCAACGGCCATTGCAGCGCTGCTTCAATCGCCAATCGAAAGTTTTAAAATCTGCCACCCTCTGATGCCTCGATTGGCCGATCCCCGATTGAATCTCAACTGTTCATCTGTTCAGATCCAATGGACCAGATTTGATCTTTCTCTGCCCCGCTTCCCCGATTGGACACCCTCCAATCCAATCGCAACTGTCGATCTCCCGTAAATCCAATGGTCCAGAGCCAATCGCTTCATGAGCCCATTGGATATTTGGCCCCTGCCTCCTCCTCTTTCGATTGAATCGCAGTCGTCCATTTCTCTTGATCCGATGGCTCAGATTCTTCCCGTCCACTAACCATATCCTCCGCCTTTGTTTCTCCTCTGCAGATCTCAGCCATCCGTTGCATAGATCGGATGGCTCATGATCAAACCACCTTTGATCGGCCCCCACTCTACTGATCGTGCACTTTCCCATGTCATGCTCCATCCATCATCATCGGATCTCACGAGCCCAGATCCAATGGCCAGCATCAATATCACGCATTTTTGGCATCCGAACGTTAACAGTTAAAATTCACGCGTTATAGGCAGTTTTAAAAGGCTAAGTGTCAGCCGGGGACCTATATCGCGTTCCAAAAGTGAAAACCGCCTTACCCACCTTTCGCTGCACGAAAACAGTTGTTTTTCCTGGAAAACCACTTCCCCACTTTTTTTTCCCGAAGGTTCATCTACAGATCTCAACCGTTGATCTGTATTGATCAACGGCCCTCATTGCATCTCGCACTCCATTCACATTTTTCTCATCGCGCGACCATAGAACCTCATCAGATCATCACAACCGTTGATCTCCTCCTGAGATCTAATGGTTCTAATCAAATCTCTCGCTGCCATATCGGTCCCACCATTTTATCAGCCCATTTCATTGCATTTTCATCGATTTCCTTTGTATTTTCGCCTATGGTCAATACTTTATGTTTACACGGGAAATCATTTCTTCCACCCAAACATTAGAACTTTAATGTTTTACATTAAAGTTTATTTCATTTTTCTTGGCCTCCAAAGCCTTTCCATTAATGAATCCTCGTCGTCGATCATCATGACTCCATCTGATCTAATGGTCCATATCCATTCCTCCACCAAACCTTCATCAGATCAATTTTCCACTGTTTCACAGCATTTTCCAACCGTTTTCCTCTGCATCCACAACATTCACGTCTATTGCGCTGCTATTCTCACAGCCTTCCACTTCATCCACGATCACTCCGCATGGATTTTCTTAAAAATTTTGTATGTTTTGCGGGGTTATAGGCAGTGGAAACCGCCATGGCACGCAGTCACTATCATAGTGACACAAAGCGCAGAGAAGGCCATTTTCAGGGCCTGATATTGCAGAGAAATGTTTGGGAAGGTTTCTAAATGAAATATTTCATCAAAGAACCAGTGTTTAAACTCTATAAAACCTCCAACGCCATTAAAGTTCCATTTTCACAGACAGAGACAGTCGATGAAGCGGCAAAGAGTATCAGTGGAGGATTAAGATGTCTTAAGCATGTTTTTGAAGAGTTTAAGCCTTAATTCAGTGTAAAAAGGGAGAATGTACCAGATTGAAAACCTTATGATCAGCACAGAAGGCCTAATGGGGCCTAAAGCACAGAAACAATATTATCAGTATTTCACATCAGCGAAATTTTCCCTCCCGAGAAAGGACAAAGTACCCATACTATTTTTATTCTGCATCGTGTTCCTGAGAAGATTTCCACCCTGAAATAAGTCCTAATGCTACCACATAATTTTTTATGTAGTATGGCAGACGTGAATTCATTTATCTGCCTTTTTTTTTATTCACCAGAGTACTGCAGAGTACTACAGCCGAAAGTACATCAAATAACATACCTAGAGTAAATATCAGCCTGTTGAAGACCACTCTTTCATCCAAAGAGCACTGAAGATTAATGCATAGATATTAAGACAGAATGGGCCTCGATCCCTCTTCTCCTAATTTTGTTTTAATGTTTCATTTAGTGTTTCACCTACCTCCTCTCCCTCTCTTTTAGCTATAAAAACTCAATAAAAACGCATTGTAAAGGTTGTTGTTGATTATTGATCGAAAATCTGTGACTTGTAAGCTGTTTCTCTTGAGATATTGATCTGTGCATAAAGTTGTAAGATAGGTTGAGGAAGATGTTTTCAAAATGAATATCAAGTTGTTGGACAATGTTGTACATGACTGGTGTTGCTCGTTAATATGACAAGCACATTTCTTTGGATCTTGATTTAAAGCAGCGGTGATGTTTTCTACCTTTGTCTCTGTTTTCCTTCTGTAATCCATTACATTTCATTTCTCTGGTAAGAATTAGAAATTTGGCTTAGGATATACCCTTGCACGGTACGCTAATTCTCATGCTCTTCTTACCTTTAATGTTTTCTACTATATGTGTTATCTGAGAACTGATTAAGATAATTTAACCAGTGTAGTAGATGTTATTCACTGCTAGCTGATGTATGAATTTATGAATCTATTCTTATATGTTCTTGTTGGGTTTTAATTGAAAGTATTGGGATACTGGGAGTTTAGAATGTTGATTCTGTCTCACTAGGGTATTTTTCGATCAATCGAACCTTTCTAAGTTTCCTTAAGTTGAAGGCCGAAGCATTGAAAGTTCAAAGCCTTTCCCTTATCTCAGGTCTCACCTTTGTGTTTAAATATTTAATGTTTCCTTTGTCTGAAGAGTTAGCCTTTAGGGGTTGGATCATAGGTGCTTAATGGCATGCCCTGTTCCTTGATCTGATTCCTAAGTGGTCACTTTCGAGGTTTCCTTGTGATTCATATTCATTCCCATCATTTCATACCACACTATCATCTTTAAGATATTATGCTTTAGATGACTAGCCCAATTGAAAGCCTTGAATACTGAATAGCAAGTAAACCCTTTCCTGACTCCATTGCCCAATAGTCTTGAGTGTTCTCTGAATTCTCTCTCCATTGCCTAAAATCCTCTTTGCTCACCCTTTGTCTTGTATTGAACCCTTCCTTTCATGTTTCCCAACAACCAAACAAACAAACAAAACAAAACAAATCTTGTGCCTTACAACTAGCCTAATATCTTATAACTGAACTTCAAAGACATATACCTTTGAATTTATAGAGATATCCCTCTCTGGACCCAAGAGGGCTAGATCCTGAGGTCTAAAAGTGGTTTTGATGTTGTCTCATCTTTTGGTATTGCCAAACTTGCCAAAACATGGGAACCCCAACATAATGGCTACTCCACTGGGGAATTTTAGTAGAACGCACCTTTAAACATTTCAGAGACTCAACGAAGACTGTAGTAGCCTTAGTTTGGTGATTAATCACTGTGGTGGAAAGTATACCTTCTTGAAACATTCTAAACCTTCCACCTGGCGACTCCATAGGTCCTTAATGATTAAATACTCCATTGGTGATTAGTAGGCCTACTGATTATCTTGGTTTTCATAAGACTCCGCTGGGTGACCAGAGTTCATAACAACATCAGCCATATTAGAAGTAATAAATAGGATTAAGCTTCTTTGTTTGGAGACAACATATTGGCTTCAAGAACCATTCATACAAGAGCTTATCCTAACCCAAACCCACCTGAAATAGTTGACAACCTTGAGAGCATTCTCAGGAAATCTCCCACCCCTAGGAGGCCAACTATTTCCAGACACATCCATAGAGCTATCTTTGTACCAGAAGACTTTACAGCTCTATCAAACACACTTTTTGACTTAGACACACAACACAATTTACCTAGAACTAGGTCATTCAGTACTCTAGACCAGTCAGATCTTGAGCTTCCTGGTTCACCATCTCACAGTGGTCAACACATTAGGGATAGAGAGACCCCTCCATCTACACCTCCTGATATTCACTTCATTCAAAACTTGGGGCTCTATCACCCTAAATCAGCTCAACAGAGTGTTGCTGGTCCTAGTATTCCTGTCATCCACATACCTGCTGCTCAAGCCAATCCTTTACCTCCTAAAAACACCGTTATGGAAGCCTGGTATGCACCTCTGGTGTTACCACGGCCTCTAGTGCCTTTAACCAATGATTATCAGTCAAAAATCCCACATTTCACTGCAAAAGATTCTACCATAGCTCAACACCATGTAGACAGGATGGAAGTTTCCTTTGACTCTATGGAGATAGATGATGAGACAGTAAAAATGAGAATATTTTCCTAGAGTTCAGGGGGAGATGTGAAGAAGTGGTTTAAGGGCCTACCTCCTAATAGTATCCATTATCTTCCCTCTTTATATCAATCCTTCATAAACAAATGGGAGGTCAAGACTAACCCTCTCCAAATCTTAGAAGAATACAATAATCTTAAAAGAAACGTAGGAGAGAGTGTCCATGACTATTCTACAAGGTTTAACAGTGTTTATAATGCTCTTCCTCCACAAATGAAACCTTCCCAAGGTATGGCTTTAGTAAAATATCCTGAAGGCTTTGATGCCGACATGGCCTACCAGCTTAGGGAGAGAGATTACAACACATTAGAAGATATGCGAAAAGGAGCAGTAAGTGTAGAAGCTAACCTGATTGAAAAAAAAGCCAGAATGAGGTCTGAGAAAAAGGTAACATATAGGGATGACACATCGGCTTCCACATCCGATCCCAAGTATGAAATTCTAGCCAAAAACATGGAAATGCTATAGAAATTGATGGAGAAAATGGTTGTCACAGTCAGTAATCAGAACAGAAACCAAAATCAAAACCAGAACCAGAATTTTAGGAGAAATAATCCCCCAAACAGAGAGAGAGACTCTGATCAACAAGTCATACCCCCATTTCAAGAGAACTTCCTTGATGAGGATGAGGGGATAATAGAAGAGTCCAAGGGAACCACAATAAACATGTTGGAAGTAAAAAATTCAATCCACAATTGTTCCACAGAAAACAATCAGACCTCGCACTCCCATTGGGATGAGGAAAGGTTAGAATCTGAGGATTATAGGCTAGGATTTGAAAATTCCATCATGCAGGTCAGAGAACAGTATGAACTTAGAAGCGAAAAGAGCTTAGACACTTCCAAACCAAAAGCTTCTGAGATTACCATTAAGAAAAGATCTGATCAAACTCCTAATGTGACTACTGAAAGTAGAAAATCAGCAGCTGAGAGTTCTAGGAAGAAAAAAGAAAAAGACAACCAAAATACTCATAAAAAAATTCAACCAACTAGCAGCACTGGCATTGCAGCTAGTGTTCCTAAGAAAACAGTTGCAAACACTGTACATACTGAGAATTAGCACACTGATTCTGCCACTAAAGTAGTGGCTAACAAAACAAAGTTAAGTCTTACAAAGAGTCAATCTCCCTTCAATTTGGAGAGTTAGATTGCTAAAATTAAAATCTCTATACCACTCTCTGAGCTGGCCACTCAGGATGTATAGAAGGCCAAATTTTGAAAGCTTTAAATCTAGGTGAAAACAGCGACACTGTCAATCTAAGTGATGATCAACCAGCCCTTCTGTTTGGTCCAAAGATAGAAGGGAAGTTTCAGGAAGGGGTAGTAACTCCTTTTTATATCAGTCTCAATATCCATGACAAAATCCTTCACAACGCAATGCATGACTCTGGGGCATCACACAACCTAATTCCTAAGGTAGTTATGGAGAGGTTAGGCAAGATTTATATTCATTTGACTCTAGCAGAGTAATGTGCCTTGGCTTAATCAAAGACCTTTGTGTGAACCTGACCCAGATTCTAGAAAAATGTATGGTTGTGGATGTTGTGGTGGCAGATGTGCCACCTAAGTATGGCATGTTGCTATTGAGGTCATGGGGAGCCAAGATGCAAGGTACAATGCAGATGGATGGATCATATGCCACAATCCCTATCTTTAGCCAGCTTAGGAGACTGTATAGAGAGGCACAAATGAAGTTCATGGTTAGCAGCCCCAAAAAGCCTGAAAATTCACCTATGTACTCTTTACACACAGATCTGGACTCCTTTATCCTTTGCAGCGATGAATCTGTTAGCCCCCTATGAATTTTTTGACAAGCAAATAGGGGGCTAAATTGTTTTTTGAGCCTTCAAGGAATGCATTTCCTCTGAAAACACATCATCCTTGAAGCCTCCTTGTGCCTCTATCTTTTGAGAAATCCTCACTGTTGTTTCCAATTTAAAAGCCTCTTTTTTGTGAAGAAGAATGCCCAAAAAGGCCTTTTCCCTCTTATTTCGTTCCCCCTAAACCTCTGTTTTCATCACCCTTTCCCTCCCTTGATTCCTCATTAATCATCCAAATTCCATTTTAAACCCTTCAAATACCCTTTGTTTGGTTTAACATGCCCTTTTTTCCCTACCGAATCCCTCTTTCAGCCTTAAAAACCCCTTTTTTGGCTTGAAAACCCACTTTTTACACATGTCAGGCTTAGCCCCTTTTCGGCCAACCCCCTTAAACACTTCCCGATATGCCCTACGCCCGAGACCAAGCGCTTAAGGCCCAGGCACTTATCGAAATCGGAGCTTTTGGTATGTGTGTTCCTTCGTTATCAAGAAATCCTCCAATGCGGTGGACGTTTGGTCCATAGACTCCCACCGCGATCTGAGCCGTCAAGCTACATAGATCCGACGGTCCGCGCTAATTCTACAATGTGCCCGTCGTTCTCCCTATTCACCCCTCCGATCACATATCAACCGTCAATCTATTCTTAGATCTGGCAGCCAACGCACATCGCTCCAATCACAATCAGAAAAACTGAATGCACCGCTTCCTGTTTCCCTCGATTGCTGACCCCCGATCTGATTTCCGTTGTCCATCCATTCTAATCCAACGGCCCTTATTTCTCCTGCTCCACTTCTTTACCCCCATCTGTAACCCCACTGATTGAATCTTCGTTGGCGATCTAGTTCCAGATCAGATGACTGGCGCTTAATCGCACATCGCCAATCGGAAGTCCTCGAATGTGCTCCCCGCTGCCTCTCCCGATTGTGGTCTGCCGATTCAATCATAGCCGTCCGTTCATCCAAGATCTACGGCCCATAACGCATTGTCAGTTTCCACCATGTTTCTTCGTCAGAACCTCTATTAACTTCAACATTTAATCTTCATCGTTGATCTCGTCCTGAGATCTGACGGCCCTAATTGGATCGCCCTCCGCCCATGCTGGGTCCCACATCATTGGCCCCGCTTCCTTGTGTTTTCTTCCATTTTCTTTCATCCACTCTGTTTCTTCCCCTTCCAAATGTTTTTCATCAATTTTTCACCATTATTCCATCATTGCACAGGCCTCCCCAGCATTGCTTCCGCCACCCCTAGATTTTATAATCGGTTTATTTCATTATTGCAAGGTTTTCAGAGTGGAAATTTCGCTCTGCCTCCATAATCACAGCCACGGTGATTCAGAAACATAAATGTCATTACAACAGCGGCCGAGTGAAACAGTAGAGATGGATTAGAGGGATTCTAGCCTATTAATTGCATATTTAATACCTAATCCTATGATCAAAGGATAAAGGTGCAGTGTGAAGACCAAAGAGCACTCATAAGGGTCATATTTTGTTTAATATCATCGAAACGATTTTCTCCAGATAGTACACCTTTCCACTGAAGTCTCCATGCCTCCTCGAGCCCAGAAACAGTTAATTACATTGAATGAAGCTTCTTAAAGACTGTCAGGACCACAGTTATGAAGCATGGAGACATGCAGACCTTTCTATCCAGGTCATTTATTCCAGAAGGCAGTGCAGAGTACCAAACAACCAGAAGGACTTCAAGAATACATCAGAGATCAATATCGACCTGACAGAGATCTCTGAACCAGACTACAGAGTACACACTGTCAACGTAAAAACATTAAAGCAGTATGGGCATGAACGCTTCCGCCATTCTGTTTTAATGAATCAAATTAATGAACATCTACTCCTGCTATCACTCATTCTCCTATAAGAACCCTTGAAGAACACATTGTTCGGGTTGTTGCTGTTGTTAGTTATAGGGATTCATTTGACTATTAGAACAGTCATTGGGGGGAGAGTACCAGAGTAGTTTGTAATGTAGTAGGCTGGGAGTAGAAAGTTTGGACTGTATTATACATTGATCTTAGTGTATGTGACTGGTTTTGCACATCAATTGAACAAGCAATTTCGCAGGATCCTGGTCTATATTACAGGTGATGTTTCCCTGTCTTATTTCATTTTTATCATACTGTTCATATTTCTCTGATAAGAATCAGTAATTCTGGTGATAGGATATACCCCTGCATGGTACCCTAATGCCCACTTCCCTTCTTGTCTTTGATTTTTTCTGCTCAATGTGTATTTGAGAGAAAATTCATGCAATTTAACCAGTGTAGTAGCTGTTATTCACTACTAGCTGATGTGTAAATTCAGGGTTTGTTGCTTAGTTGTTATTTTTGGGTTTAAGCTGGAAGATTTGGGATACGGGGGATTTAGATTTAGCCCTGTCCACTAGGGTCTTTATGCAATCAGCTGGCCTTTCTAAGATCCACTTGAGTGGTTTCAAAGCATTTAAGGTTAAAATTCCTTCTCTAATCTTAGACTCTACTCTATGTTAAATCTAAACTCCGATTTTTCCTTTGAGAGTATTCTGAAGTAGATCTGGAGTTAAATGACCTCTGGTCTGATCTCAAGCTACCCTTTGTGTCCTTCATGGAGAGTTTCCTCTGAGTATGTCAAAGCAGGCCTGGAGTTAAATGACCTTTGACCTGATCTCCAGACAGAAATTGGGTTGCTTTCCTTTTTTCACTTTCAATCCTTAATGTTCCATTCCACCATATATCTAAGAAGATCCTTTAGTATAGATGACTTGCCCTATGAAATTCTTGGCTAGTTTTTTTTCAAGTAATCCCCTTTCATGACTCCATAACCCAATGGATGGCACTTTCCTAACCTATCCTCTTTTACCGAAACATCCTGCTGCTTTGCTCCTTTCCTTCCATTACCTTCTCAGTTAATGATCTCTCCAACCAAGTAACCAACCAAATCATTTAAACCCCCCTTGTGCTTCATAACTAGCCTAATATCTGATCTTGAGCTTTTAAAGATATATCATTCTTTGTATTTATAAAGAGATCCCTCTCTGGACCCAGGAGGGCTAGATCTTGATGGTCCCAAAGTGGTTTGATGTTTTCTTATCTTTTGGTATTGCCAAATCTACCAAAACATAGGAACCCCAACATAATGGCGACTCCACTGGGGACAAAAGAGACCAATCAGTCTTGATTTGGTAAATCACTGTGGTGGACAGAAAAATCTTAAATCATCCACCTGGCGACTCCACAGTTCCTAAATGATTAAAAGACTCCACTGGTGATCAGTAGGCAGTACAACATCAACCATGCTAAAGACCAAGTCACTTCACTAATGGAAGACTCTGAGCAGTTTGCAGAAATGCATCCAAGTTTCATAGCAGAGTGTCGTGATACAATTTCAAGTGACTTGGCAGAACTGGAGGTGGAGGACCTTCCAAGGGTTATTCTTCTCAACTCAAAATTCAAACCCATGCTCAGGAAAATTTTCTTAGAATTGGTGGTTGAAATATATGAAGCTAAGATTGAATTTTTGAACTCACAAGAAAAATCATATCGGTTCAGAGACCCGAGAGCCTTTTTGGAAAGTTTCCCGCCCCCTAAAAAAGAATAAATTCCACTACTTTTTGATGTACGAGAAGAAGATGATCGAGCTTTAAAGAGCCACTTTGAAGACGTAGTGGAAGATACAGTAATCAAAGCTGCCCAGGATGAAGACAACCTACCAGTCTTGGGAGCCCTGAAAGAAGAAAGTGTGCATCATGTGTTCTTTGATCCTGTGGCAGAATACATGGAGGCCCTGATTAGCTCAAATTCTTCAGCATTGATCCTTCGGAAGGGCCAGATTCATCAGGAGTGGTCACTACTGATGGTGACCGCAATTTTGAAAAACCACCTGCAGAGCACCCTGTGGTTGTCTCTGATGAGCAGTCAGTGCTTCTATCCTTTTTTGTTGCCTCTTGACTGGTTGCACTGGCATTATTGTATCACCTAGAACATCAGATATTTCTAAGTAGAGTAGGGTAGGTAGGAAGTTCAATAAAGATCAGTCTATGAGCATTTAGTTAGTTGTTTTTAATTTCTGAAAAGTCCAGCAAGTCAGACAGTCTAATCCTGGCTTGACTGATTTTCAATTTCTGCCTTAGAATGTAGAGAAGAAATCTGCTAGACAGTTTAATCCTAGCAGATAGTAGTGTAGGTAGAGAAAGCTATGAGACCAATAGGTTAATCTAGTCTCATGGAGTCATAAGGGTAGAAATAGAATAGGTTTATTTTCTTGTTCGTAAAAATTGATGATGTAAAGGGTCTGTAAGTCCAAATGCACCCAGAAGAAAAAATGTTAGGACTATAGACTGGGTAGGTAGTTGTTTGGGAGAATGTTTACTACTGATATAATGTCTTCATGATTTGTGGCAGCTGATCCAACAAAGAAGAAAATGGATGAGTCAAGTACTAGGCATCTGGCCTACACCAAAGATCATTTTTTGAATTCTTGACTCCTTCAAGAGGAAGCCATCCCCATGTGGAGCCACTGTTAGCCCCCTATGAATTTTTTGACAAGTAAACAGGGGGCTAAATTGTTTTTGAGCCTTCAAGGAATGCATTTCCTCTGAAAACACATCATCCTTGAAGCCTCCTTGTGCCTCTGTCCTTTGAGAAAGCCTCACTGTTGTTTCCAGTTTAAAAGCCTCTTTGTTGTGAAGAAGAATGCCCAAAAAGGCCTTTTCCCTCTTATTTCATTCCCCCTAAACATCTGTTTTCATCACCCTTTCCCTCCCTTGATTCCTCATTAATCATCCAAATTCCCTTTTAAACCCTTCAAATACCCTTTGTTTGGTTTAACATGCCCTTTTTTCCCTACCAAATCCCTATTTCAGCCTTAAAAACCCCTTTTTTGGCTTGAAACCCCACTTTTTACACATGTCAGGCTTAGCCCCTTTCCGGCCAGCCCCCTTAACCACTTCCCCATATGCCCTTCACCCGAGACCAAGCGCTTAAGGCCCAGGCACTTATCACAATCGGAGCTTTCGGTATGCACGTTCCTTCGTTATCATGAAATCCTCCGATGCGGTGGACATTTGTTCCATAGACTCCCGTCGCGATCTGAGCCATCGAGCTACATAGATCCGACAATCTGTGCTAATTCTACAATGTGCTCATCATTCTCCTCGTTCACCCCTCCGATCACATATCAACAATCGATTTGTTCTTAGATCTGATGGCCAGTGCACATCGCTCCAATCGCAATCAGAAAAACTGAATGCACCACTTCCTGTTTCCCCCGATTGCTAACCCCCGATCCGATTTCTGTCGTCCATCCATTCTGATCCAACGGCATTTATTTCTCCCACTCCGCTTCTTTACCCCCGCCTGTCTCCCCACCAATTGAATCTCCGTCGTCGATCTGGTTCTATATTAGACAACTGGCACTCAATCGCGCATCGCCAATCGGAAGTCCTCGAATGTGCTCCCCGCTGCCTCCCCTAATTGTTGTCTGCCAATTCAATCATAGTCGTCCGTTCATCCAAGATCTACGGCCCATAACGCATCGTGAGTTTCCACCATGTTTCTTTGTCGGAACCTCTATTAACTTCAACATTCAATTTTCACCGTCGATCTCCTCCTGATATCTGATGGCCCTAATTGGATTGCCCTCTGCCCATGCCGGGTCCCACATCATTAGCCCCGCTTCCTTGTGTTTTCTTCCATTTTATTTCATCCACTCTGTTTCTTCCCGTTCCACATGTTTTTCATCAATTTTTCACCATTACGCCATCATTCCACAGGCCTCCCCAGCATTGCTTCCGCCACCCTTGGATTTTATAATCGGTTTATTTCATTATTGCAAGGTTTTTAGAGTGGAAATTTCACTCTGCCTCCATAATCACAGCCACGGTGATTCAGAAACAGAAAGGCCATTACAGCAGCGGCCGAGTGAAACAGCAGAAATGGATTAGAGGGATTCTGGCCTGTTAATTGCATATTTAATACCTAATCCCATGATCAAAGGATAAAGGCGCAGTGTGAAGACCAAAGAGAACTCATAAGGGTCATATTTTGTTTAATATCAGCAGAACATTTTTCTCCAGACAGTACACCTTTCCAATGAAGTCTCCATGCCTCCTCCAGCCCAGAAATGGTTAATTACACCGACAGAAGCTTCTTAAAGACTGTCAAGACCACAGTTTTTAAGCATGGAGACCTGCAGACCTTTCTATCCAGGTCATTTGTTCCAAAAGGTAGCGCAGAGTACCAAACAACCAGAAGGACTTCAAGAATACATCCGAGGTCAATATCGACCTGACAGAGATCTCTAAACCAGAATACAAAGTACACACTTTCAACGTAGAAACATTAAAGCAGTATGGGCATGAACTCTTCTGCCATTATGTCTTAATGAATCAAATTAATGAAAATCTACTCCTACTATCACTCATTCATCTATAAGAACCCCTGAAGAACACATTGTTCGGGTTGTTGTTGTTGTTAGTTGTAAGGATTCATTTGACTGTTAGAATACTCATTGGGGGGAGAGTAGCAGAGTAGTTTGTAATGTAGTAGGTTGGGAGGAGAAAGTTTGGACTTTATTAGCCATTGAGCTCAGTGTATGTGACTGGTTTTGCACATCAATTGAACAAGCAATTTCACAGGATCCTGGTCTATATTACAGGTGATGTTTCCCTGTCTTATTTAATTTTTATCATACTGTTCATATTTCTCTGATAAGAATCAGTAATTATGGTGATAGGATATACCCCTGTATGGTACCCTAATGCCCACTTCTCTTCTTGTCTTTGATGTTTTCTTCTCAATGTGTATTTGAGAGAAAATTCATGCAATTTAACCAGTGTAGTAGTTGTTATTCACTACTAGCTGATGTGTGAATTCAGAGTTTGCTGCTTAATTGTTCTTGTTGGGTTTAAGCTGGAAGATTTGGGATACTAGGGATTTAGAGTTAGCCCTATCCACTAGGGTCCTTGTGCAACCAGCTGGCCTTTGTAAGATCCCTTTGAGTGGTGTCAAAGCATTGAAGGTTAAAAGTCCTTCTCTAATTTTAGACTCTGCTCTATGTTAAATCTAAACTCTGTTTTTTTTCTTTGAGAGTATGCTGAAGCAGATCTGGAGTTAAATGACCTTTGGTCTGATCTCAAGCTGCCCTCTTTGTCCTTCATGGAGAGTTTCCTCTGAGTATGTCAAATCAGGCCTGGAGTTAAATGACCTTTGACCTGATCTCCAGACAGAAATTGGGTTGCTTTCCTTTTTTCACTTTCAATCCTTAATGTTCCATTCCACCATCTATCTAAGAAGATCCTTTAGTATAGATGACTTTCCCTATGAAATTCTTGGCTAGTTGTTTTGCAATTAATCCCCTTTCATGACTCCATAACCCAATGGATGGCACTTTCCTAACCTATCCTCTTTTACCAAAACATCCTGCTGCTTTGCTCCTTTCCTTCTATTACCTTCCCAGTTAATGATATCTCCAACCCAACAACCAACCAAATCATTTAAACCCCCCTTGCGCTTCATAACTAGCCTAACACCTCATCTTGAGCTTTCAAAGATATATAATTCTTTGTATTTATAGAGAGATCCCTCTCTGGACCCAGGAGGGCTAGATCCTGATGGTCCCAAAGTGGTTTTATGTTGTCTTATATTTTTGTATTGCAAAATCTGCCAAAACATAGGAACCCCAACAGAATCCATAGACGAGCCAGAGGCAGAAGATAGAGATGAAAACAATAGGGTAGAGCCCATAGATTTTAACATAATGGCCACTCTAGACTTAGAAGAAAACGAAGAAGAAACCTTTGGACAGTGCACTGAATCTGAAACCCAGAGTAAACAAAACCAAGACTACGAACATCTGATTGGTCATCTCTCTAAACTCCATACACATCACGAAGAGAAAAATAGTCTACACCACGATGAAAGCCCCATATTACAACACAACAGTGAACCCAGCATTAGGGACGAAAATGATGTTGAACCTGAAAACAATCCCTTGTGGAGAATGAACTTCGATGGGTCTTGCACTAGAAATACTACAGGATCCCGAGTGTGGTTACATAACACTGAGAGTGGATATGCTGAGATTCATGCCTTTAATCTAAACTTCAAATTTACAAACAATATCGCAGAGTATGAGGCTCTCATCCTAGGCTTAAATCTATTGAAAAAACTAGGAGCCCGACGGATAGCTGTACATAGAGATTCTGAGTTAATCATACAGCAAAGCACCTTAGATTGAGAGCGTACAGAAACAATGCTATGGATTTATTGAAAACCTTTGTAGAGTATGAATTGGTGTTTGTTCCTAGGATTCAGAACATAATTGCGAATGGATTAGCCTGCATAGCTAGTTCATATCATAAGTCTCCTAGTGACAAAAAAATCATCATTCAGACAAAATACAGACTTGCAGCGCCTGATAATGAGAAATATTGGTAGGTTTTTGAGGGAAAAAAGCAGATAAAGGATTTCCTGATTGGCAGGAAGGATTTTGAATTCACTGATTCAGACTCTAAATCCGATGAAATCTGCCTAAGTGAAGAGCCCCCTGATGAAGAAAGATCACCACATAACGTAGAAATAAACACTTTAACTAAACAATTTGGAAATCAAACCGAAGAATATAAGAACGCAGAAAAAGAGGAAATAGAGGTGCTCCAGTCGAAAGATAAGAATATACCTAGAGGACTAGCACCTTTAGAGGATATTTTTTATTTTGACGACGTAGTGAAGAAACCCACTATAGAACACTGAGACTCCGATGTCGAGGAATGTAACATAGGCACGAGGATAAGCCTAAGATGATTAAACTGGATAAGTCCTTGCCCGTAGACATGAAAAAGAAATATATTGACTTATTCTAAGAGTTCATCGATGTGTTTTCCTGGAGCTACGAGGACTTAAAGGCCTACGATACAGATATTATACAGCACAAAATCCGTTTGAAAGAGAACCAAAATCCCTTCAGACAGAAACTTCGCAGGATTAACCCGAAACAACTGCCTATAGTCGAGAAGGAAATCAAGAAGATGAACGAGGCAAGAATTATAGTGCCTGTGAGATTCTCTGACTGGGTTTCCAACCCTGTAGCTGTGAGAAAGAAGACAGGTGAGATCAGACTGTGCATTGATTTCATAAACCTTAACAGAGCTTCACTTAAAGACAACTACCCCCTACCAAAGATGGAACACATCCTACAGAGGGTAGTTGGCTCAAAAAGGATTTCCCTATTAGACGGTTTTTCAGGCTATAACCAATTTTTAGTACTCCCAGAAGACCAACTGAAGACAACTTTCACCACTCCATGGGGCACTTTTATGTACGTAAAAATGCCTTTTGGACTAATGAACGCTGGTGCGACCTTCCAACGAGAAATGGAAATAGCCTTTTCAAAGGAAATAGGGCACTTCATTGTCATCTATCTGGATGACATAACAGTCTATTCCAAGACTGATGAGGAGCACCTAAAACATCTGAGAGGAGTTTTTGAAAAATTTCGAAGGTTCGGTCTATCTTTAAATCCAAAGAAGACTGTATTCGGGCTTCAAGAAGGTAAGCTTCTTGGCCATATTATATCAGAGAATGGAATTAAGATAGACCCGCAACGAGTTGAGGGAATACTGCAGATTACCTACCCCATAAACATAAAAGAGTTGCAGTCCTTTATTGGGAAAACTAACTTCTTAAGGAGGTTTATTCCTAACTTAGCTGAGCACCTTAGGGATATGACAAACATGTTGAAAAAAGGGGTAGGGGTTAAGTGGACTATAGAGGCTAAAAAATATTTTGAATTAGTTAAACTTGCACTCACCCTGGCTCCTATCCTAATTAGCCCAGATTTCTCAGAAGATTTCCTGATATTTTCCTTTGCCTCCAAGCATATAGTGGCTGCAGTTTTGCTGCAGAAAAATCCAGAGGGAATGGAATAGCTTATTTCTTTCTTCAGCAAGGCTCTGAGGGATGCACCCTTGAAATATAACATAATGGAAAAACAGGCCTACGCCTTGGTAAAGGACTTGAAAGACTTTAGGGTGTATATACTACATTCTCACATCATTGCTTACGTGCCAAACATAGTGGTTAAAGACATTTTGTCCCAAGATCCTGATGGAAAGAGGGGAAAATGGATTGTTGTAATATTAGAGTATGACCTGGAAATTAAACCCACGAAACTGATCAAAGGTCGGGGCTTAGCTCAACTAATGGCTGAGTCTAATTTGAAAGCCATTGACATAAATATGGTAGATGCCCTGGATGAACATGAAGGATTGCTTGATCCTACAGTTGATTTTGTGTAACCAGCTCCAAAAATAGAAGAAAAGAGATATCAATGCCTTAGAAATAAGCTACTTCGAGGGGGCAACCTCTAATACATTACATAAATGAAAAATTCTTGGATGATACAATTTACAAAACCTCCTTTCTATATATAGGAGTCCATGTGGCCATAATGTAATCCTAGTGGGCCAAAAATGTAATCCTAGCCGACCTAACAATAATAATTTAAGGGCACAATAATAACAAAATGGGTGTTACAAGGGTACAATAATAACAATAAGGGGGTTACACTAATAAAAATAAGGGACTATACTAGTAATATAGGGACCTAACATGCCCCTCTCCTTCAAAAAAGTGTTGTCCTCAATGCTTGAGTAGCTCTGGGTGCTTCTGTATAAAATTCTCATCCTCCCATGTAGAATCTTGAGTGGGTAAGTTCTTCCACTTGATGAGATACTCTGAAATTGATCGATTCCGTAGTTGTCGAGTTCTTGTTTCCGTGACCGCTTCTGGTTCCAATATGATTTTTCCTTCCTCATCAAGTTCTGGGAATATTGTTTGAACTGGAATATTTTCACATATAACCTTCTTTAAGCACGAAACATGGAAAACTGGATGTACTCGCGAAGAAGCAGGAAGCTCCAATTTGTATGCCATAGTACCAATCTTTTGCAACACCTTGTAAGGACCATAGTACTTTGGCGATAATTTATTATCCTTCTTAGCTTGCTTGAGGGACATTTGTTTGTATGGTTGTAGCCGTAAAAATACCCAATCTCCTACATCAAAACTTCTCTCGCTGCGATGTTGATCTGCCTGTTGTTTCATTCGATTTTGTGCCACATTCAGGTTATCCTTTAAGAGTTGGAGAACTTCTTGCTGATGCTCGATTTGATCTTCCACTGCTTGAACCTTCGAATTTTCTCTTAAATATGATGTGATGGATGGTGGATGATATCCATAAAGTGCCATAAATGGGGTCATTTTTGCTGCAGTATGGAAGGAAGTGTTATGCCACCATTCAGCCAGAGGTAACCACTTGACCCATTGTGTTTGTTTATCAGATACAAAAAAACGAAGATATCCTTCCAAACATTTATTTACTATCTCAGTTTGACCATCAGATTGAGGATGATAAGATGAGCTATGAGCTAATTGAGTACCCAAATAAGAAAATAACTCCGTCCAAAAATTTCCAGTAAAAATGGGATCTCTGTCGCTCACAATAACCCTTGGGCTTCCATGTAGCTTTTCAATTCTGTCCATAAATGTAGTAGCAACTGTACTTGCTTTAAATGGATGAGATAATGCACAAAAGTGTGCATACTTGGTAATTCTATCAACTACCACCATGATGCACTCTTTCCTTTGGACTTAGGTAAACCTGTGATAAAATCCATTAAAATATCCTCCCAACGTTGACTTGGAATGGATAAAGGTTGTAGAAGTCCCGGGGTCTTAATTGTCTCAACTTTATTCTGTTGGAAAACCAAACATTCCGCCACAAAATTTTGAATATCAAATTTAAGGCCATCCCAAAAAAAATATTTCTTCACCCTGTGGTAAGTTTTTAAAAATATTGAGTGTCCTCCTAAAGGAGAAGTGTGCAATTCCAGAAGAATCTTTTGTTTTAGTTGGGAATTATTACAAAAATATAAGCAATATTTGTACCATAAGGAATCATTTTTCCAACTAAATGTATCAGATGTACTAGGATCTTGCTGCAACTTTTGAATGAGTGTCCATACATCTTTGTCCTTCTTCCATTCATTTCTTGCTTCGGTTATCCAATCTGGTTGGATAATAGAAATGGCACAAAGCAATGCTTCCACCTCTTCATTCTTTCTTGAGAGTGCATCTGCAACAACATTAAGCTTTCCTTTTTTGTAGATTATTTCAAAGTCATAACCAAACATCTTTGTGACCCATTTTTGCTGCTCTTCTGAAGATAGTCTTTGTTCCAAAAAGTGTTTAAGACTATCATGATCAGTTTTTACCTTGAAGTGTCTTCCCATTAGGTAAGTTCTTCATTTCTTTAGTGCATGCAGTATTGCTAACATTTCCTTCTCATAAATGGGTTTCTATAAATACTTTCCTTTGATTGGACGACTTTCAAAAGCAATGGGTCTTCCTTTCTGCATTAAAACAACACCAATTCCATTTCCTGAGGCATCACATTCCACAATAAAGGTTTTTGTGAAGTCTGGCGTAGCTAAGACCGGTGCTAGGCACATTGCCTCTTTAAGATGTTCAAAGGCCTTAGTTGCTTCAGGAGTCAATGAAAATGCATCTTTCTTCAATAATGTTGTTAGAGGTGCTGCTATTCTCCCATAATTCTTAACAAACTTGCGATAATACCCTGTTAACCCGAGAAATCCTCGCAACTGCTTTATGGTTGTGGGAACTTTCCATTCCTTCATGGCTTTAATTTTGTTAGGGTCCACTTTAACCCCCTCGTGAGATACAATATGACCCAGATATTCCACCTCTTGTACTCCAAAGAAACATTTGGACTTTTTTGCATATAATTGTTTCTCCCGCAATAGTTTGAGCACCCTGTCAACATGTTCAACATGATCCTTCCAAGACCTGCTGTAGATTAGTATATCATCAAAAAATACTAGCACAAATTTTCTAAGGAAGGGTTTGAAAATGGAATTCATCAACTCTTGAAATGTAGAAGGTGCATTGGTAAGGCCAAAAGGCATGAACAAAAATTCATAATGACCCTCATGAGTTCGAAATGTTGTTTTTGGAATATCTTCAGTCTTCATTCTAATTTGATGATATCCTGAACGAAGATCCAACTTGGTAAAATAAATCGCTCCATGTAATTCATCCAATAATTCATCAATCACAGGAATGGGAAATTTATCTTTAATGGTGAGCTTATTGAGCTCCCTATAATCCGGACACATTCGCCATGATCCATGCTTCTTGTGTACCAATACTACAGGAGCAGAGAAAGAACTTTGACTAGGTTGAATTATACCCGCCTCTAACATTTCTGCAATCATACGTTCAATTTCGCTCTTTTTGACGTAAGGATATCTATAAGGCCTGATGTTTGGAGGAACACTTCCTGGAATCAAATGAATAGCATGATCATGATCACGAATAGGTGGGAGTCCTTTGGGAGTTTCAAACACCTTGGAATGCTTGTCCAAGACTTGTTGGAGATCTGCAGAAATAGATGATTTTGATGTTGGAACTTCTAGTGAGCATAATTGTGCAATTACGCCTCGCTGTTCTTTCTTTAGAAGCTTTGTCATGACATTAGAGCTTATTATCCTTCCTGGCTTCCCCGCAATACCCCATAATTTGACTTCCTTTCCTTCTGAAAAAAATTTCAAGAAATGTTCTTGAAAATTAAAAGCTACCGTCCCCAAAGATTGTAACCATTGTACTCCTAGTACAACATCAGCACCTCCCATAGGAATGGAAAGCATTGGACTAGTCAATACATATTCCCCCATGGTTACCTTGATATTATGGCATTTTCTAGAGCAATTTATAGTTCCTCCATTTGCAACCATCACTTGACATTCTGGTGCTGGGTATAGGAAACAATTTAATTCCTTGGCTACCTTACAATGAATAAAATTATGGGTGCTACCCGAATCAATCAACACTATTACCTTTTTCTTCTTGATCTGTCCTGCTATCTTGAGAGTTTGAGGAGTGGTAATTCCTGCCAGTGCATTACATGATATGGTTGGATTCATTTCTTCCTCTTCTAGGGCCGGTTCCTGGTGTATATCCTCTTCTTGTTCATTTTCTTCTTCCTCTTCACAATCTATGTAAAATAATTTCTTCTCAACACACTTATGACCTTTAGTGTATTTGATATCAAAACTGTAGCAAAGCACTTTTGCTCTTTTTTCTTCCAATTTTTGTGGTCTCAACCTTATAGGTTGTGGAAATCTAGGCGTAGAAACACTTACTTCTTTATAGAAGTGAGTGGTAGGCTTCCTTGTCGCCATAATTTTAAATTCAATTTTTCTTGCCAACCTGAATGCCTTCTCCAATGCATCAGGTTCCAAAACGCAAACTTCATGTTGGATGTTATCCTTTAAAGTGCCTATGAAGAGATCAATCCTGTGTTCCTCTAGAATATCAGCTACCCATATATTTAATTTTTGGAAGTCCTCAATGTGCTCCCCCACTAAACCCTTTTGTTTGAGCTTTATCAATTGGCTAAAGAAGGTGTTGCTCTTTGTATCCTCATAATGTGCTATCATTTCCTCCGTAAAAATTGACCAAGTGACAATTTTTTTACGGGAGCAAAGCCATAGATACCATACAAATATATTTTGTTCTAAATGTAAAGTTGCAATGCGTACCGTTTGTGTGTTTTGCACATTATGGAGATCAAAATATTGCTCCATCTGTAGTATCTATGTTATAGGATCCTTTCCATCAAACTTCCTCATATCCATTTTTGGAATATGGTGGTTCTTCCCACCAACATTAGAGTTTATGAAATCACGATTAACATTTATTTTGTTCTCATCATGAGGTTCTTCTAATATCTTTTCACCATTAGGAAACATTTCTTGTATCAACTTTGTCAAACATTCGATGTCTGCTTTGAGATCATTCTTCATGTTATCCATGTTTTCTTTCATGTCATCCATCTTAGATTCCATACCAGCCTTCATGGCCATCTATCTGAGGTATTCCACGTCTTTCTTCAAACCATCCATATTATTCTTCACACCATCCATATTTTCTTCCACGCCTTTCTTCAAAAACTTCCATTTCATTTTTTCATTAAGCCATGAGAGCTGCAAATTTGGTGCACTTGCTCTTGTAATTTTGATAGATCATGTTGCAATTCTTCATCTTCATGAGTCATAGTAGAGTCTTCTGAAGGCTTAATGGGTGTTTAATTATTTTTACGGGGCATTTTTTAGAACCCAATACTAATATCTATTCTACAATATTCCCTTGGAATCAATTCAAATTGATTTTTCAAACAAGACTTATGCAATTCGGAAAAAAAAAATACACACCTTTTTCTTGCTTTTGAGGAGCTCGATATTGAAATTGGATTATCTCTGTGATTGTGGCTCTTCAATATCTAAAATTTAGCACGAAATTATCCCTCTGAATTTTCTTTTGAATGCCACAAGTCTGACCTGATTTGGATTCTCCAAGACAAAGTTATGTCCAATCTCCCACAATGACCTAATTATGGACTGGTTCAGTAGAGTGAAATTGTACGACTTTCCACGCCTCACTGTTTTGTCCTTCACCTCTAAAATTGATAGCCAAGAAAATACAGTCCGTGTACTTACGACCACTTTTTACATCACTCCAATCCGATGATCAGAGAGAGATATATTGAAATTTTACCACGATCACCTATTTGAGATGAAATTCAGGATCCTGAAAAATCACTACCTTCCACAGATCATATCTCTAAAAATATTGCGAACCAAGCTCTAAAATTGTTTGACGAGTTTCCTCAAGATTTCAGCTTCGCACACTAAAAATTTCAGATTCTGAACCTTCGTAGAAAAGAAGTTATAGCGCAAATTCCACGATGACTTGTTTAGGAGCCTAAAAAAAGAATTAACTTCCACAGATCATATCTCTGAAAATATTGTGAACCAAGCTCTGAAATGTTTAGACGATCTTCCTCCGGATTTCTCTTTGCACCCTAAAAATTTCAGCTTCTGAAACTTCGTAGAAAAAATGTTATAGCGAAAATGCCACGATGACCTGTTTGGAGCAGCGAAACCCTAGAATCCAAGCCTATGATATGAAATGTTGTGTAACCAGCTCCAAAAATAAAATAAAAGAAATATCAATGCCTTAGAAATAAGCCACTTCGAGGGGGACACCTCCAATACATTACATAAATGAACAATTCTTGGATGATACAATTTACAAAACCTCCTTTCTATATATAGGAGTCCATGTGGCCATAATTTAATCCTAGTGGGCCACAATGTAATCCTAGCCGACCTAACAAAAATACTTTAAGGGCACAAAATAACAAAATGGGGGTTACAAGGGTACAATAATAACAATAAGGCGGTTACACTAATAACAATAAGGGACTATACTAGTAATATAGGGACCTAACAGTTAAATAGAAATTTCAAAATTCTCCTTGGTATTCCGATATCGTGTATGTACTCACAAACCTCAATGCCCCTCATAAATTATCAAAGACTAAGGCCAAATTCCTAAAGTTAAAAGCTAGAAACTATTGCATACTGAATGAATGTTTATATTGGAAAAATGCAAATGGTCTATTGCTTAAATGTTTTCCTGAAACTGAAGCAAAGAGGATTAAATAGGAGTTCCATCTAGGAGAGTGTGGAGGCCATTTAAACTGGAAAGCCACTGCTAATAAAATACTCAGAGCTGGCTATTACGGGCCTACACTTTTCAATGACATCCACAAAATGATAATTTCCTGCCATAAGGGCCAGATTTTTTAGGGCAAAAGAAGCTCCTCCCTTTACCATTACAACCCATTACTATTGAGGCTGCCTTTCAACAATGGGGCCTAGATTTCATAGGATAAATACATCCTGCTTCTTCTGCTCAACACAAGCGGATCCTTACAGCCACAGACTATTTCACAAAATGGATAGAGGCCATACCTTCCAGGAATGCCACAGATTTTGTTATCATTAAGTTCTTAGAAGACCGCATCCTCTCTAGATTTGGCTGCCTACGAAAGATAATCAGTGATAACACTGTTGCTTTTGGATCCAAGAAAATGATTGATTTTTGTCACAGGTATCAGATAGCACTCGGTCATTCAACTACTTATTACCCACAAGGTAATGGCTTAGTTGAATCATCAAACAAGAGCTCGGTGACCATTATCAAAAAACTGTTTGAAGATAATAAGAAATCATGGCATAAAAATTTAGCGCATGCGTTGTGGGCTGACAGAATAACAACAAATAAATCCATTCGCATGTCACCATATCAGCTTGTTTCTGGAAGAGAGGCAGTGTTTCCTACCAGCCTTGGGGTACCAGTGATTAAACTATTCCAAGAGATTCAGACAGAAGAAGACAATATGGTAAGGAGGATAAATCAAACAATTCATCTCCAACAAACAAGAGAAGAGGTCTATAACAGAGCTCTGAAAGTGTAGGAAAATATAAAGAATTTGTTTGAAAAAATAACAAAAGCTTGTGACTTCAAAATTGGAGATAAGGTTCTAAAATGGGACTCTAGGAGAGAACACAAAGGAAAGCATGGAAAATTGGATAGTTTGTGGCAGGGTCCTTACATCATCCAATCCACCATTGGTCCAAATGCCTTTTTTCTACAATATCTAGATGGTACAGATCTGTTTTGGGGTCCTGTCAATGGCAGGATGCTCAAGAATTACTACTGCTGATTTCTAGTTTTCAGTTTTCATTCCCATTGTAAATACCATTGCTGTATTTTGTTTTCAAAGAAAAAGAGAAAAATGTTTCAAAAAAGAGAGAAAGGGAGGTTCAAACATGCTCAAAACATGAACCTCTAAAGTGCAAAATATTGGCTCTAACATGATCAAAACCTGAGCCAAAGGAAGTAAAGAAGTTGGTTCTAATATGCTCAAAATCTGAACCACCAAAGAAGAAAGGAGAATCAGCTCTAACAAGCCCAAAACTAGAGCTGAAGTGAAGAATGAAGTGACTCTAACAAGCTCAAAACTTGAGTCACAAAGGAAATAAGGATGCTTCAAATTTTCAAGATTTCAAGCCTTCAAGATTTTGTTTTAAATTTTCTGCAGGATCAGTTCATGTGCAGCTGTCTTTATGCCATGGATCCACAGCAAAATAGACTGTCTAATCCTGGTTTGACTATTTTTAAATTTCTGTTGTAGAATGTAGAGAAAGAAATTTGCTAGATAGTTTAATCCTAGAAGATATTAGATTAGGTAGAGAAACTATGAGGCCAACAATTTAATCTGGTCTCATGGAGGAATAAGGGTAGAATTAGACTAGTTTTTTTTTTGCTTTCAATAAAAAAAATTAGGAAGAATGTTTTCAAATTCAAATGCACCTTGAAGAAAAAATGTTAGGACTGTAGGATGGGTAGGTAGATTGTTTTGGATATGTCTTCTACTAATTAATATCCATCATGTTTGTAACATTTGAATCAAAGAAGAAAGATGGTTCAAGGATCGGGCATTTGGCCTACTCCAAAGATTATTTTCTAAATTCTTGACACCTTCAAGAACATTTCATCCCCATGTGGAGCCACTGTTAGCCACCTATGAATTTTTTGGCAAGCAAACAGGTGGTTAAATATTTTTCCGAGCCTTCAAGAGATACATTTCCTATGAAAATCTCTCATTCTTGAAGCCTTTGTGTGCCCTTTACCTTTGAAAATATCTTCACTATTGTTTCCATCAAAAGAGCCTCACTGTCTGTGAAAACATTATGCTCAGAAAAGCCTCCATTTTCCCCTTGTATCCCTTGTATCCCTTTAAAATTCCCCATTTTAACCCTGTTTTCCCTTTCTCAATTTTCCCCTTTGACCCCCAAAAATCCCTTCCTAAGTCTTCTAAATCATCCCATCACCCCTTTAAACCTTACGATCACCCTTTGTTTGGCTTAAAAATCCCTTTTTTACCTCTACCGAAAACCTCTTCTAAGCCTTAAAAACTCTGGTTTTAGGCCAAAAAACCCACTTTTACCATATACAGGCTTAGCCCCTTTTGGCCCAACCCCTAACCACTTCCCCTCCATGAACCCGAGTGCTAATACCAAGAACTAAAGCATATGGCCCTTATCGGAATCGGAAGACATCCGGGAGCATGTTTTCTTTGTTAAAGTGAAAATCCTCGATGCGATGGTGTTTCAGTCTGTTGGACTCGGAAGCAATATCAACCGTAGATCTATACAGATATGACGGTCCACGCAAAACCTATCACGCCCCCATAACATTGCTTTGTAACCCATCTGATTATAATCTCCACCGTTGATTCATAGTTAGATCCAACAGCCATCGCAGCGCCACTTCAATCGCCAATCGGGAGTTTTAAAATGTGCCACCCTCCGATGCCCCAATTGGCTGATCCCCGATTGAATCTCAACCATTAATCCGTTCAGATCTAATGGCATATATTTGATCTTGCTCCGCCCCACTTCCCCGATTGGTCACCCTCCGATCCAATCGCAACTGTCGATCTCCCGTAGATCCAACGGTCCAGAGCCAATCACTTCATGAGCCCATCGTAGATTTCGCCCCTACCTCCTCCGCTTCTGATTGAATCGCAACCATCCATTCCTCTTGATCCGACAGCTCAGATTCTTCCCTCCCACTAACCATATCCTCCGCCTTTGTTTCTCCTCTGCAGATCTCAGCTGTTCGTTGCATAGATCTGACGGCTCACGATCAAACCACCTTTGATCGGCCCCCACTCTACTGACCGCGCACTTTCCCATGTCACGCTCCATCCATCATCATCGGATCTCACAAGCCCAGATCCAATGGCCAGCATCAATATCACTCATTTTTGGCATCCGAACGTTAACAGTTAAAATTCACGTGATATAGGGGGTTTTAAAAGGCCACATGTCAGCCGAGGACCTATATCGCGTTCGAAAAGTGAAAACCGCCTTACCCGCCTTTCGCCGCGCGAAAACAGTTGTTTTTCCTAGAAAACCACTTCTCCAATTTTTGTTCCCAAAGATCCATCTACAGATCTCGACCTTTGATCTATATTGATCAACGACCCTCATTGCATCTCACACTCCATTCACATTTTTCTCATCACGCGACCATAGAACCTCATCGGATCATCGTAGCCATTTCTCTCCTCCTGAGATCTAACAGTCCTATTCAAATCGCCCTCCTCCATACCGGTCCCACCATTTTATCAGCCCATTTCATTGCATTTTCATCAATTTCCTTTGTATTTTCGCCTATGGTCAAAACTCTAGGTTTACACAAGAAATCATTTCTTCCGCCCAAACATTAGAACTTTAATGTTTTACATTAAATTTTATTTCATTTTGCTTGGCCTCCAAAGCCTTTCCATTAATGAATCCCCCCCGTCGATCATCATGACTCCATCTGATCTAACGGTCCATATCCATTCCTCCACCAAACCTTCATCAGATCAATTTTCCACCCTTTCACAGCAATTTCCAACCATTTTCCTCTGCATCCACAGCATTCACCTCTGTTGCGCTGCCATTCTCACAGCCTTCCACTACATCCACCATCACTCTGCATGGATTTTCTTAACATTTTTGTATGTTTTACAGGGTTACAAGCGGTGGAAACCGCCATGGCATGCAATCACTGTCATAGTGACACAAAGCGCAGAGAAGACCATTTTCAGGGCCTGATATTGCAAAGAAATGTTTGGGAAGGTTTCTAAATGAAATATTTCATCAAAGAATCAATGTTTAAACTCTATAAAACCTCCAGCGCCATTAAATTTCCATTTTCACAAATCAAGACAGTCGATGAAGCAGCAAAGAGTATCAGTGAAGGATTAAGAGGTCTTAAGCATGTTTTTGAAGAGTTTAAGCCTTAATTCAGTGTAAAAAGGGTGAATGTACCAGATTGAATACCTTATGATAAACACAGAAGGCCTAATGAGGCCTAAAGCATAGAAACAATATTATCAGTATTTCACATCAGCAGAAGTTTCCCTCCCAAGAAAGGAAAAAGTACCCATACTGTTTTTATTCTACATCGTGTTCCTGAGAAGATTTCCACCCTGACAAAAGTCCTAATGCTACCAGAGCATTTGTTATGCAGTATGGCAGACCTGAAGTCATTTAGCTACCTTTTTGTTTATTCACCAGAGTACTGAAGAGTACTAGAACCGAAAGTACATCAAAGAACATACCTGGAGTAAATATCAGCCTGTCGAAGACCACTCTTTCATCCAAAGAGTAATGAAGATTAATGCATAGACATTAAGACAGAATGGGCCTCGAGCCCTCTTCTCCTACTTCTGTTTTAATTTTTCATTTAGTGTTTCACCTACCTCCTCTGACTCTCTTTTAGCTATAAAAACTCAAGAAAAACGCATTGTAAAGGTTGTTGTTGATTATTGATCGAAAATCTGTGAATTGTAAGTTGTTTCTCTTGAGATATTGATCTGTGTGTAAAGTTGTAAGATAGGCTGAGGAAGATGTTTTTAGAATGAATATCAAGCTGTTGGACAATGTTGTACATGACTGGTGTTGCTCTTTAATATGACAAGAACATTTCTTTGGATCCTGATTTAAAGAAGTTGTGATGTTTTCTGCCTCTGTCTCTGTTTTCCTTCTATAATCCATTACATTTCATTTCTCTGGTAAGAATCAGAAATCTAGCTTAGGATATACCCTTGCATGGTACCCTAATGCTCCTACTCTTCTTACCTTTAATGTTTTCTACTATATGTGTTATCTAAGAACTGATTAAGATAATTTAACCAGTGTAGTAGCTGTTATTCACTGCTAGCTGATGTATGAATTTATGAATCTATTCTTAGATGTTCTTGTTGGGTTTTAATTGAAAGAATTGGGATAATGGGAGTTTAGAATGCTGATTCTGTCTCAGTAGGGTCTTTTTCGATCAATTGAACCTTTCTAAGTTCCCTTAAGTTGAAGGCCAAAGAATTGAAAGTTCAAAGCCTTTCCCTGATCTCAGGTCTCACCTTTGTGTTTAAATCTTTAATGTTTCCTTTGTCTGAAGAGTTAGGCTTTAGGGGTTGGATCATAGGTGCTTAATGGCATGCCCTGCCCCTAGATTCGATTCCTGAGTGGTCACCTTGGAGGTTTCCTTGTCATTCATCTTCGTTCCCATCATTTCATACCACACTATCATCTTTAAGATCCTATGCTTTAGATTACTAGCCCAATTGAAAGCCTTGAATACTGAATAGCAAGTAAACCCTTTCCTGACTCCATTGCCCAATAGTCTTGAGTGTTCTCTGAATTCTCTCTCCTTTGCCTAAAATCCTCTTTGCTCACCCTTTCTCTTGTATTGAACCCTTCCTTTCATGTTTCCCAACAACCAAACAAACAAACAAAACAAAACAAATCTTGTGCCTTACAACTAGCCTAATATCTTATAACTAAACTTCAAAGACATATACCTTTGCCTTTATAGAGATATCCCTCTTTGGACCCGGGAGGGCTAGATCCTGAGGTCTAAAAGTGGTTTTGATGTTGTCTCATCTTTTGGTATTTCCAAACTTTCCAAAACATGGGAACCCCAACATAATGGCGAATCCACTGGGGAATTTGAGTAGAACGCACCTTTAAACATTTCAGAGACTCAAAGAAGACCATAGTAGACTTAGTTTGGTGGTTACTCACTGTGGTGGACAATATACCTTCTTGAAACATTCTAAATCTTCCACCTGGCGACTCCATAGCTCCTTAATGATTAAAGACTCCAATGGTGATCAGTAGGCTTGCTGATTATCTTGGTTTTCATAAGACTCCGCTGGGAGACCAGAGTTCATAACAACATCAGCTATATTAGAAGTAACAAATAGGATTAAGCTTCTTTGTTTTAAGACAACACATTGGCTTCAAGAGCCATTCATACAACAGCTTATCCTAACCCAAACCCACTTGAAATAGTTGACAACCCTGAGAGCATTCTCAGGAAATCTCCCACCCCTAGGAGGCCAACTATTTCCAGACACATCCATAGAGCTAACTCTGCACCAACAGACTTTACAGCTCTATCAGACACTCTTTTTGACTTAGACACACAACGCAGTTTACCTAGAACTAGGTCATTTAGTACTCTATACCAGTCAGACCTTGAGCTTCTTGGTTCACCATCTCACAGTGGTCAACACATTAGGGATAGAGAGACCCCTCCATCTACACCTCCCGATATTCACTTCATTCAAAACTTGGGGCTCTATCACCCTAAATCATCTCAACAGAGTGTTGCTGGTCCTAGTATTCCTGTCATCCACATACCTGCTACTCAAGCCAATCCTTTACCTCCTCAAAACACTGTTATGGTAGCCTGGTATCCACCTCTGGTGTTACCACAGCCTCTAGTGCCTTTACCCAATGATTATTAGTCAAAAATCCCACATTTCACTGCAAAAGAGTCTACCATAGATCAACACCATGTAGATAGGATGGAAGATTCCTTTTACTATATGGAGATAGATGATGAGACAGTCAAAATGAGAATCTTTGCCCAGATTTTAGGGGGATATGTGAAGAAGTGTTTTAAGGGCCTACCTCCTAATAGTATCCATGATCTTCCCTCTTTATATCAATCCTTCATAAACAAATGGGAGGTCAAGACTAACCCTCTCCAAATCTTAGCAGAATATAAAAATCTTAAAAGAAATGTAGGAGAGAGTGTCCATGACTATTATACAAGGTTTAATAGTGTTTACAATGCTCTTCTTCCACACATGAAACCTCCCCAAGGTATGGCTTTAGTAAAATATCCTGAAGGCTTTGATTCCAACATGGCCTACCAGCTTAGGGAGAGAGATTACAACACATTGGAAGATATGCAAAAAGGAGCAGTGAGTGTAGAAGCTAACCTGATTGAAAAAAGAGCCAGAATGAGGTCTGAGAAAAAGGTAACATATAGGGATGACACATCAGATTCCACATCTGATCCCAAGTATGACAGTCTAGCCAAAAACATGGAAAGGCTAGAGAAAATAATGGAGAAAATGGTTGTCACAGTCAGTAATCAGAATAGAAACCAAAATCAAAACCAGAACCAGAATTTTAGGAGAAATAATCCCCCAAATAGACAGAGAGACTCTGATCAACAAGTCATACCCACATTTCAAGAGAAATTCCTTGATGAGGATGAGGGGATAATAGAAGAGTCTGAGGGAACCACAATAAACTTGTTGGAAATAGACAATTCAATCCACAACTGTTCCACAGAAAACAATCAGACCTCGCACTCCCATTGGGGTGAGGAAAGGTTAGAATCTGAGGATTATAGGCTAGAATTTGAAAATTCCATCATGCAGGTCAGAGAAAAGTATGAACTTAGAAGCAAAAAGAACTTAGACACTTCCAAACCAAAAGCTTCTGAGATTACCATTAACAAAATCCCTAAGAAAACTCCTAAGGTGACTGCTAAAAGTAGCAAATCAGCAGCTGAGAGTTCTGTGAAGAACAAAGAAAAAGACAGCCAAAATGCTGATAAACAAAGTCAACCAACTAGCAGCACTGGAATTGCAGCTAGTGTTCCTGATAAAATAGTTGCAAACACTGTACATACTGAGAATCAGCACACTGATTCTGCCACTAAAGTAGTGGCTAACAAAATAGAGTTGATTCTTACAAAGAGTCAATATCCCTTCAATTTGGAGAGTGAGATTGCTAAAATTAAAATCTCTGCACCACTCTCTGAGCTAGCCACTCAAGATTTATATAAAGGCCAAATTTTGAAAGCTTTAAATCTAGGTGAAAATAGTGACACTTTCAATCTAAGTGATGTTCATCCAGCCCTTCTGTTTGGTCCAAAGATAGAAGGGAAGTCTCAGGAAGGGGTAGTACCTCCTTTTTATATCAGTCTCAATATCCATGACAAGATCCTTCACAACGCAATGCATGACTCTAGGGCATCACACAACCTAATGCCTAAGGTAGTTATGGAGAGGTTAGGCCTAGAGATAACCCATCTTTGTAAATATTTATATTCATTTAACTCTAGCAGAGTAAAGTGCCTTGGCCTAATCAAAGACCTTTGTGTGAACCTGACCCAGATCCCAGCAAAATGTATGGTTATGGATGTTGTGGTGGCAGATGTGCCACCTAAGTATGGCATGTTTCTATCGAGGTCATGGGGAGCCAAGCTGCAAGGTACAATGCAGATGGACGGTTCATATGCCACAATCCCTGCCTTTAGCCAGCTTAGGAGACTATATAGAGAGGCACAAATGAAGTTCATGGTTAGCAGCTCCAAAAAGCCTAAAAATTCACCTCTGTACTCTGTACACACAGATCTGGACTCCTTTATCCTTTGCAACGATGAATCCATAGACGAGCCAGAGCCAAAAGACAGAGATGCAAACAATAGGGTATGTTAGAGTCGGTATCTTCATCCCTCCGTCAGAGATCAAATTTCTCTTGTTGCATTTCATTTTAGGTGTCTCATTCAGTTTAGTCAGCTGCATTCCATTAGGGTCATGGATCATCTGACGATAGGGTCTTGTCACTCATATCCCTCATGTCATGTACCTGCTGGTCTGTGTTTGTCTATCAAAATCATTTATAGTCATTTTTGGTCTCCTGGTTAGCAAAGAGTCATTTTAGGGTTTTTAGTCTCATTAGGTCTAGGGTTTCGTTAATTTAGTATTCAAAATGACTAATAATGTCAGCAGGCACATGAGGAGGTTCGAAATAAGGTTTCAGTGCAAAAATTTCATCGTCATAAAGCTTGATAATGAGTTTTCTTCAAAACTCTGTTTTGAAGAAAAATTGTCCATTTCGTCTTTTTGTAGTAAATGCAATGTAATTTTAAAATTTTCTTCAGTTGTAAAGTACTTCATGCGCAACCCTGGTTGCCCTTGCCAAATTTCATGCCAGCTATCCCTGCAAAGATAGACAAAAGCTCATCAATCAGTCCAAAAGGCCCCGGGAAGCAAAACAAAGTTTTAAAGTGAAGTGTCAAAGGTTTCAAACATTACAAAAGTGGGTTTTTCAAATCAAAAATAAAATTCATTGCTACAAATATGATTTTTATGTTCCAACAATTCATTTTCATGCCAAATATAGCATTGAGCCAATAGAAATTGTGAAGGAGTGAAGAAATAGCGTTGGAGGCCGAAACTGTGGTGAGATTCATTGTCGCGGCGCACTGGCCAGTGAGCGTGGCGCATAAGCTGAGCAGGGTGCATAGGGCTGCTCTTCACTGTGTATTTTTGAACTGTCGTGGCGCATAAGGAGGGTGTAGCGCACTGGGTTGTGCACGCGGCGCATTGGCCCGAAACATAAAATTTTTGCCAGTCTTCTCCAAAATCATATTTGCTTGGTTGTTCCATGCTCGAATAAGTTAAATCCATTCCCCTATTGTTCATAACTAATGTTTGGTATTGATTGAGATTGAAATATAAGAGTTTGAATCCCAAAACTTAAACCCTATCCTCTTGTTAATAAATGCTCCTAGGGTTTTGAAATTTATTTTAGTGTCAAATATTTAAATTTCCCTTACCTCATTTTTCCCCTCCTCACTGTTTATTTTCTCACCACAGTCCTCATTCCCCTATCTATTGACATCCCTAAAGTCAAATCATCCCTATCCCATTCCCATTGTCCCCATACCACTTGTAAATTTCCCTCAAATCCCAAGTTATCCCAAATAGCTAAGTGGTTGTCCCAACACATAGATTTCAAGTGGAAAACTCACAATTTCACTTGATTATAGCCCATCATTCCTCCATGTTCCCTCCCATATTACCTAATATTTGGAAATAAATCAAAGACACCAAATTTCTTGTTATCATACAAGACAACACAGACCTTGGACATCATGGAGACGGATATTTCTTATGACCAAGACAGTGACTCTACGACTGAATTGCGTGCACCAAGGAGGCATTAAAGCGTCGCAAAAGGCATGTTAGACTCCAAATATTGGCCGAATCTTCCTTGGACCAGCATAGTGCATGATGGAGGACATTAAGCACAAATTTGAAGAAATTTGGGAGAATTTTTTCAATTTTGAATTTTTTGGCCTAAACACAGATTTTCCTGCCCGACGCGTAGCGCCACTTGGCACGCGCTTATAATTGGCAGCTCTTTTGGAGGAAAAATTTGAATTTTTGGATTTTTCATAAAAATTTATGCATTCCTACCCATTACCTAATGATTTTGACAAGTTTTTGGTTGCCTGAAGGGTCAAAAACACCTCAAAAATGACCTTTCTGCCACTTTTTGGACACACAGGAAGTAGTGTTGGGAGATTTGATTTTTGGAGGGGAAAATGGAAACCAAATCTAGACATTACACTTGGGTTGGAAATTAGATAGGCAGGGATTTCCAATGAGCTATCCTGCGCTCAATTCGGACTTCGGGAAGACCCTCAAAATCAGCCTCAAAGTTGTGCTATGCATAGAGATTTCAGGCGCGGCGCATTGGGAAATTTCGCCTATTTTTCACTCAGCAGTTCAGATTTTCGCCTAGTTTTGGCTAGTTTGACTTTTTCATGTAAATTTTGATGTAACTTGATGTAATTTCATGACTTTGATGTAATTTTGGCACCTTTTTACTCATCCTAGTAGATCCATTCACCAAAAAGTGAAATGTAAGTGAATGAATCAGTTTCCTATCATATAGAGGTAAGTTGTTTCATTTCCTATTTTCCAGTTCTTAGTTTAGATATGGTTGAAACATCTCCTAGAATGGTGAGCTTGACCCCTAGAGGCATGGGGATGAGTTATGCTTGTCTATATCATGTAATTCATCACTCATTTTCAGAGGTTGGACACTTGGGATTGCTTGGCACTTCATTGTACATTTCATCTCTGCAATTTTGGCAAAGGAATAGACCAAGGTTTGCAGCACTCTTTGGGATCCATGTGGCTCTATGTTTTTATGGTGTTCCTCTCTTTGTGATTGTAATTTTACTGATGTTTCATGTGTACCATTTTCCCTCCTATTTTCTTCTTAAATTAAATAAACAAGTTATAAAGGTGGAATTCATTAGATTGCTTTGCTCTGCCTTGAGTTTTGTTTGATTTTCCATGTTTTCATCTGTTTGAAGAGGATTCTTGAAATCCTCTTGCCCTCTTCAGCTCCTCACTGGTCTGGACTATCCATCCATTTAATCCAAAGCATCAAAACAATTTCCTTCCTTGCCCCATTCAGAACTCTGCAAAAACTAGGCCTCATCCCCGGACCCAAAACTGCCTTTCCCTTTGATTCCAACAAAAACCCCCAAAATCAAATCAAATCCTTTCACCTATATACCTAGCCTAAAATTAGCCTTTATTTATAGTCATCTCAAGCCTTATTGAATATTTTTGCTGAGATTGGCCCGGAGAGAGCCCTCTCCTGATCTGGTAGGGCTAGCTACCAGACTGAGCGTGGTTTGATGTTACCATAGACTCTTCCTTCCTTCAGCCTGAGGTAGATTTAGGCAATAACATAGTGGCGACCATACTGGGGAAGAAAAGTTTGTTGTTTGCTTTATAAACTATAGAAGGAGCTTGAAGTTAGCCAGGTAGCCTTCGAAACGCTCTTGATTTGCATTAGCAAAAGTAGATGAATGTTGCTTCAGTCAATCTCCGGTCTAGTTTATGGACTGAAAATCTGGTTTCCTCAGTAAGATCTAATCAAGTTCAGATCTGATTGTTGATGGTGGACAACGATCAGACACCGCAAGGCTGAAATCATTCACCTAGCGACTCTAAATCAGTTTCGAGATCAGATCCAAGGACTCCACTGGAGGATGAACCTGACCAGCAGAAACATAAAAGGACGATATGGAAAGATCAGGTATTCAAGTTGGAATTTCATCCAAGACATTTTGTTCTTTGTCATAAATTATTTCTTCTCTTTTCCCAAGAATATCAAGAAGGCTTTGCAAAGTATATTGTATTTGAGAAAAGATCCTCTGCCTGCATTTGATTCCTTCCCTTTGAATATTGTAAATACCAAATATTTGCATGCCTTTGAGCTTGATCAATACCTTTCTTCTGAATCTTGTGATGACCATCTTCAAACTGATGAACCTCAAGAGACCAAGACTGATTCTTCAGCATTTGTACATACCCCTATACCTTGTAAAATTCCAGATCGATACAAGCCTCTGATTTTACCTCCTATATCCCATGCTTTCCCTAAAAATCATGACCTATATCTACCAAGATTTGACGGTGAACGCGACAACGTCACTGCTGAGAGACATGTTCTGAATTTTGAGTCTTTTCTTGACCTTTTTGAAGTTGATGAAGAGGATGTCAATATTAGGCTTTTTTCCCTTTCTTTTCAAGGCCAAGTCAAGATTTGGTTCAAAACCCTGCCCGATGTGAGCATCTCAGATTTCCAGCAGTTCGTCAAATTTTTCCTCGACAGGTGGGTGATCAGACAAAACCCTTTCTTGATTATAGAAAAGTATAACCAGCTGAAAAGACTGCCAGGGGAGACAGTACAACAATTTTCTGCCAGATTTAACCAAGTTTATTATTCGATGCCAGTTGATATAAGACCTCCTCCTGGATCTACTCTCTTGCACTACCCGGGTGCCTTTGATCCATAAATGGAGTTTTAGTTGAGAGAAAGGAATCTTGCAACACTTGAAGAGATGCAGAACAGTGCAGTAGATGTAGAGGCTCATTTGCGGATCCGAAGGGAAAAATTGAAGGAAGAAGAGATGAAAAACATAGATCCAGAGGAATCAAAATCTCTAGAGGTAAAGCTTGACATGTAGGTAAGTGCAGTAGAAGAGATGATGCAAAATATCACCACAAGGAATGAGTAAAATGTTCAAGCCCATGGCTCGCTGATTGAAGAAGAACAAGTTGTTGATCCAAAACATTTTGTTTCTTATTCCAATTGTCATAGATCTGATAATGATTGTTTTTTAGATCATCTTGGAGAAGAGAGATCTATTTATTTGACATGTATGCTTGATGATGTGTTTTATACTGATGATTTGCCTCAGTTTGATCAGTATGATGATGATTATGTTCTCCAAACAGAAGCTAATCTTGCAGACAAATCAACAACTAGTTTGTGGAAGGAGGAAGTTCACTTTCATCAACTCGAATACAATTTTCAGCCATCACATATCAGCTATGGAAATGACGAGGAAAGTGCAGCAAATTTTGAAGTAAGTGAAGGATATTTGCCTTTTTGTTTTGACTCATTTCAGTTCATCAGAGACAACTTCCATACAATCAGAAATCAATTGTCGACAAGTCTTGATTTGGACCATCTCGAGGGCAATGAAAACCTTGTTCAAGACTTCTCATATCCAGATTTGCAGCCCCTGAATGCCATTGATTGTCAAGTTGCAGATGAGGACTTGTAAGCTGGCACGTACGATCAAATGATGCAAGATGATTCCGTACCATTTTGTTTTGAATCGTTTCAGTTTTTGAAGGGTAAATTGCATAGTAAATCTTCAAATGATCAGCTTGTAGAAAATCATGTAATCTCATCAGAAACAATAGAAAATGAGTTGCAGCAGTCTTTTCAAGTTTTTCATGATCCAATAGCTGATGTGTTGGATGATGTTTGTAGTCAAAGTTTTTCTCCATTGACTATATGTAAGCTTGAAACGTGTACTGATACAAACATGATCCGGCAGCCGGTCTCTTTGTCATTTTTAGCAGGAGTCTCGTCACAAAGCTCAAAACAAAGTTTGCATTCATGGTATGAGGAGAAGAGAAGTAATCCATTGGATGAGCTAAGTCCCAGTGTACATGAACTTCAAGATCCTTATGCAGTGCTTTTTGAGGCAGATAGAGAATCCATAGTATTCAATGGATATGTTCACAAGTTTTCATGGGAGTTGCCTTTCAGGAGTTCTCTCTTGTTGTTCATAAACGAGCACTTGCGGAGAATCCAAACAGCAACCAGAATGCTTACATGGTTGCATTGGTTGTTTCATTTCACTTGATCAGGTGATGAATGGAACAACTAGAGTAGGTTGTATTAAATAAGCTTCATATTGAGCATATTTTCCAGTTTGTCGATTGTATTTAAGTATCGAGTCAATTTTTAGTTAAGTGAGAGTCAATTTGTGTCGTCAAGTCATTAGTTTTTAGTCATGCATTTCAGCTTGAGTTTTTGACTCCATTTCCCAATGGATGAAGGCACTATCTGCTTTCCAAATATCTGTAGTTCTTGGCACCTCCAAGGAGCTACCATCCCCATTGGAGCCAATGTTAGAGTCAGTATCTTCATCCCTCCGTCAGAGATCAAATTTCTCTTGTTGCATTTCATTTTAGGTGTCTCATTTAGTTCAGTCAGTTGCATTCCATTAGGGGCATGGATCATCTAACGATAGGGTCTTGTCACTGATATCCCTCATGTCATGTACCTGCTGGTCTGTGTCTGTCCATCAAAATCATATACAGTCATTTTTGGTCTCCTGGTTGGCAAAGAGTCATTTTAGGGTTTTTAGTCTCATTAGGTCTAGGGTTTCATTAATTTAGTCTTCAAAATGACTAACAATTTTAGCAGGCACATGAGGAGGTTCGAAATAAGGTTTCAGTGCAAAAATTTCATCGTCATAAAGCCTGATAATGATTTTTCTTCAAAACTCTGTTTTGAAGAAAAATTGTCCATTTCGTCTTTTTGTAGTAAATGCAATGTAATTTTCAAAGTTTATTCAGTTGTAAAGTACTTCATGCGCAACCCTGGTTGCCCTTTCCAAATTTCATCCCAGCTATCCCTGCAAAGATAGACAAAAGCTCATCAATCGGTCCAAAAGGCCCCAGGAAGCAAAACAGAGTTTTAAAGTGAAGTGTCAAAGGTTTCAAACATTACAAAAGTGGGTTTTTCAAATCAAAAATCAAATTCATTGGTAAAAATATGATTTTTATGTTCCAACAATTAATTTGCATGCCAAAGATAGCATTGAGCCAAGAGAAATTGTGAAGGAGTGAAGAAATAGCGTTGAAGGCCGAAACTGTGGTGAGATTAATTGTCACGGCGCACTGGCCAGTGAGTGTGGCGCATAGGGCCTCTCTTCACTATTTATTTTTGAACTGTCGTGGCGCATAAGGAGGGCGCGGCACACTTGGTTGTGCGCGCAGCGCATTGGCCCGAAACATAAAAAAATTTCCAGTCTTCTCCAAAATCATATTTTCTTGGTTGTTCCATGCTCAAGTAAGTTAAAGCCATTCCCCTATTGTTCATAACTCATGTTTGGTATTGATTGAGATTGAAATATAAAATTTTGATTCCCAAAACTTAAACCCTATCCTCTTGTTAAGAAACGCTCCTAGGGTTTTGAAATTGATTTTGGTCTCAAATATTTACATTTACCTTACCTCATTTTTCCCCTCCTCACTGTTTATTTGCTCACCACAGTGCTCATTCCCCTATCTCTTGACATCCCTAAAGTCAAATCATCCATATCCCATTCCCATTGTCCCCATACCACTTGTAAATTTCCCTCAAATCCCAAGTTATATCAAATAGCTAAGTGGTTGTCCCAACACATAGATTTCAAGTGGAAAACTCACAATTTCACTTGATTATAGCCCATCATTACTCCATGTTCCCTCCCATATTAACTCATATTTTGCAATAAATCAAAGACACCAAAGTTCTTGTTATCATACAAGACAACACAGACCTTGGACATCATGGAGATGGATATTTCTTATGACCAAGACAGTGACTCTACGACTGAATTGCATGCACCAAGGATGCATTAAAGCATCGCAAAAGGCATGTTAGACTCCAAATATTGGCTGAAGCTTCCTTGGCCCAGAATATTGCATGATGGAGGAAATTCAGCCCAAATTTCAAGAAATTTGGGAAACTTTTTGTCAATTTTGAATTTTTTGGCCTAAACACAGATTTTCCTGCCCAACGCGTAGCACCACTTGGTGTGCGCTTATAATTGGTAGCTCTTTTGGAAGAAAAATTTGAATTTTTAGATTTTTCATAAAAATTTATGCATGCCTACCCATTACCTAAGGATTTTGACAAGTTTTGGGTTGCCTTAAGGGTCAAAAACACCTCAAAAATGACCTTTCTGCCACTTTTTGGACACACAGGAAGCAGTGTTAGGGGATTTGATTTTTTGAGGGGCAAATAGAAACCAAATCCAGAAATTCTACTTGGGTTGGAAAGTAGACAGGCAGGGATTTCCAACGAGCTATCCTGCGCTCAATTCGGACTTCGGGAAGACCCTCAAAATCAGCCTCAAAGTTGTGCTACGCATAGAGATTTCAGGCACGGCACATTGGGAATTTGGCCTATTTTTCACTCAGCAGTTCAGATTTTCACCTAGTTTTGGCTAGTTTGACTTTTTCATGTAACTCTTGATGTAACTTGATGTAATTTCATGACTTTGATGTAATTTTGGCACATTTTTACTCATCCTAGTAGATTCATTCACCAAAATGTGAAATGTAAGTGAATGAATCAGTTTCCTATCATATAGAGGCAAGTTGTTTCATTTCCTATTTTCCAGTTCTTAGTTTAGATATGGTTGAAAAAACTCCTAGAATGGTGAGATCGACCCCTAGAGGCATGGGGATGAGTTAGGCTTGTCTATATCATGTAATTCATCACTCATTTTCAGAGGTTGGACACTTGGGATTGCTTGGCACTTCATTGTACATTTCATCTCTACAATTTTGGAAAATGAATAGACCAAGGTTTGCAGCACTCTTTGGGATCCATGTGGCTCTATGTTTTGATGGTGTTCTTCTCTCTATGATTGTAATTTTACTGATGTTTCATGTGTACCATTTCCCTTCCTATTTTCTTCTTAAATTAAACAAACAAGTTATAAAGGTGGAATTCATTAGATTACTTTGCTCTGCCTTGAGTTTTGTTTGATTTTCCATGTTTTCATCTGTTTGAAGAGGATTCTTGAAAGCCTCTTTCCCTCTTCAACTCCTCACCAGTCTGGACTATCCATCCATTTAATCCAAAGCATCAAAACAATTGCCTTCCTTGCCCCATTCAGAACTCTACAAAAACTAGGCCTCATCCCCGGACCCAAAAATGCCTTTCCCTTTGATTCCAACAAAAACCCCCAAAATCAAATCAAATACTTTCACCTATATACCTAGCCTAAAATTAGCCTTTATTTCTAGTCATCTCAAGCCTTATTGAATATTTTTACTGAGATTGACCCAGAGAGAGCCCTCTCCTGATTTGGTAGGGCTAGCTACCAGACTGAGCGTGGTTTGATGTTACCCTAGACTCTGCCTTCCTTCAGCCTGAGGTAGATTTAGGCAATAACAGGGTAGATCCCATAGATTTTAACATAATGGCCACTCTAGAATTAGAAGAAAACAAAGAAGGAACCTTTGGATAGTGCACTGAATCTGAAACCCAGAGTAAACAAAACCAAGACTACGAACAGCTGACTGGTCATCTCTATGAAATCCATACACATCACAAAGAGAAAAACACTCCACACCACAATGCAGAACCCATATTACAACACAACAGTGAACCCAACATTAGGGACGAAAATGATGTTGAACCTGAAAACAATCCCTTGTGGAGAATGAACTTCGATGGGTCTTGCGCTAGAAAGATTGTAGGAGCCGGAGTGTGGTTACAGAACACTGAGAGTGACTATGCTGAGATTCATTCAATATGAACTTCAAATGTACAAACAATATCGCAGAGTATGAGGCTCTCATACTAGGCTTAAATCTATTGAAAAAACTAGGAGCCCGACGGATAGCTGTACACGGAGATTCTGAGTTAATCATAAAAGAAGTGAACAGAGAGTATACAGCAAAGAACCCTAGATTGAGAGCGTACAGAAACAATGCTATGGATTTATTGAAAACTTTTGTAGAGTATGAACTGGTGTTTGTTCCTAGGATTCAGAACATAATTGCGAATGGATTAGCATGCATAGCTAGTTCATATCATAAGTCTCCTAGTGACAAACAAATCATCATTCAGACAAAATACAGACTTGCAGCGCCTGATAATGAGAAATATTGGTAGGTCTTTGAGGGCGACAAGCAAATAGAGGATTTCTTGATTGGCAGGAAGGAGTTTGAATTCTCTGATTCAGACTCCAAATCCGATGAAAGTTGCCTAAGTGAAGAGCCCCCTGATGAAGAAAGATCACCACATAACGTAGAAATAAACACTTTAACTAAACAATTTGGAAATCAAACCGAAGAATATAAGAACGTAGAAAAAGAGGAAATAGAGGTGTTGCAGTTGAAAGATAAGAATATACCCAGAGGACTGGCACCTTTAGAGGATCTTTTTTATTTTGACGACGTAGCAAAGAAACCCACTATAGAACACTCAGAATCCGATGTCGAGGAATGTAACATAGGCACTAAGGATAAGCCTAAGATGATTAAACTGGCTAAGTCCTTGCCTGCAGACATGAAAAAGAAATATATTGACTTATTCAAAGAGTTCATCGATGTGTTTGCCTAGAGCTACGAGGACTTAAAGGCCTACGATACAGACATTATATAGTACAAAATCCCTTTGAAAGAGAACCAAAAACCCTTCAAACAGAAAATTTGCAGAATTAACCCGAAACAACTGCCTCTAGTTGAAAAGGAAATCAAGAAGATGTACGAGGCAAGAATTATAGTGCCTGTGAGATTCTCTGACTGGGTTTCCAACCTTGTAGCTGTGAGAAAGAAGACATGTGAGATCAGACTATGCATTGATTTCATAAACCTTAACAGAGCTTCACTTAAAGACAATTACCCCCTACCAAAGATGGAACACATCCTACAGAGGGTAGTTGGCTCAAAAAGGATTTCCCTGTTAGACGGTTTTTCAGGCTATAACCAAGTTTTAGTACTCCTAGAAGACCAACTCAAGACAGCTTTCACCACTCCATGGGGCACTTTTATGTAAGTAAAAATGCCTTTTGGACTAATGAACGCTGGTGCGACCTTCCAACGAGCTATGGACATAGCCTTTTCAAAGGAAATAGGGCACTTCATTGTCGTCTATCTGGATGACATAACAGTCTATTCCAAGACTGATGAGGAGTGCCTAAAACATCTGAGAAGAGTTTTTGAAAAATGTCAAAGGTTCGGTCTATCATTAAATCCCAAGAAGAATGTATTCGGGCTTCAAGAAGGTAAGATTCTTGGCCATATTATATCAGATAAGGGAATTAAGATAGACCTGCAACGAGTTGAGGGAATACTGTAGATTACCCACCCGAGAAACATATAAGAGTTGCAGTCCTTTATTGGGAAAATTAACTTATGAAGGAGGTTTATTCCTAAATTAGCTGAGCACCTTAGGGATATGACAAACATGTTGAAAAAAGGGGTAGGGGTTAAGTGGACTGTAGAGGTTGAAAAATCTTTTGAATTATTTAAACTTGCACTCACCCGAGCTCTTGTCCTAATTAGCCCAGATTTCTCAAAATATTTCCTGATATTTTCCTTTGCCTCCGAGCATAAAGTGGTTGCAGTTTTGCTGCATAAAAATCCCGATGCAATGGAACAGCCTATTTCTTTCTTCAGCAAGGCTCTAAGGGATGCACCCTTGAAATATAACATAATGGAAAAACAGGCCTACGCCTTGGTAAAGGCCTTGAAAGACTTTAGGGTGTATATACTGCATTCTCACATCATTTCCTATGTGCCAAACATAGTGGTTAAAGAAATTTTTTCCCAAGATCCTGATGGAAAGAGGGGAAAATGGATAGTTGTAATATTAGAGTATGACCTGGAAATAAAACCCACAAAACTGATCAAAGGTCGGGGCTTAGCTCAACTAATGGCTGAGTATAATTTGCAAGCCCTTGACATAAACATTGTAGATGCCCTGGATGAACATGAAGGATTTCCTGATCCTACAGTTGAAGAGAAATTTCAAAATTCTCCTTGGTATTCTGATATCCTGTATGTACTCACAAACCTCAATGCCCCTCCTGAATTATCAAAGACTAAGGCCAGATTCCTAAATTTAAAAGCCAGAAACTATTGCATACTGAATGAATGTTTATATTGGAAAAATGAAAATGGTCTATTGCTTAAATGTTTGCCCAAAACTGAAGTAGAGAGGATTAAACGGGAGTTCCATGCAGGATAGTGTGGAGGCTGTTTAAACTGGAAAGCCACTGCTAACAAAATACTCAGAGCTCACTATTACTGGCCTACACTTTTCAATGACATCCACAAAATGATAATTGCCTGCCATAAGTGCCAGATTGTTTAGGGCAAAAGAAAGCTCCTCCCTTTACCATTACAACCCATTACTTTTGAGGCTCCCTTTCAACAATGGGGCCTACATTTCATAGGAGAAATACATCCTGCTTCTTCTGCTCAACACAAGTGGATCCTTACAGCCACAGACTATTTCAAAAAATGCATAGAGGCCATACCTTCTAGGAATGCCACATATTATTTTATCATTAAGTTCTTAGAAGACCACATCCTCTCTAGATTTGACTTCCCAAGAAAGATAATCACTGATAACGTTGTTGCTTTTGGATCCAAGAAAATGATTGATTTTTGTCACAGGTATCAGATATCACTCGATCATTCAACTGCTTATTACCCACAAGGTAATGGGTTAGTTGAATCATCAAACAAGAGCTTGGTGACCATTATCAAAAAACTGTTTGAAGATAATAAGAAATCATGGCATAACAAGTTAGTGCATGCATTTTGGGCTGACATACTAACAACAAAGAAATCCATTGGCATGTCACCATATCAGCTTGTTTATGGAACAGAGGTAGTGTTTCCTACCAGCCTTGGGGTACCAGTGATTAAACTAGTCCAAGAGATTCAGACAGAAGAATACAGTATGGTAAGGAGGATAAATAAAACAATTCATCTCCAATAAACAAGAGAAGAGGTCTATAACAGAGCTCTGAAAGTGCAGGAAAATATAAAGAAGCTGTTTGACAAAAGAACAAAAGCTTGTGACTTCAAAATTGGAGATAAGGTTCTAAAATGGGACTCTAGGAGAGAAGACAAAGGAAAGCATGGCAAATTCAATAGTTTGTGGCAGGGTCCTTACATCATCCAATTCACCATTGGTCCAAAATTTGCCTTTTTTCTACAAGAGCTAGATGGTACAGATCTATTTGGGGGTCCTGTCAATGGCAGGATGCTCAAGCATTACTACTGTTGATTTCCAGTTTTCCGTTTTCATTCCCATTTTAAATACCATTGCTACGTTTTGTTTTCAAAGAAAAAGAGAAAAATGTTTTAAAAAAGAGAGAAAGGGAGGTTCAGACATGCTCAAAACATGAACCTCTGAAGTGAAAAATATTGGCTCTAACATGATCAAAACCTAAGCCAAAGGAAGTAAAGAAGCTGGTTCTAATATGCTCAAAATCTGAAACACCAAAGAAGAAAGGAGAATCAACTCTAACAAGCCCAAAACCAGAGCTGAAGTGAAGAATAAAGTGACTCTAACAAGCTCAAAACTTGAGTCACAAAGGAAAGAAGGATGCTTCAAAGTTTCAAGATTTCAAGCCTTCAAGATTTTGTTTTAAAGTTTCTACAGGATCAGTTCATGTGCAGCTGTCTTTATGGCATGGATCTACAGCAAACCAGACTGTCTAATCCTGGTTTGACTGTTTTTTAATTTCGGTTGTAGAATGTAGAGAAAGAAATCTGCTAGACAGTTTAATCCTAGCAGATATTAGATTAGGTAGAGAAACTATGAGGCCAACAGTTTAATCTGGTCTCATGGAGGAATATGGGTAGAATTAGACTATTTTTTTTTCTGCTTTCAATAATAAAAAAATGAGGAAGAAGGTCTACAAATTCAAATGCACCTTGAAGAAAAAATGTTAGAACTGTAGGATGGGTAGATAGATTGTTTGGGATATTTCTTCTGCTGATTAATATCCATCATGTTTGTAACAGCTGAATCAAAGAAGAAATATGGTTCAAGGATCGGTCATTTGGCCTACTCCAAAGATTATTTTCTCAATTCTTGACACCTTCAAGAAGATTCCATTCCCATGTGGAGCCACTGTTAGCCACCTACGAATTTTTTGGCAAGAAAACAGGTGGCTAAATACTTTTCTGAGCCTTCAAGAGATACATTTCCTATGAAAATCTCTCATTATTGAAGCCTCTGTGTGCCCTTTACCTTTGAAAATATCTTCACTGTTGTTTCTGTCAAAAGAGCCTCACTGTCTGTGAAAATTATGCTCAGAAAAGCCTCCATTTTCCCCTTGTATCCCTACAAAATTCCCCATTTTAACCCTATTTTCCCTTTCTCAATTTTCCCCTTTGACCCCCAAAAATCCCTTCCTAAGTCTTCTAAATCATCCCATCACCCCTTTAGACCTTACGAACACCCATTGTTTGGCTTAAAAATCCCTTTTTACCTCTACCGAAAACCTCTTCTAAGCCTTAAAAACTCTGTTTTTAGGCCAAAAAACCCACTTTTACCATATACAGGCTTAGTCCCTTTCAGCTTAGCCCCTTTCGGCCCAACCCCTAACCACTTCCCCTCCATGAACCCAAGCGCTAAGACCAAGCGCTAAAGCATATGGCGCTGATCGGAATTGGAAGACATCTGGGACCACGTTTTCTTTGTTAAAGTGAAAATCCCCGATGCAATGGTGTTTTAGTCTGTTGGACTCGGGAGCAATATCAACCGTAGATCTATACAGATCTGACGGTCCACGCAAAACCTATCGCACCCCCATAACATTGCTTTGTAACCCCTCCGATGATAATCTCTGCCATTGATTCACAGTTAGATCCAACGGCCATCGCAGCGCCGCTTCAATCGCCAATCGGAAGTTTTAAAATGTGCCACCCTCCGATGCCTCAATTGGTCGATCCCCAATTGAATCTCAGTCGTTCATCCATTCAGATCTAACGGCCCAAATTTTATCTTGCTCCACCCCGCTTCCCCGATTGGTCACCTCCGATCCAAGCGCAACCGTCGATCTCCCGTAGATCTAATGGTCCAAAGCCAATCGCTTCATGAGCCCATCGAAGATTTGGCCCCTGCCTCCTCCGCTTCCGATTGAATTGCAGAGGTCCATTCCTCTTGATCCGACGGCTCAGATCCTTCCCACCCACTAACCACATCCTCCACCTTTGTTTCTCCTCGACAGATGTCAGTCGTCCGTCGCATAGATCGGATGGCTCACGATCAAACCACCTTTGATTGGCCCCCACTCTACTGACCATGCACTTTCCCATGTTGCACTCCATCCATCATCGTCGGATCTCACGAGCCTAGATCCAACGGCTAGCATCAATATCGTGCATTTTTGGCATCCAAACATTAACAGTTAAAATTCACGCGATATAGGTGGTTTTAAAAGGCCACGTGTCAGCTGGGGACCTATATCGCATTCGAAAAGTGAAAACCGCCTTACCCGCCTTTTTCCACGCGAAAAAAGTTGTTTTTCCTGGAAAACCACTTCCCCACTTTTTGTTCCCGAAGGTCCATCTACAAATCTCAACCTTTGATCTGTATTGATCAACGGCCCTCATTACATCTTGCATTCCATTCACATTTTTCTCATCGCGCAACCATAGAACCTCATCGGATCATTGCAGCCGTTGATCTACTCCTGAAATCTAATGTTAATAGTCAAATCGCCCTCCGCCATACTGGTCCCACCATTTTATTAGCTGATTTCATTGCATTTTCATCGATTTCCTTTGTATTTTCGCCTATGGTCAAAACTTTATGTATTTATGTATTTTCGCCTCCAAAGCCTTTCCATTAATGAATCCCTACCATCGATCATCATGACTCCATCTGATCTAACGGTCCATATCCATTCCTCCACCAAACCTTCATCAGATCAATTTTCCACCATTTCACAGCATTTTCCAACTGCTTTCCTCTGCATCCACAACATTCACCTCTATTGCGCTGCCATTCTCACAGCCTTCCACTGCATTCACCATCACTCTTCATGGATTTTCTTAACATTTTTGTATGTTTTGCAGGGTTACAGGTGGTGGAAACCGCCATGGCACGCAGTCACTATCATAGTGACACAGAGTGCAAAGAAGGCCATTTTCAGGGCCTGATATTGCAGAGAAATATTTGGGAAGGTTTCTAAAAGAAATATTTCATCAAAGAACCAGTGTTTAAACTCTATAAAACCTCTAGCGCCATTAAAGTTCCATTTTCACAGACAGAGATAGTCGATGAAGCGGCAAAGAGTATCAGTGAAGGATTAAGTAAGCCTTAATTCAGTGTAAAAAGGGTGAATGTACCAGATTGAATACCTTATGATCAGCACAGAAGGCCTAATGAGGCCTAAAGCATAGAAACAATATTATCAGTATTTCACATCAGCAGAAATTTCCCTCCTGAGAAAGGACAAAGTACCCATATTTTTTTATTTTGCATTGTGTTCCTAAGAAGATTTCCACCCTAACAAAAGTCCTAATGCTACCAGAGAATTTTTTATGTAGTATGGCAAACCTGAAGTCATTTATCTGCCTTTTTTTTTATTCACCAGAGTACTGAAGAGTACTACAACCGAAAGTACATCAAATAACATACCTGGAGTAAATATCAGCCTGTCGAAGACCACTCTTTCATCCAAATAGTACTGAAGATTAATGCATAGATATTAAGATAGAATGGGCCTCGAGCCCTCTTCTCCTACTTTTGTTTTAATGTTTCATTTAGTGTTTCACCTACCTCCTCTGCCTCTTTTTCAGCCATAAAAACTCAAGAAAAACACATTGTAAAGGTTGTTGTTGATTATTGATCGGAAATCTGTGAATTGTAAGTTGTTTCTCTTGAGATATTGATCTGTGTGTAAAGTTGTAAGATAGGCTAAGGAAGATGTTTTCAGACTGAGTATCAAGCTGTTGGAAAATGTTTTACATGACTGGTGTTGCTCTTTAATATGACAAGCACATTTCTTCGGATCCTGATTTAAAGCAGCGGTGATGTTTTTTGCCTTTGTCTCTACTTTCCTTATGTAATCCATTACATTTCATTTCTCTGGTAAGAATCAGAAATCTGGCTTAGGATATACCCTTGCATGGTACCCTAATGCTCCTGCTCTTCTTACCTTTAATTTTTTCTACTATATGTGTTATCTGAGAACTAATTAAGATAATTTAACCAGTGTAGTAGCTGTTATTCACTGCTAGCTGATGTATGAATTTATGAATCTGTTCTTAGATGTTCTTATTGGGTTTTAATTAAAATAATTGGGATATTGGGAGTTTAGAATGTTGATTCTATCTCACTAGGGTCTTTTTCAATGTATTGAACCTTTCTAAGTTCCCTTAAGTTGAAGGCCGAAGCATTGAAAGTTCAAAGCCTTTCCCTAATCTCAGGTCTCACCTTTGTGTTTAAATATTTAGTATTTCCTTTGTCTGAAGAGTTAGCCTTTAGGGGTTGGATCATAGGTGCTTAATGGCATGCCCTGTTCCTAGATCTAATTCCTGAGTGGTCACCTTGGAGGTTTCCTTTTCATTCATCTTCTTTCCTATCATTTCATAGCACACTATCATCTTTAAGATCATATGCTTTAGATGACTAGCCCAATTGAAAGCCTTGAATACTTAATAGCAATTAAACCCTTTCCTGACTCCATTGCCCAATAGTCTTGAGTGTTCTTTGAATTCTCTCTCCTTTGCCTAAAATCATATTTGCTCACCCTTTGTCTTGTATTGAACCCTTCCTTTCATGTTTCCCAACAACCAAACAAACAACCAAAAAAAAACAAATCGTGTGCCTTACAACTAGCCTAATATCTTACAACTGAACTTCAAAGACATATACCTTTGTCTTTATAGAGAGATCCCTCTCTGGACCCAGGAGGGCTAGATCCTGAGGTCTAAAAGTGGTTTTGATGTTGTCTCATCTTTTGGTATTGCCAAACTTGCCAAAACATGGGAACCCCAACAGGATGCACCATGTTGAACTGGTTGATATTGAAACACAATCGTTTGTGGTTGAATAGGTAAGGTAGGTTTCCATTGAAAAACAGGAATTCCAGCATAATATTGACCTAAAAACGAAGGATTACTTCCATATGGAGCGAACATTTGTTTCCCCCTAGCATATGGAGTATAAGGATATTACACATACTAACTTTCATATGATGGGATTCTAGTAGATACTAGATAAGATGGACGGTAATTGGACGGACTAGCCTGATATTGAGATGATGATTTTAGTAAAGGATCAGGTCTTTCAATACTCGTAAGAGATGAGCTAGAAAAAATTCCAGATGATGACATGGGTGAATTCCATGGACTAGAGGAGACACCAGAGTAAGTTCCATTTAAAGCTTGGTAACCCAGTGGGACGGATGGATGGACCACCATAAAGATGAGACTCGGATGTCATAGAAAAAATCGAAGATGAAGCAACAGTAGATGATGTCGCAGTTGTAACAGATGGTACTGTCTGGGATGTTGTCTCAGCCATGGTTAAATAACCCATTAAATACTCTAAAGAATCTACGGGAACTTGAGATTGAGCAAGATCAACAGGAGCGGAGTAGGGCAAACGAGGAAAATACGGATAAAGATGAAGCCCCAACCCAAAATGATTTGGAGTTGAAGGGGTTGTCTCTTCCTAAAGTTCTTCCTCAATTGAAATCAAACAAGGTGGAAGTACTTCACCGTCAGTCCCGAGATAAATTTCAGGTAATAGAATCTACAATAAAGAGGAAGACTCAATAGTTATGTATGACTGAGGATAAACCAGTTGCATGAGAACAACTTCTTGTTGTTCAACTTTGGGATCAATATGTTCTAGTAAAAGAAACATAGGTTCCAAATAAAATTCCATTTGAACAACTTTGGGTTTTTGATTTACTATTTTACTGGATTAAATTTTAGTTTCCTCGAGTAACTATGAAGGTTTTGTCTCGATAGTAGCAAATAAACCAGGATCATTAGAAACGAGTCGAGACTCGGTACTCAAAGGATTATATGACTTTGGTAAATTATATGAAGATGTAGCACCAAAGGTTCCAGAGGTACTGGACTCAGTAGGAAGAGCTCGCCTTCGCCTAATAGGTGTAGATTCTGGCAGTAAAGGTGGTTTATTCGTTGTCCTACGTGAACGACAGGAAAGGGTTGATATTCTTCCATGATTGCTGATTAATTTTAATATACAAACAAATAAATAAAAAGAGGGTAATTCTAGGAAAAAGGTTTACCAAGCAACTATGAAATGCAATATATCACCCCAGTAAACCAAGGACTTATGTACATGTAGGCAATATCCCCAAATAATGTGTTTGGTGTATCACAATGTACAAGGTGGCTGACTAAGTTACCTATGGATGGTAAGAAACCTAATTTTTTCCTCCCAAATATACTTGATGGTAAATGGAGGTCCAATCCGTATTAGCTTTGCCTAATAGGAAACCGCACAGTGAGAAAATCCCCTTATACTTTTCACACTAGAACACCGCTCGATATACCCAAAGGTACGTGGAAAAGCTCCGATATACTTATGTACGTGGAATGAGGTATCACACTTGAAATGTATCGCATAAAATTAATGAAAAATTCTATTTTTAATGACACTGGAACATGTCTCTAGACTAGACCTCTAAATTTTATCGTTAAATGACAATGCTCCCTTAGATTAATTCAGATAAATTTTAATATTATCTTGCTTATAAGTTTTCCTTTCAAGTTCACTGCAAGATGTATTTGACATTCCTAGATTGTAATAAAGATGATAAGAATTCATTTCAATTCAACTTCGACAATGAAAATATTATCTACAAGGGATAGAGCAATCAGATTGTAAGCAATAAAAAACGAGCACATCTAAATGAAAATTCCCTAAATATTCCTACGTGGCACTCACAATCCCTATATGAAAATATATGTTTTTATTTTCAATTTATTTTAGGTTTGGATGAACTAAAAATAAATTATGATGCACAAACAATCAATCAATACTTTCCAGAGAAATGAAGACTGAAACGACAATTACTCCTTTTGAAAATAAAGAACTGATTAAATGTAAATTTTAAACTTTGGAGCTATTCGACAATGATAAAGAAAACAAAAAGAAACATTCATCAAACAAATATCCAAAGTGAGGTAATAATAGTATAGGAAATCTAGTCTCTAGAGGAAATCAGACACTTGAAAACTCAGCAAACCAAATACTGAAATGAATGGAAAAAGACAAAAATATGATGATTTTTGGTTGGTCACAGGAGAAAAACACCACTGAGTGGGAGATAGTGCATTGCATAGCACTTTCCCTAAGCCACCAGTGTTATGCAGAGCACTGTTTCAAGACCAATAATGCATTGGTTCCAGAGGAAACTCAAAAAAGGAAAAAAAAAACACACTTATTTTACTAAAACACATTCAAATGACTGAAATAAAGGAAGTAAAGTCTATTGGAGGCTGATAAACAAGGATAAAACCACCAAGGACGATCCGTCAATCCCCAGAATGGTCACCAATTTTTTTTATGGAAATCAAACCTATAGATAGAAATGTTTTCCCTAAGTGTGGTGGTCGCACTTAGAACAAAAAAAGAAATATATTTGACCTTTTCCTTAAAATGAATAGATAAGGGAAGAATACCTACTTGAAATCTTTTGTTATTCATCATCTCCCTTTTGTCACTTTTGTCGCTCTCAATCGAATTGAACTCGCTTGATTGCTACCTGCAATGGCTAACTGTTGGACAAATAAATCGTTCTTGCGGACAAGACAGATGTCCCTAGTATCCTACGATAACTAGCAACAAATAGACATATGTAAACTACTTTCTCTAGATTATATTTGATCTAGAATTATCTATAATGAAGGATCTAGGACTTACCTGTAGTCCAATGTTGATCATAGTATTCTTTCCTATTTCTTTGAATACGTTTCCTTTCGGGATCTGCAATAAAAAAGATGAAAGAATTAGAGGCACCTGCATAATATAGAGTAATTCATAAACCATAAACGTATCTTGATGATCAAGGAATTCAAGAAATAATCCATTTAAATAAACAACTCATTGAGAAAACAAGATCCATTTGTATTATCTCTAATGAAAGAAGGAGCCTTACAACCGTGTTCGCCTTGATGTCGTACAGGTCCTTTCGGGGTCCGGAACAAGCATTTTCTCTACTTTGAAAAGCCTTTGCACTCTCTTTACTAACATACACATGGGTGTGTAATCATTACCATATGGTAATCAGTTAAGAGAGTCTGAGTTTCACCAGCAATTCTCCTCAAAAAATCTCAAATCCTAACTCCCCTTGAGGCTGAACTATGGCCTCAATGTATAGCAAAAGCGAAGAGGTTGCAGCCCCAAATAAGAGGGGATAGAATCCTCTTTCAAGGGATTAAGTTTCACATACCAAGGGGTAGGCTCCTTTAATGGAAGGATGAATGTACATGAAAGGAGCGAACTTTCCACCGAATAATTGCTTTCAGAAGCTTCCAGATTCAACCAGCTGGGCTTCCAAAGTTTACTTCTGCCTTCAATTTACCTTTTACAGGAGTCTGCACTTTGAATGAAGAAAAAGTGTGGCCGGTTCTGCAATTTCTAGAGCAAAAAGATGAGGCACCGAAGGTAATACTAAGAGAAAGTGAGGTACAAGTATTTTTATGACCTTTATAGGCTTTTCTCTCAATTTCAAGGCTTGGTTTTAGGAACTTGATGTTTGTAGACTTCTAAGGGAGTATTGTATGAGTAATGGTGAACCCGTACAGAAAGTAAAAAGTCATGGTGACATTTTTAGTGTAACAGATTTCCCCCTAAAGTGCGAAGTCTGAGAGTATTCAAAGAGTGATGTGCTTTATCATTTCGAGGATTAGCTTGTGGACACCCCAGTTGGAATCATGTAAAAACATTCAATGCAAAACATATACATATATATATCATCGATGAGGTAGGCATTCCCATACTCAGATCAAACACTAACTAAAACTTGTTCTGATGTAGAAATGATTTTACTATTACATCAATAATGTAGACACAGTATGGACGTAGCCATCTGTTTTATGAATAGTCCATTGCATAATGAATAATAAAACTCCTCGCAGCCTAGATGGTGGAAACTAGATCCAGGGTCTTATTTTCTTCTACCCGAACTAGTACGATTCTATCCATGCAATTGATTGTGTCGAAGTCGAACATGGTAGAAACCACTTGATTACCAGTCAATGATGTGAACTGTTAACAAGTGTGAGAGAAACCACCAATAATGAAAATGGATCTCAAAGTACTCAATACAATCCATGAAATGTGAATAAATGATCTGAAGTTGAACATTTCATGGAATCGTTCGATCGAAGGTCAATGATGCAACCTGTCGTCGAAGGCAAGAAACCTGCCATTAAGGCATGTAGATTCCAAGGTACCGAAGGATTCTAGATCAAATTCCTAGATGATGAGCTGTCATCGATAGAAAGTGATCCGTCGTAGGAAATCCCATGACATGAAACCATTAGATCAAGTTTTGTAGAAATATTTTGCAAGGACTGACTCAGGGATGGTCAACACGAATGGAGACAAATGTTTGCAAATGAATGGTTTATTTGAACTGTCCTCTTGAACACATAATGGCATTGCAAATGGTTTGGTGACAATTGACCTAAGCTAATACCCAGAAACTAGCTAAATACTTTCAATATGGTTTGATTAACTGATAGGCAAAGGATTTTCCCAACCCAGGTAGAAGTGTGACAAAAAGTGTCATGTTCAAGAGAGGTAAACTGCTTTTTAAACAAAGTGTGACAAACGGATTTGTTTTCTCTCTTTTTTCCCCACCATTTCTGGCAAGTACCTCTTTATTTTTTATAAGTTTGAGGAGGATAACATTTGCTTGTTATATAAGCTCATCCTTCGGGTGAGTCCAACTTAGTTTAAAATTGAACCCTAAGAAGGAGTGGTTCGTTCATGTTTGTAATCGACGGGTCATTTACTGTTAAATTCTAACGAGTCCAGTATAGAAGAAACTCGGTGTTTTTCAATTTTAGGGAGTCAGAAGAAAAACTTAAGGAAACTCCATGGGTGTATTTGTTCGTAAATTTAGTCTCTCAAGCCCGAAAAAGGATAAAATAATACAAGAGAGAACTCTATTGACCATGATTAGTCAACGTATACCTTTTTCGTAAATAGTCCATTTCAGTCCGGAAAAGGGGTAAACTTATATTGAAGGGATGAGTGTTCATTTCCTTTAACGAGTTCGAATAGTCAAGTACTCGGAAATATTTTCATATTTAGAGAGTCTGAAAAGAGCTTAAAAGAGAACTCCAAGATTTCTCTTTTTCATAATTTTTTACGAGTCTGAAAAAGTGATAAAAATCTACTCATTCAATTTTTCATAATTTTTACCAAGTTTGAAAAAAGTGATAAAAAGTATACTTCTTTGTCAAAATGACCATTTCACCCAAAAAATCTTGTATTCTGCACAAAAACTCAAAAATTAAACATACATGTTTATGATTAATAAAAATAATTTGGAAAACCACTTTTCAAAGTGAAAAAAAAATATATATATATTTTATTTATTCAAAAAATCTTATAAAAAGGATTTTTTGTAAATCATTTTTACCATTTGACTTCAGAATGAAAATTGAGAACTTTTGGTAAAAAACGTTCCGGAGAAGATTGCGGAAGATTCGCTCGTCAGAATTGAGAACCGTCAATTCCAGGTAATCCACATCATCTTTACCTTCATTTTTTTCTGTTTACCTTTTCATTTTAGGGCTTAAATTTATTTTTAGGGAAGAAAATATGTTCAAAAAATCGCTCATGGGGGTCCGTAGGTAAAACACATGGAACCTGCGAACCCCGAAAATTTTACAAAGAAAAAATTGTCGTGGTCCCGCACCTTACGCATAAGATATGTGCGGATCCACGCACTGTTTTTATGCATAAAGTGCGGAGGCGCCATAAGAAAAATAAAATGAACAAATCTCCCAATTTAAACCAAATTTTCTCACTCAAGTTGTTTCTAACCTTTCAATTTGTCCATTGCATGATATTTGCAATGCTTGAGTGGAGAGAACAAGAGCATGAGGAGGTTGATGATACGGCCATGTTACATCCGTCCACATTACGAGTTTTAAGAGAATGTGGTTTGTACACATTTTGGGCCATTCAAGGTATGAGGGCTCAGGTAGATTTGCTTACCTGGCTAGTCAACAAATGGGATGTACAGGAACAATGCTTTATCATTGGAGGTCATTGGCTCGAAATTGAGCTAGAAGATATATACTTCCTCACTGGTTTATCAAAGAGGGGTGAGCCACTCTCTTTATTTGGGGCTAGAGCAGGTGGTTAGTCTGTCACTAGCCTTCAGGAAGAATTTTGCAATGAATAAGCAGACCCTAAGGATAAACGCATTAACATAAAAACCATTATTCGTCCTGAGCTTAAAGTGGTTGCATTTACGGTAACCATGTTATGTGGGCGTGCAGCTCCACATGTTGCTACAAGATCCCAAATGCAGACTGTCGTTGACTTCTTTAGAGGCACAATTTTCAACTGGTGTGAGGTAGTGTTGGCCAATGTCAAAGGCCAACTGACTAGAGAAAAAAATGCGAAGTTGAAAAATTTCGGATATGGAGCGATTGTGGTCACATTTGCTCTAGAGAGGATTCCCTCACTGGCCCCACATCTGATTGCAGTTTATCATGGTAGATTCAAAGAGCCTTGAATGGTTCGATGGGTTGCACTGATGACCCATCATAGTGAAGGCGGCGAGGTTGTTCGTTACACCATAGCTTACTTTCATTGGTTGGATAACCAAGTCTTCACGATAGAAGATTTTCCTTATGCTGGGATAGATTTCCGCGGTGACCAAGAGATGTCTCTTCCTCTAAGGACACAGTGGGATGAGTCAGGTAAAAATCATTTTGACATGTTCTAAATTATAATTTTTATTTTATTTTCTGAATCGTCCAAAACTGATGATAAAAATTTCAAATACAGATGTGGGTCCACATCGACCAGCCACTCTCTATCCTTTTAACAGGAAAATAGCTGCAGCACCACCACTACCACAGGATTAGACAGTATAGGTCCTTACCAATCTGGAGAACCATATGGAGCAGTTGACCTTCGATATTCCACAGACTACCATAGATGACATTCTGCTTCGCTTACAGAGATATGTTATGGAGGTTCTAGGACCGTTCAGGAGATTTCTGAGCAAGGTGGCATGGGCTGTAGTGTTTTATCGTGATCATCACCACAGATAGTGGATGATTGATATTGTAGACTTGTATCATTTTTTGTATCACTTTTTTCCGATCATAAGGCGTTTTGAACCTATGATCGAGGACAATGTAATATTTTTGAAAACACTACACTTATGCTATGATATTACTACTATTTCCAGTTATCTGTCTTAACATGTTATCGAATGTTATTTTTATCTACTGCTTTAATTATCTCAAATGTCTATTTATAACACTAGAAGCTACTGCATCAGCTAATGTGTTTAAAATTCTCGAAATATGTTGATACTCAATATAATCAAATTCTCATTCCAAGAGACGAACTTTCAAAAATAATCTTAACAACACTAGGTTTTTAATTGCATATACTCTATTCAATTGTAATACAACGAGTTCAGAATCTAACCTAGCGATCAAACTTCGAATTCCAAATGAAATGGATTCAAATAATAACTCAATAACTGCGCTATACTCTGCAATATTGTTCGTTGTCTGATCGGGGCTTACCCCATGCATAGATACTAACTCATCAGTGGGTGAATAAATAACCCAAGGTACAAAAGAAATGTTCCATGTACTACGACAAGCACCATCAGCAAAACCAATGTATGTTTGAAGGGACGTCGACATCTGCAAAATCAAGAGTGATCCAGATAAGCAACGACAATAGTAAAAGCACACTTAAATTAGGCACGCTCTTCTAATCTACAACACACCAGTTTATGAAAATAACTAATATATAGGGAAGATCTCCACACAAGAATCAATTGTAATATCTCTTCAGATAAAGCCCATTTCTGGGTTTCCCTAAAGAGACCCTGTCAAAGTCAATCAGTTCATAGGCCCCTTTTGCAAGCTGTCGCTTGACAATATAAGGACCATGCCACATGGGTTTAAACTTCCCAGCTCCTATCTTGTTGTTAGCTTGATCATAAACCAAAACTAGGTCTCCTTCTGAAAAAATATGAGGTGTAACACTTCTATCATACTGAAATTTCATTCGTTTCGCATGAGTTTCGGTAGCTAATGCAGCGATGCGCCGATTCTCATCTAATTGAGCTAAGTATAAAAATAATTTCTCATCTTCAGAAGTGGCTGGTAGTAACTCTATGGCTAGTTGGAGTGATGGTATCTCACATTCAATTGGTAATACCACTTCTAAACCGTAAACCAGTTGAAAAGGGGTAAAACCTGTCGATGTTTTTGCTGAGGTTCGATATGCCCAAAGTGCCGAAAATAGCATGGTATGCCAATTCTATTTATGAATTCCGATGATTCGTTTGATCATGGTGACTAAAAATTTATTGATAGCTTCAACCAGACCATTAGCCTGCAGATAATATGGTTTATAACTATCATGGCGTAGGCCAAGTTGGTCAGTCAATTCGGTCATCATGATGTTTCGAAAATGACTCCCATGCTCAATAATGATAGCTTGTGGTACACTGAAATGAGAAATCACATGATTGAACACGAAAGTAGCTGTAATTTTTCCATATGCTGCAAATGTAGGCCTCGCCTCATCCCATCTGGTAAAATAATCTACTGCGAGAATAATATACCCATGCCCCATGGCCGAGTGAGGGTTACATGTAACGAATTCAATGCCCCATTTTGCAAAAGGACCGATAGAAATTATAGGGTGAATAGGAGTGGGTGGTGCACGCATCTTGCGATCAAAGATTTGACAGTTGTGGGATTTTCAGATAGCAGAAATACAATATTTAAATAAGGACGACCAAAAATAGCCAGCGCGTAATATATTTTGGGTTGTGGCATACCCAGACATATGACCGCCACATGCTCCGGAGTGACAGTCATTTAAAACCATTTCAGCTTCGTCAAGAGTTAGAAAACATCAAAAAATAGAGTCCGCACCATGATGGTATATTGTGTCACCAATAATATGATATTGCTGAGACTGGAAATGGATTTTTCGCCGTTGTGACCATAAAAGTTCGGGCCGAAAAGTTTGGGTTTGCAGATAAATGATGATATATCCATACCAAGGATCGATGGTACTGATAAGAAAAAAATATTCATCCACGATCGGATGCTCTGCCATAGTTTCTGTCTCAGTACTTGGGAAATCACACATAAGTTCAACGAAGACCAATGATTTCTTTGACTTGGATTTTTCAAATTCCAAATCAAACTACTGTAGGATAACAATCCATTTGGAGTATTTTCCCCCTAGCAGTTGTTTGGTCAAAATATACATCATAGGGTTACAATCAGAAATCACCATTGTTTTGCGTAACAATATGTAATGACAAAATCGTTGGACAGCTTGAACTACTGCCAACGCCAATTTCTCCACATGTGAGTACTTGATTTCAGTCGAATGAAGATTGCGACTGAGATAATAAATCACATGTTCATTTTGGAATTCATCTTCCTGAACTAATACCATACCAATCATAGAATTGGAGGCTACGAGGTATAAAAAGTAATCCTGGTTGTAATTGGGAGGATGCAATAACGGTGCATGGGTCAACATGTGTTTAAGAGCATCAAAATATCAATCAGCGATCTCGTCCCAAAATAAAGGAATATTCTGCTTTAATAACCTGGTAAAACCTTTGGTTAACTCAGCATAGTTAGGAATGACTCAACATAAAAATTTCGCTTTCCCTTGCAAAATTTGGAGTTGGCAAAGAGTAAAAGGAGGAGGTAATTTGATGATAGCCTCAACCTTCGATGGGTCGACACGAATGCCTTCCTTTGAGAAAAAAAATCCCAAAAATCATCCAGATTCAACACAAAAAAAACATTTGTGAGGATTCAAACGAATCCTGTAATGCCTACATCTCATAAAGATAGCTCGTAGATGAGTAAGATGATCGGCTATGCGTGATGAATGAGCAGGTAGATCATTGAGATAAGGTTGCACAATGTGTTTAATTTCATGAAATGCATAAGACATTGCCCTCTGAAAAGTTGCGCCAGCGTTCTGAAGTCCAAAAGATAATTTGCAGTAAGCAAAATTCCCCCATGGAAAAATGAAAGTTGTTTTGGGTTGATCAGCAGGGAGTATGCTGATTTGATTGTAGCCCAAAAATCCATCCATAAACGAAAACATTTCACTTCCGACACAATCGTCAATAATTTGGTCGATATAAGGGGTTCGATAATTATCGTTTTGACAAGCTCGATTTATATCCCTATAATCGATACATACTCGTATTTTCCCTTGTTTTTTATTGACAGGAACAATATTATATACCCAATCCGTTAAAGGAATTGGATAAATAAAACCTGCACAAAGTAATTTCTCAACTTCTGCTTTAATAGCAGCAGCTTTTTGCGGATGTATCTAACGTAATCTCTGTCGGATATGTTTAGCATCCGAGTATGTTTTAATTTCATGAACAACAATTGACGGATCAATTCCTGACATTTCTTCATACGACCAGGAAAAAATGTCACGGAATTCCTGAAATAGGGCTTTATATGCTTGGATTTCATCTGGTGTACAAGAACCACCTATATGAATGTTTTCAACAATTCCTGGTTTCACTGAGATTTCAATAGGAATTGTCGTAGAAATGCTTGCTAAGTTCAATTCAGGGTCAGAATTCGTGAGAGGATTTCGGGGTTCTTTGACATAATCAGCGGTAAAAATGGAGGAAAAACCAGTTTCAAAATGATCAAGATAAGGTAAAAACGAAGATCGATGATGTAGATCTTACCATGGTAATTCTTCGATAGACAAAAATTCATGAATATGCTCATCAGTATGAAAGACTTATTGAACAGGATCCGGAATTGATGGCAAAGCTGAGCTCGATATCGAAACTGATTCCTCATTGATCACATTCACTAGATCAGGTTTAGTTGAAGGAGTATCAGAAAATGACTGTACTTCCTGATATGCTAATTCAAAAGGACTCAAAGGCATCGTGCCATCGTAAGAATCCAGTTCTGAGTTTGAAGGTACTATCCAAGGATCATCAAAGGAAATAGTACTTTATGTAATCATATTGATATTAGCAATAGGAGATGGTACGTTGGGAGCAGGCAGGGAGAAAGTTCCCAGTAAAGTAGAATCTTTACATAAACCTACTCCAACATATTAATAATGGATAGTCGATTTTCTGACATGTTGGATGCTATCAGTAATGGCTGGGTCAGATGAATAATATGAGAGCTGATCTATTTTGACGATCTTTCCTTGATGAGGAAACATGATGAGACGAAAGACCGATGATACGACAACAGTCATAGAATAATACCAACTGCGACCCAGGAGAAGGTTTTAATCCAGAGAGGCATCAACCACTTCCACATCTAGATTAACGGTTTTTCCTTCGACCTCTATCAGTAGATCCTGTAAAATACCATATAGATGGAATCCTCTTCCATCGAAATATTTGAGGATAGTCGGCGATTGGTTAAGTGTCGAAGAACCAAGTGATTTCCAACATTTTAACGACATGATACACGTAGAAGCCCCTTCATCAACAACAGTATGAAAGAAAATGTGTTTTTGACTATTAACGAAATTTGAAAAGGCATTTGATGGGGTAGGAGGGGTGTAAAATTCTCTAAATCGAAGATCATGAGGTTCGAATCCTGAAGGCCTACAACTCCTATGGTTGACAATAGTAATTTTCTTTGGGTTGGGCATGATTGCAGCACTTCCAAAGCTGACATTTTTGAAGGGGAAATCGCCAAGTCTTCAACAATATTGTAGTTCTGAGCAGCTCTCGCATGTGGATTGAAAGCTGATTTACGAAGTACACCTTTAGCAGGCGGTTTGATTACTAAGTCAGGAATTGGTTTCTCGATCTGTAGCGGATCAGAAACTGAGGGAGATGTATTTGATGCTGAATTAGAATTTTATGCTTCTTTAGCACACACAGGATTTTTACTACCATAATCTTGCGATCGCGTCGCAACCATCAAGATATCCTCTAGTGTATACGAGGAAGATCCAATCATGTTACTATCTTGAGCAGGAAAGGGATCCTTCAAGACAGCAGGTGTGGATGAACCCTTAACGAATTTTGATACCTCGGCTCTATGTGGGCACTCTTTAGTAAAATGATCCTCATCACAGATCAGACAAGGATAACGAGGTTTTCGTTTATCGTCAGTTGGTTTAGTTTTATCATTTTTATCTTTTGAAGATGATTTTTTGTTTTTATTCTTACCCTTCTTCTTACCACCAGTTTTAGGTTTGGCTGTAGATGATTCTACAACATGAATATCAACGGAAGTTTCAGCGGAAGAATCTCATTTAGGTGAATCAGGTAAATTTATAATAGGAGAAGTCATCTTGGAAGATTTCTTCCTACTCTTGCTAGTGCTAACAGAACCAATTACACCATTAGCGGCATGAGAGCCTGAAGGAGTTGTAGTTAACTGACCAGGTCTTGGTAAATCGGGGATTTTTTCATACAAAGTACCTGTCTGTGTATATACAAGGTCAAGGTACTGAGCTTGAGCAATGACTTTCTCTTCTGTAACAACGCCTCCTTTGGCCACATCTTCAGTGATTTTGGGCAGTATTCATTTGATAAACCATTCAGCCAAAATTTGATCCGGAATAAAGACTTTCACTAAACGTCTCCTATGTCGCCATTCATGAATGTGATCAGATATGTATGTAGATGTAGATTGTTTTAATGAGGTCAACAATTCCGTACCATTGTCGTATCTGACAGGTAACTGAAAATGGGTTAAGAAAGCAGTAGCTAACGCATTAAAATTATTAAATGAGCCTCGTGGTAACTCAATGTACCATTTGGAAGTTAGACCAATGAGAGTTTTGTCAAAAAGACGTAATTGAATCAAATCATTAATTAGTGAATTGGATGCACACCAGAGGTGATAAGTCATAACATGATTAGATGGATTTTCTCCTGACTTACCTTCAAACTTTGGAATATCATTGGGCAACTTATTAGGCATCTACAGCCAGTACAGAAGATAAAAGATGGGATCATTCATAAGGCGCGATAAATCAGGTAAATCTAAATTATCTATGAATGGTAACCGATGGATAGGGTCTTGATAACCTTGTGTGATCAAACCAGTTCCAGGAGGAGGATATCCAGGATATCCTAGAATTGGATGCACATTGGGAATTGTGAAACTAGTATTAACCGGACCAAACTAGGGTTGTTGAGGTATTTGATAAGTATACCCAGGATACAGCTGATACTAATATGTTGGATTATATGTAGTATGTCCAAATTGATACTGCCCTTGGCACAATTGATAAGTAAATTGTGGTTGACTAGTGAGAACCGTACTCATACTAGATTGTCTTGTAGGCATCTGGACCATAGTATGAATTCTAGGTCCTGACTGTGGTATAGATACTTGAGTAATTTTCACTGATACAGGGGTAGTAGAAACAGGAGCTGTAGATACTCCAAAAATAGGTGTGGTAGGTTGAACAGAAGTTACAGCAGCAGCAAAAGTTTGAGGCGGAGTTCTAGGTGTACTAGGACCAGGCTGCTGAACAAAACCAGGTGCAGAGACTTGAATGGTAGGTTGGAAAGGTTGCTGGGTTGGACCAGAACCTATGGGTTGTCCATGTTGATTAGGTAACTGCACATTGGGTTGCAAAGTCTGTTGAACTTGAGATGCATCCCACACCATATTACTTACGGGATATTGACCCATAGAAGGTTGTTCATATGAAGGACCATAACCAGGTTGAACATAAGTTTGATAATCAACTGGAAAATTTCCAGCTCCTTGTAATAATGGTTGACCTGAAGGAGGTTGAAAAACTTGAGCTGGGTACTGACCCTGAGGTTGATATTGACTCTAAGGCATGTACAGAATCTGGGGTTGATATTGACCCTGAGGTATGTACTATCCTTGGGGTTTATATTGACCCTGAGGTATGTACTATCCTTGGGGTTGACCTTGAGGTATGTACTATCCTTGAGGTTGCTCCCCAGGCAGGAAGTATTGTCCCACTGTTTGACCTCCAGGTGGTAACAAATTACCCTAAGGTTGCCCTTCGGGTGGTAATTGACTACCTTGAGGCTGCCCCCCAGGCGATAACTGACTTCCTTGAGGTTGAGGATTTGGAATATTGCCAGACATCATAAAAATATGTTTTTTGTTCAACATGCCAGTGTTTGTTCCATTCGTACCAGATGATAATACTTGTTCAATTTATTGAGGAGCTGCTCCTGAGAAGGTACCAAAGAGTGATTGGTATCCAGGAGGAACAGACGAACCACCGTATAATTTTTTTTTTGGAGATTCATAAAACATAGATGACTCACCAGACATAGCTAATGAAGGTTGATAACCTCTCAATGTACGGTAAAAAGGAATTTGGGGTGGTGAATAAGTAAGACCTGCATTTTATAAAAATTCCATCAATGATAAATACCAAGCATCAGTTCTAAAAAGACTATAGAATATTGATTCACGCTCTCTAAGATTTAAATTTTCTTGGGTTTCGGGAAGAACTACGTCTTCGTCTGGACCAACAAGTTCTTCAATACATATGAGATCAGAAGGAAGGTTTTCAGTAATGTGATGTCTTACTCTAGGTGAATCAGGATCACTAGAAGTCGGAGTAACAAATCCTAAAGATGATTCCAACACAGCAGGTTCATTTTTTGGCTCAAAAATTTCAGGTTCTTCAGCTAATTCACTGGTTGGAGAAGCAATGTCAATGATTTCGGAAAATTAAAATGGCTCTTGAATATATTGTGTTGTTTGTGATTGATTTACCTCATGATAATCAGGATGATTAATTATGGATGATTCTCCTGGTGCTGTTGATATAATTCTGTTGATACTATGCGGTACCAAAGCTTTCAGTCCTTCAAGTTGGCTTTTTGTATACTCATGGGGCTTCCCTTGAAGTCTACGCGATTTTCTTGGTAATTCAGCCACGATTAAAAATTATTAATCACACACAATCAAAGAAAATTTCAATAAAAAATCCTAAAGTCACTAAGGAAGCAATCAAATGATCAAACGCTTATAAAATCTAAGAGATCAAACCACACACAAACAGTAAATTTCCACACTAAAAACACTAGTTGGTGATGAAATCCAACATCATAGTATTCTAATGTAGAAATGGCAGTTGGAACAGTTACCCCGACAACCTACTTAATGAAATAGATCGGTGCAAGTTTCTCCACTTAAACCATCTTGAGTGAAGACAACCCTCCGGAGAGTCCAAGTGAGTTTAGTCGACGTCTGCTCTAGGTACAGTGAGATCTTTCCTCCACTGCCACCTTAGGAAAAAATCTTAAAGTTTATGGCCACTAAGGTCACCAATAAGAACAAATATACCTGGGGGAATAGTCTACGATCCGATATACGCGCAAGGGCAGAGTAACAAAGCTTAATCCCCTTGAAAGCTCCTTGACATAATCCAAGGTATACCGACAAGTGACCCCAGGCTCCTCGACAATGGTCAATCCGAGGTTTACCGTTGTTAATATGCACACATCTTCTATCATTCCCAATGAAATGGAATTGATCACCTCACTGGTTTGGATATGATCTCGTGCTTGAATCCTTTAAGAGGAGCTTCCTAGAGCATACAAGCTACTATTGGATTTTTCCTACCTCAAGATCAACTAATTGTTTGTTTTAACTGTCTCGGAGAGTTAATTACTCCCTACTCCAAGACACTAGCCTAAGCTATGTTGGTGAAAAGAGTCTTATAAATATAAAAATTACTAGATTGGTTTTAATTTAAGCGTTACTTTTAATAGGTTGTTTCTTAGGAAAATAAGTGCAAAAGTGAAACTTTGATGATATGTAGTGACCCGACTCAAAACACACTAAAAATGCATCTATTATGAGAAACAATTCATTTCCTTTTTATGAATTCTATCTAAAAGAAAGAGTTGAGAAATGAAATCTTTTAAAACAATTATTTCCTTCAAAACAAGAACATACAAAAATAAAACTTATCCTATGAGAACTCAAAATGATCAATGGCTCAAAAAACAAAATCCCTTTATTCTTCAAGATCGCAACTACAATAAAACATTCTCCAAAAAAAAACTACAAATTCTAGAAATAACACTCAAAACTAAAAACACTAATTTTGAGATCTAAAAATTCTAAGAATCAAATCTGAAATCAAAACTTTAAATATTTTGAGGATGTTTTGCTTAGTTTGTGATCTAACTAAGAAATTCTTCGCTGAAAACAGCAAAAACTCAAAAACATCCAATTGTGGTTTTTTAAGTGAAATTCAAAACTTAACGAAATTTTTTTAAAAGATTTGCAAATGAGAAAATGGGATCTAATTCTCATAAACAAATTTCTGCTATAAATTCAAAGACAACAAGAAAAGAATGAAATACCAGTGATCTAAGGTATACAGAGGTTTCTAATCTTTGAGTGACACAAAGACAAAGAAAAAATCACTTATAACATGCAGGTCTTGTAGAAAATCATTCAAAACTAAAAAAGCTGAAAGAAACTCTCACATAAGGCTTTTTGACAGAAAATAAAAGTCTGGGTATATACTGAGAATCTTGCAAGCTGATCCTAGAAAAGAGAATTTTAAGTTTTTCAAAAAATTTCTTAGAGTCTGTAGGTTTTAGTGTAAACAGGTGCGTTGCCGCACTATGGATACGAAAAAACAGTGTAAATGAACGCACTGTGCCTAAGGACAAAGTGCGGAGACCAAAAAAATTAAAGAAAAATAAAAAATTCTAAAGCACTTTTCAGGGATTCTACAGGAATAAATTACCCAAGCCAGTATAAATCAATAAAAATAAGAAAAATAATTCCACAAGTCAAAAAATAAAAGAAAACAAAGTTCAAGACCCATTCCCCAGCGGAGTCACCATTTTGTTGGACGGATAAATGGTTCTTGCGGACAAGACAAATCCCCCTAGTATCCTACGATAACTAGCAACAAACAAACATATGTAAACTACTTTCTCTAGATTATATTTGATCTAGAATTATCTATAATTAAGGATTTAGGACTTACCTGTACTCCAATGCTGATCGTAGTCTTCTTTCCTATTTCTTTTAATACGTTTCCTTTCGGGATATGCAATCAAAAACATGAAAGAATCAGAAGTACTTGCATAATATAGAGTAATTCATAAACCATAAACCTATCCTGATGATCAAGGAATTCAAGAAATAAGCCATTTAAATAAACAACTCATTGAGAAAATAGGATCCATTTGTATTATCTCTGATGAAAGAAGGAGCCTTACAACCGTGTTCGCCTTGATGTTGTACAGGTCCTTCCGGGGTCCGGAACAAGCATTTCCTCTACTTTGACAAGCCTTTGGACTCTCTTGACTAACATACACATGAGTGTGTAATCATTCCCATATGGTAATCAGTTAAGACAGTCTGAGTTTCACCAGAAATTCTCCTCAAAAATCTCAAAGCCTAACTCCACTTGAGGCTAAACTATGGCCTTAATTTATAGCAAAAGAGAAGAGGTTGCAGCTCCAAATAAGAGGGGATAGAATCCTCTTTCAAGGGATTAAGTTCCACATACCAAGGGGTAGGCTCCTTTAATGGAGGGATGAATGTACATGAAAGGAGCGAACTTTCCACCGAATAATTACTTCCAGAAGCTTCTAGATTCAACCAGCTGGGCTTCCAAATTTTACTTCCGCCTTCACTTTACCTTTTACAGGAGTCCGCACTTTGAATGAAGAAAAAGTGCGGTTGGTTCCGCATGTTCTAGAGCAAACAGATGTGGCACCGTAGGTAATACTAAGAGCAAGTGTGGTACAAGTAGTTTTATGAATTTTATAGGCTTTTCTCTCAATTTCAAGGCTTGGTTTTAGGAACTTGATGTTTGTAGACTTCTAAGGGAGTATTGTATGAGTAATGATGAACCCATACAAACAGTAAAACGTCATGGTGGCATTTTTAGTGTAACACTAGCAGAGACAGAAAATGACATAAAGGCATATGATCTATTCATTTTAAACAAATTGAATTGATTGCATTTGAAAATACACATATAACATCATGAACACATGTATTAGGAAAGGAGAAAATCTCTTTATTATGAAGTAGAAGGAGAAGTTACAAATAGTTGGCTCGATTTGATGTCAACTCACTCCAGCTTCAATCCTATCCTTATCACATCAACAACATCACTCCAACAACATAACATTAAATACAAATGACACATGAAAGAGATTTTATCTCGCCAGCATAACTCTACTAATTCAAATTCTTGTTGTCCTGTGCACTATGATTAGTGCCCAATTTATAAGTAGTGAAGGTAGTTTTATATTAATGATTCATTGAATGGATTTTTCAAAAATGGATAAAGAGGCTTCCTTGTTCATGGGAATAGGAGGATAAGAGGTTCAATGGCTCCATGGTATCCATATTCGAAGTTATCAGGTGATGTGATAGCTGGAACAACTTCTAGAAGCCACTAGATGGTGGGAATATTCTCGGAATCCTATCAAAAATTCGCTCATATTCGACCAACGCACTATAAAGTGGGCCTAGATTCTCTGCAATGCTGCTTTGCATGGGAGTAGATGCTTTGAAAAGCACTTACTGCAGTCTAGGGGTTCATTGATGGCTCAATGGAACACTGCAACTGGCATCTAAGTAGTGAAACTTTCATGGAGGAAAACCATCAATGGGATGACTTGTTTAGGAAATGTAACAATTTATTTAGAGTATGATAGACCCTAATTGATACTGATCTGGGTTTTGGGAGTGATGCCCAAATTTACCTGTAACAATAATCATGGCTGACAAATATCTAAATGAACTTCGTGATCCTATAGAGGTGAGGTTTACGCGAGTAGAAAAACAAGTCATGAATATCAACCGCAATGTAAACCTCCTCATGGCAGCCTTGAATAAAAATTTGGGGATATTTGGAAAATACAGGGGTTCGAATACAGAGGAAAAATTAGAATACAAATCAAAATATCAAGGAGAAATAGAGAACTAGTCGAAGTAAGAACCTAAAAAAGATCAACCCGGTTTGAATGTCATGAACCAATCATAGTCCCTATTTAAAATGGAAGCAAAATTCGATATCAAGTCGTACCAAGAAATAACGACACTATGAAGCTGAACCACTGGTTGCAACAAATGGATGTTTATTTCAGTTTCCATCAGGTCGAGGAAGGGAAAAATATATCATTCGTACGACTTAAATTAGAGGGCCATGCACTGACTTGGTGGGAGAGCCACATAGAAACTTTGAGGTTGGAGGGAGAACCTCTTGTGACTAAGTGGGAGGATTTCAAAACCCTCATTAAGTCACAATTTCATCCCATTGGGTATGTGGAGGACTAGTGGATCTGTTGTCATTACTTCAAGAAAACTCCAGGCCAAATTGTGCAAGAGTACACGATGTAACTCAAAAACATGTCTATAATGTTGGATATATCTCCAAAGAACCTATATATACTCCATAATTATTTGGTGGGTCTGCATCACCATCTATGTAAGAAAGTGATTTTGTTCAATCCCAAATCGGTGGACAAGGATTGTGTATAGGCACAATACCTCGAAAAAATAGGCCTAAAGAGAATGCGATCAAGTGGATATAGGCAAGAGGAGAAACAATATGCCTCTAAGGAATGGAAGAAGAAGAAAAAATGGGGAAAATATAAAAATACGACAACCACAATGCATCAGTGTAAATGTCCTATCAACCACTGTAACATTGACTACCATACAGAGGAAAGTGTTGGAAGTTGCATCCAGAGCTAAACCCTAAGAACAAGAAGAATAATCTCATGGTCAGGGATTCAAACAACCAAGTTGAAAGAAACTCATACGTGGATGAGAAGATCGATTGTATGTCAGTAGAGAAGCAAGTCAATCTGAGTACCATTCATCAGTAAGAAGAGAAAGAAATGACCAAACTCTTCCATATAAAGATATAGGTCTAGAAGTCAAATATTGATGTCGTATTTGACTTAGGCTCACAGGGGAATATCATTGTAACATAGTTGGAAAAAATAAGTTTGGGTTTGAATTTCATGATCATAGAAATCCATATCCAGTGGGATGGGTAAGTAAGGATGCAGAGCTTAAGGTATAAAAATAATGTAAAATTAGATATGCTATCAGTGATGATTTAATTGATGAAGTAGATCTAGATGTGGTTCCCCTTGATGTATGTGGAGTCATGTTTGGGAGTCCATACATGTACATGCATGATGCAATATTCATGAGGAGATCCAACCAGTACCGGCTCATCAGGATGGAAAATAGTTCATCATCAACACACACAAAGGAAAGTTGAAAATTTCATTGGTAAGATCCAACCAAGCCAAGGAATTGATCAATACTAGCACGAAGTATGTTTTATTGTTTTTAACAGATTTAGTCTGTAGAGAAGTCAATAAGATCCAAGGCATCCCTAAAGGAGTGTATGAAGAAACAAAAACAACGATTGGAGGAGTTTTTATAGGCATATATGGTTGTGTTCAAAGAGCCTAAAGGGTTAAAACCTAATAGAGAAGTAGAGCACAAGATCTAGCTATTTCCAGACCCCTGATTTCCAAATATTGGGTTGTACATATAGTCTATTATAGAAGCAAGTGAGGTGAAGAAACATTTGCAGTAGCTACTGGAACTGGGTTTCATTTGACCGAGTACATCACCATGTGGGTCACCCATCATCATTGTGTCGAAGAAGGATGGGACTTGGTGGATGTGTATAGATTACAGGGTGTTGAAATAAATCATGCTCAAGAATAGATACCCCCTTCCTAAGATAGATGATTTGTTGGATCAGTTGCAACAGGAAAAATACTTCACTAAGCTAGACTTGAGGTCTGGATATCACTAGGTTTGAGTCAAAGAAGAATATACATAGAATACTGCCTTCAAAACCAGGCAAGGTTTGTATGAGTGGTTATTCATGCCATTTGGCCTATTTAATTAACCAACTACATTTATGAGATTAATGAATGATGTATTGTGCCCTTTTATAGATTCGGTTTTTATTGTATACTAGTATATAGTGCTACCTGGGATGAGCATATCTCATATTTTACGCATGTGCTGGAAACATTGAAGAAGCACTAGCTGCTAGCAAATATCAAGAAGTACAAGTTTGCACAACATCCTTTGGTGTATTTTGGGTATGTGATCGATGGAGGAGAACTGAAGATAGATCCTTCCAAGATGGAGGCCATCATGAAATGGATGGTGCCTACTAATGTTTATGAGGTTGGGAGTTTCAATGGGGTAGCACAGTACCTGAGGAAATTCGTATTCTCATTTTCAGTGGTAGTAGCACTACTCCATGCCATAATAGCAAGTGGAAAGAGTTTCCAGTGGGGAACAGGTCAGCAGAAGGCTTTCTAGGAACTAAATCAGAAGATCAGTCATGCAACAGTACTAGCATTACCAAACTTGCAGTGACGCTTTGAAGTGGAAACTTATGCGACTGGGAATTCCATGGGATTTGTCTTGATGTGGGCATGAAGGCATGCATGCTACCATATTGAAGTATTTAATGGGGCAATATTTATTAACTACCCTACCTACAAAAAAGAGCTTTATGCCATGGCGAAATTTGTGAAGATTGGAAGCACTATATGATGGGAAAGGAGACGGTAATCCACATATATCACCTATCATTACAATACTTGCAGGCCTAGAGTAAGTTACAACAGACTAGGAATTACAAGTGGATGGGGTTTTTACAACATTTTCATTTGGTGATCAAATATAAGAAGGGAAGAAAAAAAAAATTTGTTGACATGGTTTCAAGGCCACCCACATCAAATATTACATCTTTGGGTACCCTTATGCACATGGATCAATTTACCCATGATGCATATAAAGAGACACATTTAGAGGATGAGGACTTCAAGGAGATGTATCAACAGTTGTGGAGTCAGATTCATGTGCATGATGGTGACATCACGGTTGACTACCATCTCTGTTAGGTCACTATATACTAGGGCAGACCCTTATTGTTATTGTCAGTGTAGCCCCCTTATTGTTATTTTTGTGCCCATGTAGTCCCCATGTTGTTATTATTGTGCCTCATAGAATCACACTGTTGTTATTTTTATTCCCTTACATTATTATTGTTATGTAGGCTATGATTATATTGTGACCCCTTAGACTCCTATATATAGAAAGGAGGTTTTATCATTTGAATCATCCAATAAATTTTCATTTATTTAATTTGGAGGAGGTTTCCCCCTCGAAGAGGATAATTTTTAATTCATTGATCTATCTTTTCTTTGATTTTGTGGGCTGGTTGAAAAACATTTGGTATCAGAGCTTTGGATTCTAGGGTTTCACTTTTTCTAATAGGTCCTCTTGGAATTTTCGCTATAACCTTTTTTCTACAAAACTTCAGAAGCTGAAATTGAAACCACGTAGATTCTTAATATTGGTGAAATGGATGTACGAATTTCAGATCTTGGTTCGCTACATTTTCGGAGATATGATTTGAGGAATTTAGGGTTTTTACAAGCTCCATAATTTCATCTCAAACAGGTGACATAGGGAAAAACGTCATAACTTTCGTTTTGGGTATCGGATTTGAATTATATAAAATGTGGCTGAAATCACACAGACATTATTTTTTCTGGTAGTAATTTTAGTTCTAATTGTTGAAATAGTGATACATGGCATCCCGTACAACTTCGCTCTACTGAACCAATCCATAATCAAGATATCATGGGAGATTTGGCATAACTATATATTGAAGAATCCAATATTGGTCTTACTTGTGGAATTGGAAAGAAGATTTAGAGGGATACAACAAGACGAAAATTCAGAAATTGGAGATCCTAAATTTCATATTTACAACCATTGCAAGATTGAGATCATAAAAGAAATAAAAATGTGTGTATATTCTTTAAAATTACATAAATTTTGTTTGAAAAATAATTTTGAAGTGATTCCAAGGGAATATTGAAGCATAGATATCAGTATTGGGTTCTAAAATACCTCCCAAATAAAATAATTCCACACCCAGTAATCCCTCAGAAAACTATACTATGATGCATGAAGAGTAATAATTGCAGCATAATATATCAAAATTACGGGACCAAGTGCAAAAAAATTCTCTCTCACAAAGAGAAACCAAAAATGAACTAAAAGGGGAAATGGATGGTTTAAAAGCATTAATAAAAGATGGCATGGATGGTTTAAAAGGTGACATGAATGGTTTAAAAGAAGACATAGAAGGTTTGAAGGAAGTTTTGACAAAGTTGCTACAAGAAATGTTTCCTAATGGTGAAAAGGTATTCCATGAAACTCATAATGAGAACAAAACAAATGTCAATCATGATTTTAGAGACTCAAATGTTTTTTTTAATACCCACCATATTCCAAAGATATATATGAGGAAGTTTGGTGGAAAGAACCTGGTAACATTAATACTACAAATGGAGCAATATTGTTATCTCCACAATGTGAAACACACACAAAAGGTGTGAATTGAAACTTTATATTTAGAACCCAATCAGTTTGTATGGTATCGATGGATTTTTTCTCGTAAACCACTTATCACTTGGTCAATTTTTATGGGGGAAATGATATTACATTATGAGAATACAAAGAGCGACACCTTCTTTAGAAAATTAATAAATCTCAAACAAAAGGGTTCAATGGCAGAGCACATTGAGGACTTTCAAAATTGAATATAAGGGTAAATGATATTCCATAGGAGCACAATATTGATGTCTTCATAGGTAATTTAAAGGATTAAATCCAACATTAGGTTCGCCTTTTGGAACTTGATACATTGGAGAAGGCATTCAAGTTGGCAAGAAAAATTGAAATAAAAATTATGGCAAAAAGGAAACCTACCTCTCACAACTATAAAGATGAAAGTGTTGCTACTCCTAGCCTTCCACAACCTACAAGGTTGACACCAAAATAGTTGGAAGAAAAAGGAGCAAAAGGGATTTGTTACAGTTGCGATATAAAATACACTAAAGGTCATAAGTGTGCTGAGAATAAATTATTCTACATAGATTTTGAAGAGGAGGAAGAAAAGGGACAAGAAACTTCAAAAGAAGAGGATATACACCAGGAACCAACACTAGAGAAAGAATAAATAAATCCGACCATATATTTTAATGCATTGGTAGGAATTAACACTCCTTAAAATCTCAATATAGAAGGACATATCAAGAAGAAAAAGGTAATAGTGTTGACTGATTCGGGCAGTACCCATAATTATATTCATTGTAAGATAGCCAAGGAATTGAATTGCTTCCTATATCTAGCACCAAAGTGTCAAGTGATGGTTGAAAATGCAGGAACTATAAATTTTTTTGGAAAGTTGCATAATATAAATATAACCATGGGGGAATATGTATTGAATAGTCCAAATATTTCTATTCGAATAGGTGGTGCTAATGTTGTACTAGGATTCCAATGGTTACAATCTTTGGGTACAATAAATTTTAATTTTCAAGAAATTTTCTTGAATTTGTTTTGGGAATTAAAGGAAGTTTAATTAAGGGGTATCACGGGGAAACCATGAAAGTTAATCATATCTAATGGCATAATAAATCTTCTAAATAAATAACAACGCAGCGTAATTACACAATTATGCTCACTAGAGGTTCAAACATCGAAATCATCTATTTCTCTAGATATTGGATAATCATTCCAACGTATTTGAGACTCTGAAAGGCCTCCCACCTATTCATGATCATGACCATTCTATTCATTTTATTCCAGGAAGTGTTCCTCCAAACACCATGCCTTACATATATCCATATCCCTAAAAGAGTGAAATTAAACGTATGGTTGCAGAAATGTTCGAGGTTGGTATAATTCAACCTAGTCAAAGTTCCTTATCTGCTCCAGTAGTATTGGTGCACAAGAAGGATGGATCATGGTGCATGTGTCTGGATTATAGAGATCTCAACAAGCTCATTATTAGAGATTATTTCCCTTTCCTGTCATTGATGAATTATTGGATGAATTACATGGAGAAATTTACTTCTACAAGTTGGATATTCGTTCAGGATATCATCAAATTAGAATGAAGGCTAAAGGCATTCCAAAAAAAATATTTAGAACTGACGAGGGTCATTATGAATTTTTGGTCATGCCTTTTGGCCTTACCAATGCACCTTCTACATTTAAATGTTTGATGAATTCCATTTTCAAACCCTTCCTTAGAAAATTTATGTTAGTATTTTTTTATGATATACAAATCTTCAATAAGTCTTGGAAGGATCATGTTGACAGGGTGCTCAAACTATTGGAGGAGAAATAATTATATGAAAAAACCTCCAAATGTTTCTTTGGAGTACAGGGGATGGAATATATGGGTCATATTGTATCTCATGAGGGTGTTAAGGTAGACCCTAACAAAATGAAATCCATTATGGAATGGAATAATCCCCACAACCATAAAGCATCTGTGAGGATTTCACGGGTTGACAGGGTATTATCACAAGTTTGTTAAGAATTAAGGGAGAATAGTAGCACCTCTAACAACATTATCGAAGAAAGATGAATTTTCCTAGACTCCAGAAGCAACTAAGGCCTTTGAACATCTTAAAGAGGAAATTTTCCAAGCACTGGTCTTAGCTACGTCAGACTTCAAAAAAACCTTTATTGTGGAATGTGATGCCTCGGGAAATGGAATTGGTGTTGTTTTAATGCAAGAAGGAAGACCCATTAATTTTTAAAGTCATCAAATCAAAGGAAAGTATTTAAATAGACCTATTTATGAGAAGGAAATGTTGTCAATACTACATGTACTAAAGCAATGGCGACCTTACCTAATGGGAAGACACTTCAAGGTAAAAATAGATCATGATAGTCTTAAATAATTTTTGAAACAAATATTATCTTCATAGGAGAAACAAAAATGGATCAAAAAGATATTGGGCTATGACTTTGAAATCATCTACAAAAAATGGAAGCAAAATGTTGTTGCAGATGCACTCTCAAGAAAGGATGAGGATGTGGAAGCATTTATTTGTCTCATTTCTATTATCCAAGCAGATTGGATAACCAAATAAAGGGATGAATGGAATAATGAAGAAGAAGTGTGGACACTCATTCAAAAGTTGCAGCAAGATCCCAGTACATCTAATACATTTATATGGAAAAAATATTCATTATGGTACAAAGATCGCTTATATATTTGTAAGAATTCCCAACTAAAACAAAATATTATTTTGGAATTGCACACCTATCCCTTAAGAGGGCACTCAGGATTTTTAAAAACTTACCACAGGGTCAAGAAGGAATTTTTTTGGGATGGCCTTAAATATGATATTCAAAATTTTGTGGCAGAATCTTTGGTTTTCCAACAAAATAATGTAATGTTCCAAAAATTTTAGCTTCCAAGCTAAATGGAACATTAGAGTTAGCAGCAGCTGTAGCTGGTAAATAAATGGGTATAAAAGCCCATAAGTCTCCTAAGGAGGATAAAAACACTCCAATTGTGAAAGGAGACACTCTTTCTAGCTTAATAAGACACCTCTATGTGTGAACAGGGTTAAATTGATGCTGCTTTGACTAAGTCAACAACGCAGATTTAGTGGAGGAGGAATCCTAGGATGGATAATGCAATTTTGGAGGGAAATGTAACTTGGGTTAGAAGTAACCTAAGTGAGTGGGGCCAAGGGAAAGAAAAATCATATCTTATTTAAGGAAGAGGATGGCAGCATTATTCATCATGTTGTAGATTATTATTCTTGGCTGCCAAGAATTGTTGTTGCTTTGCTGCTTAGCAAAGATGCAGTGTTGTTTGGCACTGGGTGTTCCCGGGCGGGAATCCCACCTATTTCCTTTGAGGAGCTCATTTGGAAAGTTTTTATTCATCATTCCACATCAGGTTTTTAGGCCACGATTCAGCCATCTTCATCAGCACAACTTTTCCGGAGATTGTGTAGTGTTGCTGGATGCAGCAGTGAAAGGGATTGGAATCCCGGCTTCTGAGCTAGTTTCTCATTGGAGGGATTTTTCCTCCACTTGAGAGATATATTTGGAGAGCTCCATGACTTATTTCAGATATGTGGTATCATACCACACATTTCTCATACCCTCCCAGTGTTGTTTCTGCTAGGGAGTGCGTTATTTTGGAGGCAATGATCATTGCATGGTTTGGTGGCTCTGTTGCAGTGTTTCCTTGTGATTGAGAGGTTCGTCCTTTTATGGGAGGAATCCCTTGAGGGTTCTACATCAGATCATATATCTTTCCAGCCTTCTATTATCTTGTGCTTCAGTTTTTTAGTGATTATTCAGTAATTTTCTTAAGATCACATTTGGATGCAGAGTATTTGACAAGAAACCCTTGTCGGGTTCTCTTGTATTTTGTATGAGGAGACTAGATCTCTGTACTTCAGAATTATTCATTAATATACGAGTATATCTATTGTTCTCCCATATTTTTACGTTAAAACCCTCTTTAGACTGTGCTTTCCATTGATGCAAAAACTCCGGTAAAATGCAGTTTGGGGTTTTTAGTCATTTTCAACTAATCTAGTGTGGGAGACCTGTTTAACCCACCTAGTTTCATTTATTTCTGATCTCCTCTTGTATTTAGATGCCAGATGGATGTATCTACGAGATCTAAGTGATAATTTCACTATTTTATTGCATATGTTGTTGCAAATACGTTTTTCATGTGTGATTCATGAGCAATCCTGAAAAAGGAACATTAAAAATAAAGTTGACACAATTAAGAACCTGGGTCTGTTAGAACATTTATCCACTCCATGGCAACTTTGGGAGGAGGTTTGAATGGATTTTAACACAGGTTTACCCAAGTATGAAGGAAAGAGTTTCATCGTGGTGGTAGTTGATAGACTTACCAAGTATGCACACTTTTTGCATTATCTCCTCCATTTGAATCCAGCACGGTTGTTACTGTATTTATGGAAAAAATTCAAAAGATACATGGAAACCCAAATATTATTGTAAGCGACAAAGATCCCATTTTCACTAGAATTTTTTGCACGAAATTATTTTCTTGCCTAGGTACTCAATTAGCTCATAGCTCATATTATCATCCTCAATCTGATAGGAAAAATGAGATAGTGAACAAATGTTTAGAAGGATATATTCATTGCTTTATATATGATAAAAAAACACAATTTTTCAAGTGGTTACCTCTAAGTGAATGGTGGTATAACACTTCCTTCCATACTGCAGAAAAAATGACACCATTTATGGCACTTTATGGATATCATCCACCATCCATCACATCATATTTAAGAGAAAATTATAAGGTTCAAGCAGTGGAATATCACATTAATCATCAACAACAAGTTCTCTAACTCTTAAAGGATAACCTCACTTTGGCACAAAATCGAATGAAACAATAGGCATATTAGCATCGCAGCAAAAGAAGTTTTGATGTAGGCGACTGGGTATTTTTACAGCAACAACTATACAAATAAAAGTCCCTCAAGAAAGCTAAGAAGGATAATAATATATCACCAAAGTACTATGGTCCTTACAAGGTGTTGCAAAATATTGGAACTTTGGCATTCAAATTGTAGCTTCTTACATCGTCCTGAGTGCACCCAGTTTTCCATGTTTCATGCTTAAAAAAGGTTATAGGTGACAAGATCCCAATTTAAACAATATTTCCAAAACTTGACGAGGAAGGAAGAATTATATTGGAACCTGAAGAAGTCACACAATCACGAAGACATCTACAAAATCGATCAATTTCATAGTATCTTATCATGTGAATAACTTGCCCACTGAAGATTCCACATGGGAGGATCAAAATTTCATTCAGAAGCATCCATAACTACTCAAGCATTGAGGACAACACTTTTTTGAAGGAGAGGGGCATGTTAGGTCCCTATATACTAAGGTAGTCCCTTATTGTTATTATTAGTGGTGCCCCCTTATTGTTATTAGTGTGCCCATGTAGTCCCCATATTGTTATTATTGTGCCCCATAGAATCCCACTATTATTATTGTTGTGCCCTTACATTATTATTATTATGTAGGCTCTGATTATATTGTTACCCCTTAGACTCCTATATATAGAAAGGAGTTTTTTTCATTTGAATCATCCAATAATTTTTCACATATTTAATGTAAAGTAGTTTCCCCCCTCGAAGAGGATAATTTTGAAGTCGTTGACTTTGTTTTCTTCTATTTTGTGAGCTAGTTTCATAACAATCTCTCGGATGGGTTACTCTACAAGCTAGATAAGCTATGTGTTCTTAAATGTGAGTGACTACAGCTAATTAGAGAGGCTCACACCTCCAATTTTGTAGGGCACTTTGGTGTAGGGAAGACCATGGATAACTTGTAGAGGTATGTGTATTGCCCGAAGATGCAAGAGCAGGTACCTAGGTTCATAATTGGATGCATGATTAGTTGCACTAGCAAGCCTAGCAATAGGAAACAGGTTCTATATCATCCCTTACATGTACCTACTCATCCTTGGGAAAAAAATTCCATGGGATTTTTGGGAGCTTCACCGAAAACTAGGAAGGGACATGACTACATGTTCGTGGTAGTTGACAGGTTCATCAAGATGTGTGTGTTTTAATGCCCTATAAAAATACCATCAACAGGCAAGAAGAAACAAATTTTTTTTTTGGATAGGTCTGGGTGCACTTTTGGATACCAAAGAGCATCATTTTAGATAGGTATACAATATTTCTCAGTGCATTCTGGACTACATTGTGGGAGAATATGGACACAAAGTTGAAGAGATCTACAATATTCCAACCACAGACAAATGGGTAGATAGAAGCAGTCGATAGGACTTTGATGTACCTTCTGAGAGGATAAAACTGGAAGCGTCTAAAGACCTGGGATGAAAATCTGGTATGTATAAAACATTATTACACCAAAGCACTCCACACTTCTACAGGAAAGTCCCCATTTCAAACTTGTTTTGGATATTTTCCACCTTCACCTTTGGATATTGCATATGGGAAACAAGGAGGAGTGAGAGAAGATCTTACATGATATTATTTGAGGGATAAAAAAATATAGAGAAGATCAGGTAGATCCATATACATGTAAAAGAAACAATTTTGAAGTCATAGGAGAAGTATAAGGACAGGCATGACCATCATATACTAAAAATATTGTTCAAGGTGGGAAACAGGGTATGACTGTTGTGTAGATTAATCCGTCTTGCGGACAAGACCGATCTCTCTAGTACAAAAGGTAACTAGCAACAAACAGCCAATTATACTAATCTCTCTCTAAGCATATAAGATTTATAAAAACACTATACGGGTGCAGAGCCTACCTTATGTCCAACGCTTGCTTGATTTTGTTGAAGTCCTTCCCGTGCACTGAAAGAACGTTCCTCGTATTATCTGCAATCACAAACAAGCAAAAATATTAAGCAGCACCTGTATAGACATTATTACAAATCATACTTATCATAATGATCAAGGAATTTATGAAATAAACCATGAATTGACAGTTTAATGAGAGAAATGAGTATATTTGTATTAACTTTAAAGATAGAAAACCTTTACAACCTGTGCCTTGATGTTGTGCAGGTCCTCCCGGGGTCCGAAGCAGGAATCTCCTTTACTCTGACAAGCATTGCACTCTTGAACTAAGACAAATGAGGATGAGTGATTTAACCTCACAGAGAGTCTTAGTTAACTAAGTCTAAATCTCAACAGCATTTAACTTCAAATCTCATAAGCTTGAACTCCCTTTGAGGCTACCCAAGGCCTCTTTTTATAGTGAAAGAGAGGAGGTTTCTAGTTCCAAATATGAAGGGATAGAATCCTCCTTCAAAGGGATAAGCTCCTTACATCACGGGGTTAGCTCCATTAAGAGAGGGATGCATGAACCAGCTTCAAAGCGTATCCATTCCGAAAATTCCCGTCTAGAATCTTCTAGAATTCACCTGGAATTCATCTTTTTATCTTTACTTTCTCGCCTTTTTATGTTTTACAGAGGTCCGCACCCATTACACAAAGAACGTGCGGTATGGTTCCGCATGCAGGCTGAGATTTAGGTGCGGGACCGCAGGGAATGCATAGAGAAAGTGCGATACCAATTCTTAGGGGATTTTAGGGATTTTCTTCTGATTTAGAAGCTTGATATGAGGAGCTGGTATATTGGACTTGCAAAAGGAGGAAGTATGAGTAATAATGAGCTCATACAGTCAGCAGAATGTCAAGGTGACAGTTTTCAATGTAACAAATTGCCCCCTAAAGTGCAAAGTCTGGAATAGATGAAGCTGTAGTCTGTCATATATGAAGAGTGCGGTACTTTATCATTTCAAAGATCATCCTGTGGACACCCCAGTCGGAACCTATAAAAACATTCAATGCAAAATATATACATGTATATGTCATCACTGAGGTAGGCATTCCCATACTCAGATAAAAACTAACTATAAACTAACTGAAATCGTTCTGATACAGGAATGATTTTGAATAAATCATAGTACAAATATATGTAGACACAGTATGGACGCAGCCATCTGTTTATCAAAAGTCTACTGTATAGATGACAACAAAATTCCTCGCAGCCTGGATGGTGGAAACTAGATCCAGGGTCTTGATTTCCGCATCTCGAACCAGTACGATTCTATCCATGTGAATGAATGTGTCGAAGTCGAACATGGTAGAAACCACTTGATTACCAGTCAATGATGTGAACTGTTAACAAGTGTGAGAGAAACCACCGGTAATGTCAATGGCTCTCAAAGTACTCAGTACAATCCATGAAATGTGAATGAATGAGCTGAAGTCGAACATGTCACGGAGTCATTCGATCGAAGGTCAATGATGCAACCTGTCGTCGAAAGCGAGAAACCTGCCATTGAGGCATGTAGATTTCAAGGTACTGACGATTTCTGGATCAACTTCCTAGATAGTGTGCTGATGTCGATAGAAAGCGATCTGTCGTAGGCAAGCCCACAACACGAAATCATAGATCAAGTTTTGAAAATATATTGGCAAGGACTGACTCAGGGATGGTCAAAGATGGATGACAGATATTTTGCAGATGAATGGTTTTATTTGAATTGTTCTCTTGGACACATAACGACACTGAAGATGGCTTGGTGACAATTGACCCAAAGCTAATACCCAGAAACCGGCTGAAAATTTTCAATATGGTTTGATTAACTGTTAGGCAAAGGATTTCCCAACCCAGGTGAAAATAAGTGTCGTGTCCAAGAGTGGTCGACTGAGTTTTCGAACAATTTTAAAGTACAACAAATACGCCCATTTTTCTCTCTTTTCCCCCACCATTTCTGGCAAGTACCTCTTTATTTTTGACAAGCTTGAGGAGGATAACATTTGCTTGGTTATAAGCTCATCCTTCGGATGAGTCCAACTTAGTTTAAAATTCGAACCCTAAGAAGGAGTGGTTCGTTCCTGTTGAAAATTAAACGGGTCCTTTACTGTTAAGTTTTAACGAGTCCAGTATAGGAGAAACTCGGTGTTTTTCAGTTTTAGGGAGTCAGAAGAAAAACTTAAGAAAACTCCATGGGTGTTCTTTTTCGTAAATTTAGTCTCTCGAGCCCGAAAAAGGATAAAATAATGCGGGAGAGAACTCTATTGACCGTATTTATTCAACGTATACCTTTTACGTAAATAGTCCATTTCAGTCCGTAAAAGGGGTAAACTTATACTGAAGGGACGACTGTTCATTTACTTTAACGAGTTCGAATAGTCAAGTACTCGGCAATATTTTCATATTTAGAGAGTCTGAAAAGGGCTTAAAAGAGGACTCCAAGGTTTCGCTTTTTCGTAAAATTTTTGGAAGAGTCCGAAAAAGTGATAAAAGTATGCTCTTTGTTGAAAAATGATCATTTCACCTGAAAAATCCTATTTCTGCACAAAAACTCAAAACATTACACATACCTGTTTAAGATAAATAAAAATGCTTTCAAAAATATCCCTTTTAAAGTGAAAAATAAACAAATTAAAAATTCATTCATTCGAAAAAACTTATAAAAAGGACTTTTTCTATTTCATTTTTACCGTTCAGTTACAGAGTGAAAAGTAAAAAGCTTTTGGTTAAAAAGTTCCCGTGAAGATTCTGGAAAATTCAACCGTTGGAATCGAAAATCGTCAGCCCCAGGTAATCCACGACCTCCTTATCTTGCTTTTCATCCGTTTGAAATTCATTTTTAGGCTTTAGTTTGATTTTTTAGGGCAAAAATTGGTTCAAAAATGCGCCCGCGGGGTCCGCAGGCGGGACACAGGTTACCTGCGGACCCCGATTTTTTCTGAATGGGAAAAAATCGAGGGTACCGCACCCGGCACACATCTCGCGTGCGGAGCTACGCTCTGTTTACAAAGAGCGGGTGCGATACCCGCGCGGTCAAATTTAAAGCACGGTTTTCTCAAATTTCTGCCAAAATTTCTCAAATGAAATCATTCTAATATGCCTTATTTTGTGTTGCAGGATTAACAAGATGCTTATTTGGCGAGAAAGGGAGCATGAGGAAGTGGATGAAGCTGTAATACTTCATTTGCCCACACAAAGGGCATTAAAAGCATGCTTCTTATACAAATTCTGGGCCATCTCTGGCATGAGGGCACAAGTGGAACTCTTAACATGGTTGGTAGACAGATGGCATGTGGAGGACCAGTGTTTCTTTATTGGTGGCCACCGGCTCGAAATTGAGCTGGAGGATATATACTTTTTGACTGGTTTGTCCAAAAGGGGCGAACATGTATCCTTGTTTGGGACTAGGCCAGGTGGCCAGACTGTCGCTAGTCTTCAACTCGAATTTTGCAATGATCAGGCAAATCCTCGGGACAAACGGATTGACATAAAACATATCATCCATCCTGAACTGAAAGTTATAGCATTCACTGTTACCAAACTATGTGGGAGCGTCGCGCTTCATGTAGCTACTGGTTCCCAAATGCGCATTGCTGTGGACTGTTTTCGCGGCACCATCTTCAACTGGTGCGAAGCTGTGTTGGCCAATATAAAAGGCCAACTTACCAGAGAAAAAACCGGGAAACTAAATAACTTTGGATATGGTTCCATTGTCGTTTCTTTTGCTTTGGAGAGGATTCCTCAATTAGCTCCACAGAGTATTTTAGTTGATGCCGGTCGACCTCGAGAACCGAGAATGGTTCGCTGGTCCGCGCTGATGGCTCGTCATGCTATTGAGGGCACTGAGATTGTACGATTCCCTGCTTCATATTTTCGTTGGCTGGATCGCCAAGTTTTCATGATAGAAGATTTTCCGTATGCCGGGATGGATTTCCGCGGCGACAGAGAGATGTCTCTCCCTGCAGGGGAACAATGGGATGATTCAGGTAAAACATTTTTCAACGTTTACTAAGTTCTAATTTTTTTTTGTTTTTATCGTCTTAGAAAACTAATAACCAAAAGTTTCTTAAATACAGATGTGGGTCCACAACGACCAGCTCATCTCCAACCTTTCGAGAGGAGACAACCAGCTGCGCCCGCACCAGCCCCAGCAGGCCAATCAGTAGAGATTTTGACTGATTTGGAGCATCATCTAGAGCGCTTGACTCTAGATATACCAGAGACCAGCATAGATGACATCCCTTTCAGGCTACAAAGATATGTGATTGGAGTCCCAGGACCTTTCAGGAGGTTCCTATGCAGGGTGGCCCGAGCAGTTGTTTCCTACCGAGATCATCATCAGTGATGAGATGATCATGTAGACTCATTTTTGTACTTTTGTGTTATCATTTTTTCCGATCATAAGGTGTTTTCAACCTATGATCGAAGACGATGTATATTTTTGAACACACTCCTATGATATATATCACTATTTTGACGGCTATCTGCGTACATAAATGAATGTTGTTTGTTTTACTACTTTTAATTATTGCAAATGTCTATTTATCATACTAGAAGCAATTGAATCTGCTAATGTATTTAAATGTCTTGGAATATGCTGATATTCAATGTAATCAAATTCACGTTCCAAGAGACGAACTCTCAAAAATAACCGTAATAACACTGGATTTCTAATGGTATAAACCCTGTTAAGCTGTAATACAACAAGTTCAGAATCCAACCTTACAATCAAACTCCGAATTCCAAATGATATGGACTCAGATAATAACTCAATCACTGCACTATATTCGGCAATGTTATTTGTTGTTTGACCAAGGCTTACCCCATGCATGGATACCAACTCATCAGAGGGTGAATAGATAACCCAAGCTGCGGAAGAAATGTTTCGTGTACTACGACAAGCACCATCAGCAAAACCAATGTAGGTTTGAAGAGACGTCGACATCTGCAATATCAAGAGTAAAACTCAGATAAGCAGTCATAGTGACAAAAACACACTTCTAAACTAGGCACACTTTTCTAATCTAAAACACACCAACAGTAAAGAAAATCTAAACTAACAAAAATCTCCACACCTCGTTTAAGCGTAATATCACTTTAGATAAAGCCCATTTCTGGGTTTATCCAAAGGGACACCGTCAAAATCTACTAACTCATAGGCCCCTTTTGCTAACTTTCGTTTCACAATGTAAGGACCATGCCACATAGGCACGAATTTTCCAGCTCCTAGCTTGTCATTAGCTTGATCATAAAGTAAAACTAGGTCTCCTTCTGAAAAAATTCGAGGGGTCACATTTCTATCATACTGAGCTTTTATCCTTTTAACATGAGCCTCGTTTGCTATTGCAGCACTTCGTCGATTCTCATCTAATTGGGCCAAGTACAAGAAACGTTTCTCCTCTTCAGACGTAGCTGGAAGTAATTCTACGGCTAATTTTAGTGACGGTATTTCGCATTCAATCGGCAGCACAGCTTCTAAACCGTAGACCAGTTGAAAAGGAGTGAAACCCGTTGATGTTTTGACTGAGGTTCGATATTCCCAAAGCGCTGAAAATAAAATGGAATGCCAATTCGTCTTGTGAATACCAATGATTCGTTTAATCATGGTGACTAAAACTTTATTAATAGCTTCAACGAGACCATTTGCTTGTGGATAGTACGGAGTGGAACTATCGTGGCGTAGGCCAAGTTGTTCTGTTAGTTCAGTCATCATGATGTTCCGAAAATGACTTCCATGATCTGTAATAATAGCTTGAGGAACACCAAACCTAGCAATTATATGATTGAATACGAAAGTTGCAGCAGTCTTGCCGTCAGCTGAATATGTAGGCATCGCCTCGGCCCATTTCGTAAAATAATCTACTGCGAGAATAATATAGGCATGCCCCCCGGCCGAGTGAGGGTTACATGTGATGAAATCGATACCCCATTTTGCAAATGGACCAAAAACAATTATAGGGTGAAGAGGAGCGGGTGGTGCACGCATTTTTCTATCAAAAATTTGACAGTTGTGGCATTTCCGAACCGCATAAATGCAATCTTTAAATAATGTTGGCCAGAAATAACCTGCACGCAATATCTTTTGGGCAGTGGCATACCCAGACATATGACCGCCACATGCTCCAGAATGACAGTCATTTAAAACCTTCTCAGCTTCTTCATGAATTAAACAATGTCGGAAAACATAATCCGCTCCTCGTCGATAAAGAGTATCACCAATGATATTATATTGTTGGGATTGGAAACGTATTTTCCGTCGCTGAGTTCGTGAAATTTTGGGCCGAAAAGATTGGGTTTGGAGATACACAATAATATCCCCATACCATGGATCAAGCGTACTGATAAGAAACAAAGATTCGTCCACAATGGACTCTTCTGCCACTGTTTCAATATCAGTAGAGGGGAAATCACACATCAGTTCCGCAAAAACCAAAGACTTCTTTGCCTTGGATTTTTCAAATTCCAAGTCAAATTCTTGTAGGATAACTATCCATTTAGAATACTTTCCCCCTAGCAATTGTCTGGTCAAAATATACATCATAGGGTTGCAATCAGAAATTACTGTGGTTTTACGTAACAATATGTAATGTCGAAAATGTTGGACAACTTGAACAGCTGCCAAGGCCAATTTCTCCACATGTGTGTATTTGATTTCAGTCGGATTCAAATTTCGACTAAGATAATAAATCACATGTTCGTTGTGAGATTCATATTCCTGAACTAGTACCATCCCAATAGTGGAATGAGAAGCAGCGAGATACAGAATGTAATCTTGGTTGTAGTTGGGAGGATGCAATAACGGTGCATGGGTCAACGCGTGTTTAAGTGCATCAAAAGATCGATCAGCGACCTCGTCCCAAAAGAACGGAATGTCCTGTTTCAACAACCGGGTAAAACCCTTTGCAAGCTCGGCATAGTTCGGAATAAATCTACGTAAAAAGTTTGCTTTCCCCTGCAAACTTTGGAGTTGGCGCAATGTCGAAGGAGGAGGCAATTTAACAATAGCTTCGACCTTCGAAGGATCAACACGAATGCCTGATTTCGAGACAACAAATCCCAGTAAACGACCCGATTCTACGCAGAAAACACATTTATGCGGATTCAACCTTATCCGATAATGCCGACATCTCATAAAAGTTGCTCGTAAATGAGTGGGATGATCGGCCCTACGTAATGAATGAGCAGGTAAATCATCGAGATATGGCTGAACGATGTGCTTAATGTCATGAAACGCATAAGACATAGCCCGTTGAAAAGTTTCTCCAGTGTTCTTAAGTCCAAAAGGTAGTTTACAATAGGCAAACGTTCCCCATGGACAAATGAAAGCTGTTTTAGGTTGATCTGCAGGGAGTATGTTTATTTGATTGTAGCCGGAAAAACCATCCATAAAGGAGAATAGTTCACTACCAGCACAATCGTCGATTATCTGATCGATATAGGGAGTTGGATAATTGTCTTTTGGACACGCTCGATTAATATCCCTATAATCGATACATACTCTTATTGTTCCTTGTTTTTTAGTCACAGGAACAATATTCGATACCCAATCCGTTAAGGGAATTGGATAAATGAATTCTGCTCGAAGTAATTTTTCAACTTCAGTTTTTATAGCAGCAGCTTTTCTAGGATGAATTTGACGTAATCGTTGACGAACAGGTTTAGCATCCGGGTAAGTCTTAATCTCATGTACTACGATCGATGGATCAATTCCTGGCATTTCTTCGTAAGACCAGGCAAACACGTCACGGAATTCTTGAAATAGGGCTTTATAAGTCTGAATTTCTTCGTCTGAACAACTAGCACCTATATGAATGTTTTCAATTATTCCTGGCTTTACTGAAATGTCAATTGGAACCGTTCTAGATATATTTTTCAAATTTAATTCAGAATCAAGATTTTTCAATGGATTCTGAGGTTCCTTGGCATATTTAGCAGTAAAAATTGAAGCGAAATCATTTTCAAAATGATCTAATTCAGGTAAGAATGAAGACCTATGATGGAGATCTTCCCATGGTAAATCATCAACAGACAAAAACTCACGAATTTGCTCATCTGTATGAACAATTTCAGGAAATGTCATTGCGTCTGAACTAGAAATAGAAAGCGATTCCTCTTGGATCCCATTCATTGGATCGATTTCGGTTGAAAAGGGGTTGGAAAAAGACTGTACAGTCTGGTACGCAATTTCAAATGGACTCAAAGGCATCGCGCCATCAAATGAGTCTATGTCGGATTCAGAAGGTAGAATCCAAGGATCATCAGACATAACTGTGTCTGATGAAATCATATGAATAGTTGCGGTAGAAGACGATACGTTAGGAGGAGGAAAGGAAAAAGTTCCTAGCAAACCAGAATCTTTAACCAAACCTACTCCGACATCCTTATAAGGGATAGCCGTTTTACCAACATGCTGGATTGTTTCTGTAGAGGCTGGGTCTGACGAAAAATAAGTTAACTGATCTATTGTCACGATCCTTCCTTGATATGGAAATATTATAAGTCGAAAGACCGAAGAGACAACAGCAGTCATAGCATAAGACCAACTACGACCCAGTAGAAGGTTGTAATCTAGAGGGGCATCAACCACTTCCACATCTAGATTAACAATTTTCCCTTCAACCCCTATGGGTAAATCCTGCAAAATACCATAAGGTTGAAAACCTCGACCATCAAAAGCTTTTAGAATCATCGGAGATTGGTTAAGTGTAGGAGAACCAAGAGATTTCCAACACTGAAGCGACATAATACACGTTGAAGCTCCCTCATCAATCACAGTCCAAAAAATAGGTCTGTTTTTTACTAACACTGGAATCTGGAAAGCCATTTGGTGAGGAAGACGTGGTGTACTAGTTTCTAAATCGAAGATTATAAGGTTAGAATCCTGAACATCAATAGCTCCTATGGCAGACAATAATAATTTACGCTGTGCTGGACACGATTGCAGCACTTCCAAAGCCGACATTGCTGAAGGAGAAACAGCTAAATCTTCAACAATGTTGTAATTCTGAGTAGCTCTCGCATGTGGATTGAAAGCTGATTTACGAAGAACACCTTTAGCAGGCGGTTTGATTATCAAGTCTGGATTTTGTTTCTCGATCTGTAGCAGACCGGAAACAGGAGGAGTTGTATTTGATGTGTTGGCATTAGAAGACTCTCCTTCTTTTCCATCAACGGGATTCTTAGAACCGTAATCTTGCGATCGCGTCGCGACCCTTACATGAGACATCATCATAATAGGCTCTTCTAAAGTGGTCGAGGAAGAACCAATCATCTTACTATCTTGAATTGGAAAAGGATCCTTCAAGACAGCGCGTTGTTGCGATCCTTTAATGAGTTTCGTAACCTCCTCTCGATATGGACATTCTTTTGTGAAGTGATCTTGTTCACAAATGAAACAAGGATAACGAGGTTTACGTTTCTCGTCATTGGATTCTTCTTTATCTGTTTTTTCCTTCGAATTTTTCTTGTTTTTGTTCCTCCCCTTCTTTTTACCACCGGATTTTGATTTTGCCGTAGATGTTTCAACGACATGAATATCGGCAGAAACTTCTTGAGAGGATTCTCCCTTCGGGGAATCAGGTAAAGTTATGATTGGAGAAGAATTCTTTGAGGATTTCTTCTTGCTTTTAGAACTAACTGTACCAATCATACCGTCGGCGGCATGAGACCCTGAAGGAGGAGCAGCTATTTGACCTTGTTTGGGTAAATCGGGAATTTTTTCATGTAAAGTACCTGACTGCGTATAGACGAGGTCAAGGTACTGAGCCTGAGAAATTACTTGCTCTTCAGTAACAACACCAGCCTTAGCTACATCTTCAGTGATCTTGGGCAATAATGATTTTACAAACCATTCTGCCAAAATTTGATCCGGAATATAAACCTTCACTAAACGTCGTCTACGTCGCCACTCATGAATATGATCAGAAATATACGTGGACGTAGATTGTTTTAGTGAAGTTAATAATTCTGTGCCATTGTCGTATCTGACAGGCAACTGGAAATGAGTTAAGAAAGACGTTGCTAGCTGACTGAAATTATGAAACGAGCCTCGTGGCAACTCAATGTACCATTTGGCTGCAAGACCTATGAGTGTCCTTTGGAAAAGACGTAAGCGAATCGAATCATCAATAATCGAATTAGATGCACACCAAAGGTGATAAGTCATCACATGATTTGATGGATCCTCTCCTGACTTACCTTCAAATTTCGGTATATCACTGGGCAACTTATGAGGCATTGACGGCCAGTTCTGATAATAGAAAATAGGATCATTTGTAAGGCGCATCAAATCAGGTAAGTCCAAAGTTGCGATGAACGGTAACTGACGGTTAGGGTCACGAAAACCTTGAGAAGCCAAAGCAGATCCAGGAGGCGGATACCCAGGATAACTAGGAATCGGATTAGCATTGGGTATGGTATAACCTCCTGGATAACCAGGATGAATCGGACCATACTGAGGTTGTTGATAAGTATAACCAGGGTATGGTTGATAGCTTGGATTCTGAACATAGGGACCGAATTGCGGCTGTCCTTGGTACGGTTGATAAGTAAATTGAGGTTGACTTGTAACAACTGTACTTGTACCGGCTTATCCTGCAGGCATCTGAACTGTAGTCTGAACTGAGGGTCCTGACTGAGGTACAGAGACTTGAGGGATTTGCACAGATACAGGGATAGCCGAACTCGGGGCTACAGACACTCCAGAAACAGGTGTAACAGGTTGCACAGACGTTGCAGCAGTTGCAGCAGTTTGGGGCGGAGTCTGAGGTGTACTAGGCCCAGCCTGCTGAACTGAACTAGGTGCAGGAGTTTGAATAGCTGGCTGAATAGGTTGCTGAGTTGAACCAGAAACCAATGGCTGACCAGGTTGATAAGGTAATTGCACATTAGGCTGCAAAGGCTGTTGATATTGGGATGGATCCCACACCATCATTCCGAGGTATTGTCCCGTAGAAGGTTGAACGTAAGGACCAAAACCTGGTTGAACGTAGGGTTGATAATAAGGTAAAGTTCCGGCTCCTTGAACAGATGGTTGACCAGAAGGTTGTTGGTAACCTTGCATTGGGTACTGCCCTTGAGGTTGATAACCTTGAGGCACGTACTGAAGTTGGGGTTGTTGAGGACTCTGAGGAGCATATTGAGTTTGGGGTTGACCTTGAGGAATGTACTGTCCTTGAGGTTGATAACCCTGAGGTATGTACTGTCCTTGGGGTTGCCCCCCAAAATAATATGGATCCACGGTTTGTCCTGGGAAAAAGCTACCTTGAGGTTGTGCCCCGGGTGGTAACTGACTACCTTGAGGTTGCCCCCCAAGCGGTAATTGACTACCCTGAGGTTGCCCCCCAGGCGGTAACTGAGTTCCCTGAGGTTGACCCCCAGAAGGAAACTGACTGCCTTGAGCTTGAGGATTAGGAATGTTACCAGACATCATATAAACTTGCTCTGTGTTCGACGTTTCAATTTTAAGTCCACCAAGACCAGATGATAACACATTTTCGATAGGTTGAGGAGTTGCTCCTGAGAAAGTACCAGCTAAAGACTGATATCCCGCAGGAACAGAAGGACCACCATGTAAAAAAGATTCAGGCGTTTGCGAAAGCATGGACGACTCTCCAGCCATAATAGATGACGGATAATAACCTCTGGGTGTAGGATGAAATGGAACTCGAGGTGGATAAAAAGCAAGACCCGGATTCTCTAAAAAATCAGTTAAAGAAAGATACCAGGGATTAGTTCGAATAGGGCTGTAGAAAATAGATTCACGCTCCCTAAGATTTAACGATTGAGGGGAGTTGGGAAGAGATATGTCTTCGTCTGGATTAGTAAGTTCTTCGATAGAAATTAGTCCAGAAGGAAGATTTTCAGTAATGATATTTCTAACCCTAGGTGAACCTGGATCGCTAGAAGTCGGTGAGATAAATCCTGAGGATGTTTCTAACACAGAAGATTCAGTTTCAGGCTCAGAGATTTCAGGTTCGTCAGATAATTCACCAGAAGAAGAAATATTTCCAGTGACCTCAGAAACTGAAATCAGTTCTTGTATATATTCTGTTGTAGGAATTTGATGATCAGGATGTATCACAATAGCAGAGCTTTCAGCTTCTGTTGATCTAAGTCTACGGCTACTGTGTGGTACCAGAGCTCGAAGCCCTTCAAGATGACCTGGTGTAAATTCAGGGGGTTTCCCTTGTATTCTTCGGGATTGTCTCGGCAATTCCGCCACGATGAAAAATTATCTAATCACACGCAAACAAAGAAAAATTTCAATGAAAACACCTAAAGTCTCTAAGAAACAAACAATTGAATCACTCGCTTAAAAAATCTAAGAGTTCAAACCACACACAAACAAGTAACTTCCCGTACTAAAATCACTAGTTGGTGATGAAATCCAACTTAGTAGAGTTTTAACACGAAAAGAGCGGTTGGAACAGTTACCCCGACAACCTGCTTAATGAAACAGACTGGCACAAGTTTCTTCACATAACCATCTCGAGTGAAGAGAACCCCCCAGAGAGTCCAAGTGAGTCTAGTCGACGTCTGTTCCAAGTACAGTGGGATCTTCCCTCCACCGTCACCTTAGGAAAGAATCCTAAATATTATGGCCTCTAAGGTTACCAACTGAAACAAATATACCTGGGGGAACAGTCTACGATCCGACACACACGCAAGGGCAGAGTAACTAAGCTCAATCCCCTTGAAGGATCCTTGAACAAAATCCAAGGTTTACCGACAAGTGACCCCTGGCTCCTCGACAATGGTCTATCCGAGGTTTACCATTTTTAATACGTGTATATCTTCTATCGTTCCCAATGAGGAAGGATTGATTACCCCACTGGTTTAGATATGATCTCGTGCTTAACTCCTTTAAGAGGAGCTTCCCAGAGCATACATGCAACAACTGGAATTCTTCCTACCGCAAGATATATCTACTTGTTTGTTTTATCTATCTTGGAGAGTTAATTACTCCCTACTCCAAGATACTAGCCTAAGCTATGTTAGTGATGAGAGCCCTAAAAATAAAAATATTACTAGATGAATTTTATTTAAGCGTTACTTTTAAGAGCTGTTTCTTAAGTCAAAGGGTGCGGAAATGAAACTTTGTATGATGTGAAGACCCGACTTCCAAAAACACTAAAATGCACCTATGATGATATTCAATTCTTTTTTCTTTCAATGAACTTTCTATCTAAAGAAGAGTTAGAGAATGCAACCTTTAAATTCCTTCTTCAAACATGAAAACTAATTGAAAGAAACTATTTTGTCTTTTCAATAAACTATCAAAGCTCACAAGAAAAACTTTTTTCTTTTCCAAACAAGAAGCTACAAAACAATTCTCTTTCGAAAGAAATCTACAAAAATTAAAACTATTCAAAACTACAAAACTAATCTTGAAAACTAATCTAAATTGAGTAAAAGCTTTTTAGAGTTTTTTTTTTATGAATGTTTCTCTTAGTTGTTCAGCAAACTAAGAATCTATTCGTTCAGATAACAAACAGATCAAAAAACACTCAAAATATGTTTTTTTTTTTTAAAACACTCAAAGAATAAATGAAATTCAAAACTTTAAAACAAGTTCTTTCAAAGATTTGCAAAGAAACCAAAGGCTTAATTTCTCAATCTAGGATGTTTTCACAATGAGGTCAGATTCAAGAGACAAAAGAGATCTATGTGATCTGAGATACTGCAAATTGTCAAAAGTTCGAATCACCACAAAGACCAAGCAAGAAAAACAATCCAATTGGCAAAATCTTCTAGAAAATCATTCAAAACACTAACACTGTTGAAGTTCATACACAATGAATTCTTGATAGACACAATAACCAGTCTGGGCAGAAACCAAAAATCTAAAAATTAACCAGAAAAAGAAACCTAGAAATTTTCTAAAATTTTTACAGGGTCCGCATGTAAGCAGTGTTGACAGGTGCGGTCCCGCACTGTGTTCTGTAAAGAACGTGCGAAACTGCCCGCACTGTCAAAGTTATGCAGAGTGCGGTCCTAGCAAAAATTATAGAAAAATTCAAAACACTTCTAAATTTTCAAAAACAGAAAAAATTTAAAGTACCCAGACAGATGTGAATCAATCAAAAACCAGAAAAAACGTTTTCTCAAGTCAAAAATCAAAGAGAACCAAGAACAAACAAGTTCTTCCCCAGCGGAGTCGCCATTTTGTTGTGTATATTAATCCGTCTTGCGGAAAAGACCGATCTCTCTAGTACAAAAGGTAACTAGCAACAAACAGCCAATTATACTAATCTCTCTCTAAGCATATAAGATTTATAAAAACACTATACGGGTGTAAGGCCTACCTTATGTCCAACGCTTGCTTGATTTTGTTGAAGTCCTTCCCGTGCACTGAAATAACGTTCCTCGTATTATCTGCAATTACAAACAAGCAAAAATATTAAGCAGCACCTGTATAGACATTATTACAAATCATACTTATCATAATGATCAAGGAATTTATGAAATAAACCACAAATTGACAGTTTAATGAGAGAAATGAGTATATTTGTATTAACTTTAAAGATAGAAAACCTTTACAACCTGTGCCTTGATGTTGTGCAAGTCCTCCCGGGGTCCGAAGCAGGAATCTCCTTTACTTTGACAAGCATTGCACTCTTGAGCTAAGACAAATGGAGATGAGTGATTTAACCTCACAGAAAGTCTTAGTTAACTAAGTCTAAATCTCAACAGCATTTAACTTCAAATCTCATAAGCTTGAACTCCCTTTGAGGCTACCCAAGGCCTCTTTTTATAGTGAAAGAGAGAGGAGGTTTCTAGTTCCAAATATGAAGGGATAGAATCCTCCTTCAAAGGGATAAGCTCCTTACATCAAGGGGTTAGCTCCATTAAGTGAGGGATGCATGAACCTCTTCAAAGCGTATCCATTCCCAAAAATTCCCATCCAGAAACTTCTAGAATTCATCCGGAATTCATCTTTTTATCTTTACTTTCTCGCCTTTTTATGTTTTACAGGGGTCCGCACCCATTACACAAAGAAGCGCGGTATGGTTCCGCATGCAGGCTGAGATTTAGGTACGGGACCGCAGGGAATGCATAGAGAAAGTGCGATACCAATTCTTAGGGGATTTTAGGGATTTTCTTCTGATTTTGAAGCTTGATATGAGGAGCTGGTATATTGGACTTGCAAAAGGAGGAAGTATGAGTAATAATGAGCTCATACAGTCAGCAGAATGTCAAGGTGACAGTTTTCAGTGTAACAATGACTACTATTGAACAAGGAGAGGTTGCAAGGATATGGTAAGAAAATCAAGGCTTTGAGGTATGGTCCCTTTGAGATACTGGAAAATGTGGGTGATAATTCTTATCGACTAAGTTTACCACCATATATGCGCATTTACTCAATTGTGAATGTAAATAATTTGAAACTCTGTGAGCCTTCCATGCTAGATCAGGAAGAGGAACAAGTCCTACCTTTTGTGGAGTATTTGGCACCAGATGCTCACGCAAAGTTGATAGAAGATACAATTTTTTAGAATACATAAAAAAATACAAGACAAGGGCAACATGACCTTTGGCATATTGGGAAGAAGGGACAACTTCCAGGTAAAGCTAAATGGTACACCAGATAGAAGGTAGAGGAAAATTTTCCTCACCTCATTCAGTAAAATATTTTGGGCACAAAAAGCCTCCCAAAATGGGGAGGTGTAATTTGGAATGGATCATTATATATTTTTTAATCCATCTTGATGCATTTGGAGTCGAAAAATTGGAGGAAACAACTCACGGGATCGTTTTTATCGGCAAGACCCAATTTGGCAGAACGGGACCCGAAACCTTCTCGGAGCATTTTGAGACATAAAACGACGCTTTTTGGGGGTAAAAAATTACCTCCTTTCCATAGCACCTTTTCACGATATTCTAAACACAAAGATATTTCCAATGGTGCAAGAAGCACGTCAATTACATTATGTATGCAAAATTTATGCCACTCAGAAGTTGACCTTCCTGTTTTCACACCTATTATTTGGGAGGTTTCCACGTCATCCCCCATTATTCATAGAAAATAGGCTAGCCATGTATTTGTGATGTAAAATACTCTAGAAGAGTCTATATTGTAACTCTATTTAAGAGTTGATGTAGTCAAAATTAACCACTAATAGGCTATCGAGTTGTGTTATAATCGGGCCACTAGGAGGAAGAGGCATCCCATTCTTTCGAGAGCATTTTGTTCCAAAATTGAGCAAATATAGCCAATAGAGATAGGAGGTAGATCACATAGAGAGGATCTGTGCACTATAGCAGCCCACAGGCCACATGATATACATCTTTGTACATGCAGCCTTATTTTCTAAACAAATAAAGAGAGCGAAGCGACTTCACCTTCCAGATGGGTTTTCTACTTAAAGGGTTTTCCATAGCATATCTTGTTTCTTATGTGTGTGTGTGAGTTTATTTTGTCATTCTCTACTTTTCTACATAATTTTCATTTGCATGCATGCACTAATTATAGTTAAATTTATAGATCTAGAGGTTTAAATAAATTGTAATAGTGTATAAATTCATAATTTTAATATATTATTATCAAATCTATTGTGATGAACTGTCTAGTGGAATATCCATGAAAGTTTATGGATCATATACGCAATTTGACATAGTAGTAGGTTTTATTAATGAGGTACCCATGAAATCATGAAATATTTTTCATTTTCATATGAAAAGAATAATTTATTTTAACTTATCAATATTGAAAGGTTAAAATGAAGTTAATTATTAAAATTGAAATGTAACTCTTCCCTTTAAATTTTATTTTTGCACCCCACTCTATACCTAGAACATCTGGCCCTTGTTTTTCATCATCAACCAGACCATCATTATATTTTATTTTAATAAAATATAATTAAATAAATAGTATAGATCCATCTTAACCACAAATCTACCAAGTAGCTGAGAGGGATCAAATATTTTGATTTGAAAACATCTTTTAAAGTGGAAAATTTGAAAAAACGTTTGCACCTCAAGAAATTTAATCCATGTTTGCACTTAATAAAACTATGATTAAGATGGATATATATTGGTCACACATACCATACTTAATTTTTCATTGTTAAAATCACATTTTGAGTGCATAAATAGATATAATACATTGAAATTCCCTCTAGGAACTTGGATTGTGTAGTCTCCACAACTTACATTAACAATTTCCACGAATATTTTTGTTCGAATCATGATTGTCGTTACACTGAGTCCCGTAGGTGTTAGTAAACGAATGCATCACTAGTGTTAATGGATCCACGAGAGGAAATTAAGAACATGTCGTGAAACACATTGAGAACGTTTTTTTATCCATTGTCCAACAATCTTCCTCTGATGCGAGCTAGATTTGATTCAAACTCGAGACCTTTAGCTCTGATACCACTTGTTGGAATCATGATTGTCGTTACACCAAATCTTGCAGGTGTTATTAAAAGAACACATTGCCATAGTTAACAGATCCGCAAGAGATGATTAAGCACATGTCATGAAACACACTAGGAGTGTTGGTTTATCCAATGTCCAACAATCTCCCTCCCGGGCGAGCCTGGTGTGATTCAAACTCAATACTTTGGCTCTGATACCACTTGTTGGAATCATGATTGTCATTTCACCAAAGCCTGCACGCATCGCTATATTTAACAGATCCATGAGAGGCGGTTAAGTACATGTCATGAAAAACACTAGGAATGTTGGTTTATCAAATGTCTAACACTTTTCTGTATTTTAGACGAAATTGACAGAAACATATACTAGAAAAAGGACCAAAATGTAAAATAGTGAAACTAGTAATATTTTAAAACCTTTTAACCATAAGAATTTTTTTTTCTATATATGTGTGTGTTTGTGAGAGAGAGAGAGAGAGAGAGACAGACAGAGATAGAGACAGAGACATTAAAATATTTTACTTACCATGGGCATTAAAATATTTTGTTCATGGACCACATTATCCACATTAAAATGTTTTTCTGTTACTAATATAATTTTAAATACATGTTAATATCTATATAACTTCTATTGCATATTCAAATATTATCTTTATCACATTCAATATTTTTTTTATTAATAATATCTTTTAAATGCCACATATCAATTTTATATTAAAAATTAAATGAGTTACGCATCTCCCTCTTATTAAAAAGTAAATTTATTATTTTATTTTTAATTACTTCTTCCTTTTGGATATTGAAATATTTTACTACTCTCAACATACACATATGAAATTCATATTAAAATATATTAGCTAATATATATATTCAAAAAACTTATTTAATTTATATATAATAAAATATTTATAAGGAAAATATAAGATTGTTTTTTTCTACTTTTAATTGCTTGATCTCTCTAAAGTTAATATAAAATTAAGTTGCTTAATATATATATCTAAATATTTTATTTATGTCTCAAGAGTGAAAGTGAGATATTTTTACCACATCTATTTGATATTGGGTTGTATATTAACAACTAGTTGATTATTGATGCTTTATAATGCTTTTAATTAAAACTAACCAAATATGCATATTTCTTTTTGTTTTTATTATAGCCAACAATTTTCTTTTTATTTAAAGTATAATTTATTTTTATTTTAAAAGGGACATGTGTCAACTCCACTTTGAGGATAGATGGAATCACACATAGATTTCACCACGTTGAGCACAGATGGAATCACACAGCGCCTTCATATTCACTGTAGAATGTCCCTCTCGGCACAATAAGCATTTTCATATAATCATTTTAAAATCATATTTATTGTTTCATGTTTTTTGTTTGAAAGGCATATATATTATTTAAATTATTAAAAAATAATAATAATTAAAATTTAATTAAATAAGAAGAATAAAAAATATATAATTTATTGGGTATTAAAAAATTATTAATAATAATAATAATAAATTGGTAAGTGATGATGATTAATGTCCACTAATACCTAAATGGTTTACTTGACCTTAAGACGGTAATATATTAATAAGAATTTTTTAACATTTTACTTCTATGCTAAAAAAGGAGCCATAGTCTAACTTATAGAGGAATTGACATTTTTTCAGAGCATATTTCTAGTTAATTTTAATCAAAATCCAGTAGATATTTTTAAAAACTTGAGTTTTAATCTATTTAATTTGTATAATTTGAGTGCCCCAAAGGTTTTTCATTGTTTCGAATCCATTTATGAATTCAAAAATGTATTTTAAACAACAAAAAATCACAATCTTGCTTGATATTATATCATTGAATTCTGGTGAAAAGGATATTTCATCTATAAGTTAGACTACACCAACAAAAAGTGGGTGAAGTGTTAACATATCACCATAGTTTTGTTGAATTAAAAATTCAAGAATGTTAGTAGCGTAAAATATATTTTGTAAATTAGTTCAAATGTGACTATAATATGGACAATCTAAAAAATGTTCTTCTCATCTTCAAGTCTCTAGTATCGCACATGTGACAAACCGTTTAGTCCCAAGGATTTTTAGGAATTGAAAAATCCCTAGTTTCATTGTGAAGCTCACGAGAATTAGTTCATATCTTAGGAATTTTGGGTTGATTAGCTCCTTATAAAATCTTTTTTTATTTTTTCCTTCTAACCCTTTATTGACCCACAATTTATCCTTAAATTTGGAAATAATGCTATTACTAATATTATCCTTATTTTCAAGATGATCTCCTCATTTATCCCCCAATGGTTCATCCAATCCCAGACATCCTTATGTCATCCTTGCTTGAGTCGAAGGTGGGGATTTTGGCTAGAACTTGAAGCAAATTTATGAAACCTCTTGGATTCCATGTTCTATGGTTTCTTCTTATACATAGAATACCTAATCATAGTCATGCTTTTAATGGTGGAAAGGTTTTCTTCAATAAGGAGGATATGGTAGGGAGTATTTCCTTTAATCTTGATATTGTAAGTTATAAAATACTTTTGCATCTACTTAATCTTCCTCCGCAAATCTTTGGATATACTGCAACCCAAAACCTTGAACTCATATAAAATAATAGGTCTATTTATGCTAGTTTACAAGAGGAGCTTCTTCTAATATCATACCCAAAAATCTATCAAATTATAATTGTTTTCAAGCCCATAGTAAGCTTTCCAACCTCCATTTAAACAGTTCTCAATGTTATAATTCCAATTAAGCTGATGAAGGATGTTGATTCCTAAATGTTTGTATGAAGGGGTTTCTTCTAAGTAGTCGTTTTCATATATAAATTAATCATAGGTGATATTTTTGGATTTAATTATTATGACTTTAGTTTTGTCAGTATTAATAGTCATACCCATCTTGGAATATAAATCTTGGAGGATTTTGTTGATTTCCAAAATCGTTACAGCTTCTTGCCAAAGAAAATATCATTAGCATACATGAGAAGAGTTATGAATATACCAGTGAGCATGGATTCAATGCAACCTACATTTTTCAAACACTCTTTTAGCTTATCAATGTATATGCCAAGAAGTGTATGGAAAAGAGAGACCCTTGTTTGACTCTAATATTGAATTTAATTTATTTTGACCAACCCTTAGTGGCCTCGAGCTTGGAAATAACATTATCATACAATCTTATCACAACTACCCTCAACTCCATATGAACCATTATCTCTTCTAACCTCTTCCATAGATTTTTCCTAAGAATGGCGTCAAAGACTTTTATGTAGTCAACAAAACAATAGATGAGATTAGTTTTATTATTGTGGAATTTATCTAAAATTATTATAAAAGTAACAAGATGGTCCAAAATAAAACGATATCTCTTAAACACAACTTTTCCTTTTGTTTGTTTACCATGACTTTCAAAGCAAAATCTAATCTTCTTTTCCCAAATAAGTACGTACAACTTAGCTAAAATGTGGTTGATCATAATGGTCCTATAATTAGAGGGAATAACTTTGTCCCCACTTTTAAAGATAAGGATGATAAGGATTTGTGTCCGAGACTTAGGGAAATCTTACTTCACTATCAAATTGAAGAGCTTGTGTATGTGAGGGATGAGAAAATTTTCAGCGTGGTAGCCTTCGATATGCTTAACTTTCCCATTAACAAACTTCTTAACCTGAAACTCAATGTCTTATAAAGAAAAGATTCATCCTCTATAGGAACATTCAAAATGGTGTCCATGGCATTAGGGATTCATAAAGTATTTTAAGGAAAATATGCTAGTTCTTCAAGAGAATCCAATTATTCTCTTTATTTTTACGAATTAGAATTTTCCTCCAAAAATTTATAGGATGTGATTTAGAAAGATGCAGTAACCCGTTTTTCTTTCTATTTATTGCGCCAAGAGGTGCTTTCCAACCCAACATTGAAGAGTTGTTGTGATGTTGTTTTCATGTCCTATTATGTTATGTAAACATTTTAACTCGGCCAAATTACATAAAAATAAATAAAAAACAAAAACTAATTTAAAAATAAAATTATTAATTAAAACATTTTGACTTGGTCAAATTTTTTTTTTTTAAAGTTAAATTAAAATAATAATTAAACCAACTTAGATCCATCTTCGCTTCAAATTTACTAAGTGCAGAAAGGGATGAAATATCTTCAGGTGCAAACCTCTTTTAGAGTAAAAATATATTGATTCCTCTCTATGATTGGTAGATATGCAACTAAGATGGATCTAGGTTGGTATAGCATATTTTCTTCCTTTTAATAATATATTTGTACATATTTATCTTATCAAGATTTAAGGTTTCATTAGGAGTGTCTACATGCTAACCTCAAAAAATCTCTCAAGGCACTAAAAGAAAATAAATTCTACGCATTAAGGCCAAAAAATGCACGAATGGTGCATGAGGATCAATAATGAGCGAGCAGTCACCACACGGTTCGATTAGGCCATTGGTGTGCGCGCATCCATGACACAGATTGGTCAATAAACTGGCGTGCGCATGGTCACTACATAGGTCAGTCAAGCAACCAATGTGTGTGCATTCCATTGGGTGCCAGACCAGAAGCGAAGGATGAAGCCGACCCCCTGGAGAGGCTGACGTCAGCAGACAGTCCAACCAATCAGATGTGTTCTGGGGTTGGCTCTGAAGGGTTCAAAGGCCCTCACAGCCCTCAAGAAAGAGTGGTGGGGACAACCCAGGCAAAGTCTGAATAAATCAAGGTGGAAGGTAAGAATTTAACGTGACATGTTTCACATGCTCGACACATCACATCTCACCTACCCAATCTCCCTCACCCAATCCCTATATGGCGCCTATCAATCGGTTGATGTCATCATGACGTCAGCCCTCTAGTTGTCCCTCTTTCATCCTAAAAAGGGTCGTTCCCTCCGCATTTTTCACCCGACCGTTGTCTTTTACTATTTGTGTTGTTACCAGTCTAAAGCCCGGGTAAAGGACAAGTCTTGTGCACATGTCTCTCCTCAAGTCACTCTCACCGTCTCAGTTATTTGGTTAGTCCCCCAGTTTCACTTCTTTTATAGCTTAACTATCCTTTGTTTAATAATGAAAAATTTTGACCCCGAGACTCCTTAGGCCCGAGAGATCAGCACCACCTCTGGCCCTGACCCACTCATGGACGCCCAGGCTCAGCTTTGTGACCCCATTTACCCTCTCAATGTAACTAATGAGCATCATGAGCTTATGGCTTACAAGTGGCAAGGTGAAGACCTGTTTAGGGTGGTAGATTCAGGATTATACTACCAAATAGCTCCCTCGGTCCATCATTTCCCTGAATTTATCTCCTGGCTTGTTGATGCATACATTGAAAAAAAGGGATTTTTCCTCTCCTCACAGGGAAATAAAATACTTGAACGTACCCCCTCAGTTAATCTGAAAAAGCGCTATGATACCCACCCTCTCAATATTGCCTCGAATTCTCTGAGGTAACCCTCATGTGTCACTTTTTGAACCTCCCTCTTGAGAAGCAGAGGTCTCTCCTCGAATTAATCACATTCGTGAAAGTGTCTACCTTATCTAGTGCTGAAAATTTCCCACTATCAATCTTTCGTGATATCGTCCAGTCAGTCCTAACAATTATCTCAGGTTTGTTTGGGGAAGACAATGCCAGTTGGGCCACTAAGGCTTGCTTAGGGTTTTCCAACCTCATGATGTAATTAGGAGTCTTACTTGACATTCCCTCATTCATGGCCTTAGCCATCCAAGCCCACTTCCAAGACTTGTCGACCACGAGTTATTTTAGGTACTATTCATTGGTGTTTTATATGTTCCTGTTCACGCATTTTGACAAGTTCAATGGCTTAGGCTTGGATAATTTTTTTAGGAAAGGGAGTGAACCAAATTTCGTGTTTGATTTGACCCTCTCAGTTTGACAACAACCCAAAGGCAAGGGTTTTGCAAAATTCATCACATAATTCATGTATAGGGCCTATACAATTATACATGGGACCCCTTCGCTTAGGATTTTTCCTGAACAGAAAGGGATCCTCCAATTCAATGAGATAGATTACATAGGGGATCAGTACATGTTCTAGGATCACACTGAAGTTAGAGCTTATGGTTTTGATCTTCCTCCTTTCCACTTTCCAATATTCATGCCCATGAGAATCTTCGCTCTCAAGTTCATTAGGCAAATCATGAGTGAAAACCAAATTCATTTTGTGCCTGCAAAGAAAGGCCATATTTTCAAACTCCTGAGTGTAGTAGGGCCTTTTACCATAAATTCACGACATGCATTCCCTCTGGTCAAGGAGTTTCTACATAAGATGAACTTCGAGAAAGGAGACACATTGCATTACAATCCTGAGGGATTCATTGCACAAAGGAGGAAGAATATTAAGTCCTAAACCTATGAACATGAGCCTAGACCAAATATTGAATGGAAATTTAATTATGACTCATGGCCTTTGGATACAGAGATGGAGAGTAGCTCCCCAATTGTAAACAATCCAAAGAGGGGAGACAGAGTGAAATAAAAAGAAGGAATCGAAGGAGAAGGGGAGTTCCGGGAGCAGGAGGAATACGTGTAGATAGAGGATCTCATCGAGGTGGAGTAATATGGCCATATCAGTAAAACACCTAGGATAGAAGGACCTGAAGAACAGGTCACTCAACAACCGGATGATTTGGTCTCATCTTACATATACCAAGGTGAGAACAAGCTAGGTTTTCAGGTTTCTTTAGATGATGTCTCCTCATTGGCACCATCCTCTTCTTCATAGGTAATCGCCCTAAGTGACAACCCCTCAGAGGTTGAGATAGGTATAGGGATGGAATGGCCTTTAAGAGAAAGAATCAACGAAAAGAGCCAGTCAATAAGGGAAAATTTGAAGGCATAACTGGCTCAACATATAGACAGACACCACACCAGACTATTAGCGGCCCTAGATGTGGAGAATGACCAATTAGTGATTTTAGTGCAACACCCATCCTCTCACCCTCTTCCTCTTGGATAAAAATACAAATCACTAGAGATGATCCTAGACTTGGCCTATGCCCCCCTATAAGATAAGTTAAATATCCATAAGGCTATTGGGGATATGCTACATAATGAAGTCTTGAAGCACACCCTGGCCCTGGAAAGAGCGTAGAATAAAATGGACAAGACAATGGAAACTCTCAAAAGGGAGAGGGAAAACTCCAAGGCTCTCTCTTGACAACTCGCACAGTATAAAGAAATGATGAAAGGGAAGGGGACTGATAAGAAGTTGGCTACAAAAGCTCTTCTTTAGAGGGCGGAATTATAAGTGTGTGATCTTCGGCGAAGATTGAAAATACCTGGTTCGTAACACATTCAAAATCTCGAGCTCACTCAAGTAGAAAAGGAAAAGGAGACTTTATCTACTTTGCTAGTCCAGAAGAATAATGAGGTAGTGAATTTAAAGTTGTAATATTCCTAATTATCCCAAGCTAATAGGAATATTTAAATTTTGTTTTATTTTCCGTTTATGAATAAATGACTAATGGAGGACATGTAAAACTCCTTAGATTTGAATAAATCAATGTTCAATGTAAACAAAGCTATATCTGAGCCATTTACATAAAATCCACTTGCAAGTGAAACAGGATTGAGATATTTGACTGGGTCAACAAGACCAAATCCGAACACAGTACAGGTGCATTGAACCTCCTAGATGATCAGCGTAGTTTTATAAGGAGGACCTCTTGTGAAAGGGGTTAAGTGATTCAAGGTGGTTTAGGGTTTGGGCAAGCCCTTATCTTATAAAAGGAAGGAGAAGGCAGCTAGAGAGGGTTGTTTAATGAATTATGATTTTGGAGTTCTCTAGGCTTTTTAGCAAGGGACTAGTGAGGATCTCTTGTTTAGGGGTTCTCCATCCTTCCATTGAGTAGCTATTGGAGGGTTTTGTGCTCCTTTTCCACTATCTAGCATATGGCCAAGCTCCATCTCTCTTTGGCAGCGTAAATCTAGTGAGGGTTTCATTGCCTAAGTGAGCTGCAGCAAGTGTAATCTAGATCATACTATCATCTCTTCTCAGTGAGTGAGTCTTTTATCCTCATTGAAGAGTGTAGTATCAGCTTGAGCTTCAGTTTCAGATCTGTTGGGGACCCTTAGTTTGCAATATTGGCAAGAAAAAATGCTGCAGGGCCTACAGCAAAACCACTTTGGAATCCTAGGATCTAGCCTTCCTGGATTCAGAGAGGGATCTCTCTATTAGTGTCTTAGAATTATATATCTTTATACTTAATTATGATATCAGGCTAGTTATGAAGCTCAAGGGAACTTGTTTTGGTTTTGGTTGGGTAGGATATCATCAAAATAAAGGAATTATTTTGAAGGGTAAAGGTGTGAGTAAGTTGAAAGAATTGTTCAGCTAATAGGATAGGTAAGAGACAATATCAATCCATTGGGCTATGGAGTCACAAAAGGATTTAATTGCACAACAAGTTTCAAGAGTGGTCCATAGGGAAAGTCATCTATATCAAAGGAAATCTTTAGATTGATTTGTGATATGGAACGTTAAAAGTGTTGTGAAAGAAGAAAAGATAATAACCATTTAAGATTCTATTAACTTCACTAAACAAGAAAATCCTTTCAAAGTAACTATTTGAAGCAGGCGAAAGGACAGGGAAAACCATAGAATTCTTTGGGCAAACTTTACTAAAGCACACTTTTCAAACAACAATCCAAAAATCTAACAGATTACCTTCAGAAAGAAGAAAACATAAAAGAAAACAAAGGCCAGCCTAAGATAAGGTAAGGACTTTGAACCTATCCTGCTTTTGGCGTACTCTTCAAGGGAAACTTTCAAAACAACTGTTGGAGAAAGCACTAGAGGACAGGGCTAAACTTAGACTTCCCTAGTTTAACTTTACTTAGCATGCAGTGAAAATATCATTCAAGAACAATGTCTCAAGTTTTACTCAGCAAGACATGGGCTCACCAACATTCCTTGACTGGTTATACTCTATTGAATTATCCTCAAACGCACAATTAGAAGAAAACATAAAGATAAAGCTTGTCAGTGAAAATTAGGGTACCTTTTATAGTAAATCCTAATCTAAATTTGTTTTTCTTTATCAGAGAAAGTGGACAGTATGAAAACATAAGAAAAACAAAAATTATAGTAAGAAAAACAACACCATTGACATAGACCAGGATCCCATAAATTAGCTTGTATATTTGATGTTCAAACCAGTTACAATATTTAAGTACAATAGGTCTTTACAGCTCCAACTTCTCTTCTCTGCCTAATATTCTTCAATTACTCAACGGAGCTTCAGCAGCTTTAGCAACTATTTACATTCAATAAGTATCCAATCGACAACAATATTGGGCTCCTCATATGATATATATAGGTAAATTGAGGAGGTGGAGTGAAACGAAGGTCTAACTATTCAATTAATATAGAGCAAATGCTTCTCGACCTTTGGGAGGCCTAATGGAGAAGATATCTAATGTCTTAACTCTGTTAATTGATTTTTACATTAACTTTCATCTACTTCAGTCACTTTTGTTGACTTTTGAGGCTTTTGGTAGCTGGAAATTACTTTCTGAGTTGTCTTTGAAAATATCTCCGACTGTGCATTCTATTTGTATTCTTTTGAGGTAAAATAAGCTGGCAGGTGGCATTTCTGGCTTTCTGAGGATTAATTTCCTCACTGATCTGTCTGTTTTAAATACTTTAAACACTAATATTAACTTTAATTTGTGCTTTAAGGCTGATTATGCCTTTTCGGATCATCTTTGGTCTTTGAGTTGTGCTTTATCCTTTAACTGTGGATTAAGCCTTTTGATTTTCAGGTTTTGACTTTAATCCTTTATCTTTATTCCTTCTGATACTCTTTACGGATCTTCGTGTTTCTTCTGCTTTGCTGGTGTATAGGTGGCTTTGGCGCATTGGAAGGTTTCATAAAGGCATCGATGGCCATGACGCATCGATATGAGCTCGGAATTAATCCTTCAAGTCCCTTTATCTGTATTGATTAGGCCTGGGATCGTCATCCTAGGCCTCTGTCACCTTTAGTGACTGTGGGATGGCTTCTATGCTACAAAACTACCTTTAAACCTGCAACAAACATCAAACCTTTGAAAAAACCATGCGAATTGGATAAACTTCTTTACATAGGCTCGGGGTGAAGGCGGAAGATTTGTTCAGAGGGGGATGAATGCATTGATGGAGGATTCCATGTCAAAGAAGTGGAAACCAGGTTTTAAACTGACTTTGGCGCGAAGACGCATTGGTGGTTTGGCGGAAAACCGGGAATGGTTTTCGCGTAGGGTCTGGGCGGTAAGCGGTAAGGAACTTGGGGAACGTGATACAGGTTAGAAAGTGATGCGTGTCCCTATAAAACCACTCATTCTACATTAGAATTGCATGCCGGGGAGAATTGGTGAATTGGGTGCGAAACGAGATCTAGACTGTCTGATCTGCGAGGTGCAGATCGACGGCCATTGATTAGCGCGACAGGAGAGGAGTTGTGTGGGAGGAAGGGTGGTGAAGCGATGGAGAGAGGACCGTTAGATATTCAGGATCAACAGTCAGGATTAAATCGTTGGTAATGGGAAAAGAAAGGAATTTGGGAAGTGGACATAAGAATTTATGACGAGCAATGCCCGATGGGGAGGTGGGAACAACAGCTGATGTCAGCAAATCTGTCGTGTAGCAGAATATTTGTATGGCGAGGTGAAATGGTAAGTTTGAATGGGAGCCATTGGATCATGAGGATCAATGGTTTAGATATGTTTCAGGGGAAGATGGTAGATGGAGGGGGAGAACAGGGAGGGACCCTGCTGGCCGTTGGATCGTTGGAGGATCAACGGCCAAGATTTAATTGGCAGAGCGCATATCAGTGGTGAAAAGGGTTGGGGAATGAGGAATTTGGGAAGTGCGATGCGCCGATGGAGCGAGGACTATTAGATCGAAAACAAGATCAACAATGGAGATTTACTCGGAGAAACGATCATCGGCGGAAAAAATAAATGGGAGACGGGACTTTGGAACGAGCGAAATGCGATTTGTCGATGGTCTATCAGCGAAAACACATCGGCGGAAGAAAATACAAGGGGGAAGAGGAAATGGGAAACTGAGATGGCCGATAGCCGATGGGCTTAGTGCTTGGTCACATGACCGGGTCATATGAATAAATGGGGGTGGAGGACTTAAGCCAAAAGGCGCTTAAGGCCCTATATGTTAAAAGGGGCATTTTTAGGCCAAAATGGTGGGTTTCGATAGGTTAGAGAGAGAATTTTTAAACCAACAAAATGAGTTTTTATGGTATAAAAAATGGCTTTTGAGGGATTTGAAAGGTAAAGGAGGATAAAATGAGACCTTTGAAGGGGTAAAAAAAGACTATTTTTAGAGGGAAAATGACTAAATGTGAAGGGGTGAAATGGGCTAAAGTCTATAAAACAGTTCTTTTCAAGAATCAGCAGGCTCTCTTTGAAAAATATTATGTGGAAACAGCAGAGAAGATGATTTGTAAGATAAAAGACACCAAGAAGGCTTCAAGAACTAGCAGTTTTCCATGAAGATTGCTTCTTGAAGGCTTAAGAACATATTTAGTCATCATTTGCTGTGACAAAATTTACTAATGGCTAACAAGATCCTGGCATCAGGCCAAAGTGTATACTATCATCAACTGCGCAATTTCTCTCCCTGATCTGCGTAAATTTTGAAGAGCAGAGCTGCAGAGGTTTTTGAATTCTCCTGGAGGAGAGATCTCTAGTGGAAAGGATCCTTCCTTTCACTGTGGTGATCCATGGATTGGCCAACCAATCCATGTTACCTTCAGATATGATTTATTTATTGATGTATTTACTGCATAATTTCTGAATACTACTGCAGAAATGTGACTTAGATCTCAGATCTACTCACTGTTGTTGATCATTTGCTGAGATCCCCAAGGGAAGTGTATTATAAAGTCCCTTTTGTATATAGATCTGCAATAGATCTATCATTTTGTATGCAGATTTGTTCTAGATCTGGAATGTAATAAAAAAATGTTTCAGTCTCCTAAAATTTACGTTGATAAGCTTTTATGGTTCAATCTACTGTTGCAGCACCTATTTGAGGCTTGTATTCATGTAAATTCTTGTATTTCTCTTGTATATTGCATAAGCCTTAGCATAGACTATATTTCCTATTTTTGAAACTCTATTATAACTTTCACTCTCAGAAATTACACTATCCATGCTTCAGTAAAATTCTGCATACTTCAAGTCATGGGGAATTAGGGTTTTTAAGCCTAGTCGGGATTGGAGGAATTGTTTAATATAGCTAGGATCATTTGTTTGACCTGAAATTTGGTATGGGAGTCCTACATGACCTAAGATAAAATATCCTACAACCATTTCCCTTATTTTCTCGCGGATTGATAAATACACTCATTTTAGGGCATAAATCACTGCTTTTCCCCATCCTTTGTCAGTAGAATTAATCTTATTTCTTGTTGTTGTACATAAAATTGCTGCTGAGGTGTTTCTAAATACATCTAGGGGTTATTAGCTCACTGTTACTCCATTATTTTGTTTTTATACTGTTGCAACCCTTCATTGGGCAATTTTCTGAAGACAACTAGGTGTGGGAGATCTGTTTAACCCACCTAGAGTGATTTCTTTCAACCTCCTCTTTTATTTCAGTCTTAGATACTCTGATCTAAGGGATACAAGGGCTGGTCTTGGCTGGTCAAGCACACATCCCTGAAAAATGCATTTTTCAGACCGGTCTTGCTGAGCAGTCTAGATTTAGAATATTACAGTGGTATCCGAGCACGATCTCTGGCTCAGCCTGTGAGATAAAAATATCAGAATCATAAGGATAATAATCAGAGATTAGGATGGCCATAATGATGGAATAATATATCTCCTTACTTCTATTTCAAACTATGAAAGGCATCGAAGAAGATCTTGAACAGATGGAGGAAGAAAGATGCAAGGAAAATCCTAGAGGGTTTCAAAGAGAAGAAAGATGCAGTGAGCTCGAGAAATTAGAGATTATAAAGTTGGAGAAGATGATCTCTTCCTCATCATGTTTCGGATCCATGAAGGACCTCCCTAAGGAGGATGAGCAGATAGAAGAGGAAGGTCCCTGCACTTCCTATTCTCATCAAGGAGATAAAGAAAGAAGCAGGAGAAAGACTCCATCTTTTGGAGGAAAGAAGGAAGAGAGGCTCTCAAAGCTTCCTCCTAGATCTGAAAAGAACATCAGTGAAGATCATAAGAAGATCAGGAGGGAGATGTATAGAGAATCTCCAAATAAGTTTGAAGATACATCAAACTCTAGATTTTCACACAGTGAGTGTGAGCATCAACCACACACTGTGATATACAGCGCAGTCAGAAGCTCAGATCTACCATGATGAATATGGGAGAGAAATAAGAAATGACTAGGAGGAAAAATCTTAGTGATTTCTTGAAAGAAGATGAGATTCAAGCCCTGAAACTCATAAATCAGTTTTGTCTTCCATAGTATTGCAAGCCCAAGGTGAAGAGAAGAAAGCAGAGTGATAGATTTACTCTATCTACCTTTGAAGGATCACCTACAAGAGTAGCCAAATAATGGGTGGAAGATCTAGACACCTACAAGAGCAGCCAAATAATGGGTGGAAGATCTAGACACCTTCCTGCAGCTACACCAAGTCCCTGAAGAAGAAGCCATCAGATTTGCAGCACTACACTTGAAAGGTAAGGCTTATGCTTGGTGGAAATTTGAGTTCCTTCCTTTCAAAAATGTAAATACTTCATCTTACATAAGTTTCAGTAAGGCATTAGTGAAAAAGTTTGATAAGGGAGTTCATGGGACACCTATGGTGAAGTTAAATGAGAAGACTCAAATAAAAGCCCTGCATAAGAACGCAAATCCATTTCAGAAGCTAAAAACCTGCATCATGCCTTGTTAGAGGAAATATTTCCCTCCGACACCTTTGAAAAAAAGAACAAAGAGATCTCTTCTTCAAAGGTGGATCCTATCATTGGGAGGTTGCCCAATTTTGTTGCAGAGATAAAGGGAAACAGAGTTGTCAAATATAGACTTGATCTAGCACCTCAAGCAGAGGGAGGAGGATCTTTTGCTCCAACAAGAGGGATTCTTGTGGCAAGGCAAGAAAATCCCCAAGATCTCATGTATGGAGATCAAGGCACATTTCATGATCTACATATGCCATCGATGAGAAGGTGTAGAACCATGGAGACACAAGGAGGAGATAGGAAAGGGAACCAACCTCATTCCTATCCATTGCAGAAGATTGATGCACCTAGAAGGTGATTGGATTGTGCAGTGGAAGCATGGAAAGTTTTTTCCATTCATATATTCAGTCATCTCTTGTTGAGGATGTCTCATTGCATGGAGACATTGCACCAAGGAGACCACTGGATCAGCAAAGGAGGATGAGTGCTTCACCTGTTGAGGCACCAATCATTGTTTTCAGAAGAGTGGAGACCTTGGAAGGTCTTGATACAGTGCTGAGAGTCTTGGGTAGGCTCAAGGAGGAGAGAAGCATTCTCTCAACATCATCCACACCCACTCTCATTTCAGTTTCTGTGCTGTGGTAGGAGAAGAAAAGGAAGGATAACAGCCTTCCCACTTATACATTTGGCATGGGAACTGTCTATGCACATAACTCTTTGGAAGAGTTAATACAGTCACCTTTCTTCTCTACGAGGATGGAAGGGGACTCATCTATGAGCTGCTCCCTTTGCATGAGCAAAAATTATGTTAAGGGTACTGATTATTTTGATTTATCTAATGTATGTATGCATCCCTTAACCATATATGTGCAGGATGTTTCTCCAAGGAGGAGCATTCTTTCTTTTAGGATGCATGGTCTACTTGAGGCAATGAGCATTGTTGATCACCACTCCCTAGGAGGACTTGTGGAGGAATTTTGTTTTGGAAGACATACTCACATTGCCTCATCCATCTTTCACTTCCTCCAAAATTATGAGGAGATTGGGACAGCAAGCAAGTGGTTGAGAGACCACACATTGTTTCAGTCTATGTTGTAGCCGAGGGTCAAGCTACATTGGTTACACATGGGGGAACATTGTCCTTCACATTTGCTACATAGGGCAGCCAGCATGATTCTCATTTTGGCTCCTTATGCTACTACTGTTCCTATTCTTAAGAGGAGCATGTGTGGGAGAGAGATACATTGGCTAGATGTGTCCCTTGGGGGAGAGAATCCCCATATTGTTTGCAGTGCATGCTCTAAGAGGATCATGAGAGATGATATGGCTGCCACAATCACACATTTGTTTCTTCAGGAGGCAAGCCATATGATCCGGGATATGCCTCTCACTGATATTGGAGAGGGGTCTTTCTATGAATTACCGAACTGGGAGGTGATTCATTTCATTTCGATGATAGCATGGAGACCCCCAAAGAAGGAGGGGAGATTTTGCAGCACTCACCTTGTCAGTTGCTTGAGGGCAAGACACGATTTTGGAGGGGAGGACTATAATATTCCTAATTAGCTCAAGCTAATAGGAATATTTAAATTTTCTTTTATTTTTCGTTTATGATTAAATGACTAATGGAGGACATGTAAAACTCTTTAGATTGGTGAATAAATCAATGCTCAATGTAAAAAAATCTATATCTGAGCCATTCACATAAAATCCACTTGCATGTGAAACAGGATTGAGCTATTTGACTGGGTCAACAGGACCAAATCACAACACAGTCGAGGTGCATTGAACCTCCTAGATGATCAGCACAGTTTTAGAAGGAGGACCTCATGTGAAAGGGGTTAAGTGATTCAAGGTGGTTTAGGGTTTGGGCAAGCCCTAATCTTATAAAAGGAAGGAGAAGTCAGCTAGAGAGGGTTGTTGAAAGTATTATGATTTTGGAGTTCTCTAGGCTTTTTAGCAAGAGACTAGTGAGGATCTCCTGTTTAGGGGTTCTCCATCCTTCCATTGAGTAGCTCTTGGATGTTTTTGTGTTTCTTTTCCACTATTTGGCATATTTCCAAGCTCCGTATCTCTTTGGAAGCGTAAATCCATTGAGGTTTTCATTATCTAAGTGAGCTGCAGCAAGTGGAATCTGGATCATACTATCATCTCTTCTCAGTGAGTGAGTCTTTTATCCTCCTGGAAGAGTGTAGTATCAGCTTAAGCTTCAGTTTCAGATCTTGGCATCAGGCCAAAGTGTATACTATCATCAAATATGCAGTTTCTCTCCCTGATCTACGTAAATTTTGAAGAGCAGAGTTGTAGAGGTTTTGGAATTCTCTTGGAGGAGAGATCTCTAGTGGAAAGGATCCTTCCTTTCACTGTGGTGATCCATGGATTGGCCAACCAATCCATGTTACCTTCAGATCTGATTTATTTACTGATTTATTTACTACAGAATTTCTGAATACTGCTGTAGAACTGTGACTTAGATCTTAGATCTACTCACTATTGTTGATCATTTGTTGAGATCCCCAAGGGGAGTGTATTATAAAGTCCCTTTTGTATACAGATCTGCAATAGATCTACCATTTTTTATGAAAATCTTTTCTAGATCTAGAATTTAATAAAAAAAGGCTTCAGTCTCCTGAAATTTACGCTGATAAGATTTTCTGGTTCAATCTACTGTTGCAGCACCTATTTGAGGCTTGTATTCATGTAAATTCCTGTATTTTTCTTGTATATTGCATAAGCCTTAGCATAGAATAGATTTATTTTTGCTCACACTCTATTATAACTTTCACCCATAGAAATTACACTATCCATGCTTCAGTAAAATTCTGCATACTTCAAGTCATGGGGAATCAGGGTTTTTAAGCCTAGTCGAGATTGGAGGAACTGTTTAATATAGCTAGGATCATTTTTTTGACCTGAAATTTGGTATGGGAGTCCTACATGACCTAAGCTAAAATATCCTACAGCCATTTCCCTTATTTTTACGCGGATTTCTGAATACACTCATTTTAGGCATAAATCACCGCTTTCCCCATCCTTTGTCAGTAGAATTAATATTATTTCTTGTTTTTGTACATGAAATTACTGCTAAGGTGTTTCTAAACACATCTCAAGGTTATTAGCTCGCTGCTACTCTAGTATTGTGTTTTTATACTGCTGCAGCCCTTCATTGGGCAATTTTCTGAAGACAACTAGGTGTGGGAGATCTGTTTAACCCACCTAGAGTGATTTCTTTGAACCTCCTCTTGGATTTCAGTCTTAGATGCTATGATCTAAGGGATACAAGGGCTGGTCTTGGCTATTCAAGCACACATCCCTAAAAAATGTGTTTTTTAGGCCTGTCTTGCTGAGCAGTCCAGATTTGGAATATTACAAAAGTGCAGGACAACAGAGTTGCAACAACATCTAGATAGCCACGTTTTTATTGTACCCATACCAGAAGACCCATAGAACCCCTCAGATTATTTGACTAAGGCACTCGTCGAGCTGAAAGTCTCAGAAGATGAGGCTCGGACAGTGCGTAGGTACTTTTAAGAGTCTAAAAAAACATTGGTAGATAAGGATAAGAAGATCTCTTCGCTTCAAATCAAGGTCGATTTTGGTCGCAGAGAGGTACAGGAGTTGAAAAAATCAGTCAAAGATCTTAAAATCCACCTAAAGGGGAATATGGCACTAGTAGAAGCTAGGAAAATGGTATGGGGTGACATTATGAAAGAGGTAAAATACCACTGGGAGTATATCAATCTGGCTATTGATAAGAAGATTACCATTCGTGACTATAAAACTCAACTAGACTCAGGCCGAAGAGAAGGGGCTAAAAACATAGTGATTGCACAAAACTGCATCGGGTTCATGAATGAACTCCAGAATGAGGAGCTAGGAATGCACAGGGTAGTGGATCGATTTGGGACAATGATGGACATAATGAGGATGATACAGAAATAATATGCTCGGGCTAAATATTCTGGGTGCTTGGGGATTGTTGCCAGAGGAGTGGAAGCTTTCAATAGTGAACTAGGAAAAATTTTTGAGGAAGGATTACATACTTGTTGGGATGTGCAAGGGGCATTGATCCCCTGGGTGACTTATGAGCAAAGACTAGTGGAAAGTAAATTTAGAGCTGAATGAGTGCAAGAGAAAACATATTGGTTGAAGGCTGAAACTTTTTTGGCCACTCTCAGAAAATAATTCATCCTTTTGGCCAAGGTAAAATTACTCTTCTCAATCAACCTGGACTACTTTGAGTTAACTCAGCTCCATGCTTTTTTTGAGCTTTTCAGCATGGCACCCTTGCCCTAAGAGATTATGTGGCAAAGGTGCTACGAACATGCCAATCCTACAGCAACCTCCATTTCATAGCCGAGAGCCCCCGTTCCATCTCATCGTTCTGGCTCATCATCCAACCTAGCGCGTTAGCAAAAATTAGGGCCTTCTGCAACCCCTCGCCGCAATAGATAAATGTTTCAAGATTTGGCCCATGTAGCCTTCAGATATTTTTGTTTTTAATTTTACTTTATCCTGACATTGAAATTATGATTTCACCAGTGATATTTTAGTTTTTTTTTCCATTAGATATGCATGCTCGAATCACGCTCCATTTTTTAATCATGATACTAAACTGTAAGATCAAGAAATAATATCTAGGGTAGAGCCCCGAAGAAAAATCTATAAAAGGGAGAATCAGGGACAGATAAAGGGTTCTGAATTTTTCCTAAGTTTTTAGTTCTATCTGTTATAAATTATGTATAACCATTTTGGGTTATGAACTTGTTGAGGCCTCAAAATTATGTTTTCGCAACATGGGGGAAAACCACCCGGTCTGGACCTTAAAGCAGCTCCTTTTCCATTTGGTGTAGTGGCTCTGACTGGGGATAATGGGACCAGTTCCCCAATAAGGATGATTTTGAGGGTGTGTGATTATATGGCATGCAAATGGAGAATGATTTTAATCTATTTCATGCATCTATCTAAACTATTTATTCTACTATATACCTGGGGTGTTTCTTCTTTTATGCGATCTAAAAAGATATCCTTCAATTGTTAGTAATATAGATCATTTAACAATTGAAAGAGATGAAAAATGTGTAAGATGATTCTTCTAACAAAATATTTTGACTAGAAGAATTGTGAAATATATATCGCATTCATGTGTGATTATACATTCAATAAGAAATCACAGACAAATATTAGAGCAGAAGTGCATGTAACATTCATCTATAATAACATTTCAAATATATAATGTAATAAAAAGATGACTATCAGTCTATAAAGTAAGACTTAATACAAGTGAATAAAAGTACCATATGTATGAATTTCTACTCATGTAAACTGATAGTAATTTATTTTCTCCTTCTTACTTTCAAGAAATTTAAAAAGTACAGTAGTGCAACATGAGTTAAACAGCTTTCATTGTCAAAAGATAATAGATATTTTCCATTAATTCATCAAAGCATTCACAAACTTACAGTAGTGCATTCTTTGAAACTTTTTTTGAAAAATTTATGGACCCTTCTCTAAATGTATGAGAGGGGTTTAAATACTAAACTCACTATGTTCTAAAATAGATTATTACAAAAATATAGAGGAGGTTTCAAACAACCATCCTCGTAAGACTAACTTAAACTACAATCTAGTAAAATAAAATAACAATTTTGATTTATGAATTCCTCCCTTTCTTCTGGATTTGGTCAGGAAGTGTACAAATATCTATCATATGCTTGAGTTCAGCTAGTTGCAAAATCCTTGATCTGACCTATCCCTTGAATATTGCATTTGAAATTACTGGTTGTGATATTTTTTTTGAATCTATTAAAGATTGCAAAATATGATACTAATGATAAGGTTTGATCAGAAAATTCCAATAATTTTCTTGATCAAACTTATTTACATTTTTAATTACTTCATCATGTGTCTCTATCTTCTACTTCCACTATATTTCTAGTTGTTTTATCTATGAGAACACTTTAGATGTGTACTCTTTGAGAAGTTCTACTTTCACCAACTGTTCACATACAGATTCAATAATTTCATTTGATAATTTTGATGTTTTCACTGCTGCTTTCTATGCTTGCTTGATTTGTGCTTCCCATTCTTTGAATAGGATCACCTTATGAAATTTATCTACCTGAGGTAGATCAGCTTCCTTTCCTGAGTCTGATGCTTGCCATTGAATGTGTTCATTAATTTTCTTCTCAAGCCTTTCACATTCAAGTTTCTGGATAGCTACTTGCTCGATCAGTATTTTATTTGAATCACAATAAGAGTCAACCATAGAAGCTTGATGACAAAATACTTCATGTTCTTTATTTAACTTAGCATTAACATCCAATGCTTCTTTTATAAATTTCTCTAGTTGTGGTTGGCTCTGTAACCTGGTCATTTTTTCTTCCAGTTGTGCTTGTTTCACATTGATTTCTACTTATTGCTTCAATTTAAGACTCTAGAAATCCTTTTGAAATTGGGCCATCTTTGCTTTGATTTTCTCACTGGAGTTGGATTTTTCTTTAGTTAACAGCCTCTCTAATTCTTGTACTCTGGCTTCATTTTGCCTTAGTAACACTCTAACTTTAGTAGCTTTATCAACAGTGGCATTAGCATATGCCCCTACATACTGTGATAATATAGTTAGATGTTCCATAGGATCATCTAAAGAATCCTTCCATAGTACGTCAACTAATTCATCTGTGATATTTGAGACTATTTCACCTGTTCTTCTCCTTTTGTTCCTCTTAACTACAGCCTTATAGCTAGGACTATATAAGATGTCTAGTGAAGTAATTTCTTCAACCTATAAAACAATTTGTTCTGTAGGGTAGGCCGGTCTCTGGAACTTGTTGTAGTGGATTAACAGTTTTCACTATCTTCTTGGAATGGTCAGATGTTTGAAAACTAGTTACTTGATCAGTATTGGGATTGGCTTTAGGATTTTTTATTGCCTTAGAAAACTCCTCCCATTCACTACTAAAATTCTTTGTTTGTGACCTTTCAAACTGATCAAGTGTGTCATGACTGTGTTGAACTCCTTGAGAAGTTGACTCTGTTCCATTATTTTATTTTCGCTTCTTCCTCTCTATATCTTGGATTACCTGATCAATTATCTTTTCTAGGCTATCCTTTCTGGATTCAGATTCATTTTTAGAGTGATTTGACTTGTGAGATTGATGCTCTGATTGGCCTGATTCATCTTCAGACATGTATTTTACTTCATTATCCAAGCTAATACTTGGAGTAGGTTTGTTGATATCTTCAACAGTTAAAAAGTTGAGAGGAACTCTCTGCAGTCTATTATTTCTATATATTTGGAATGCTTCCAAATCATCTTGGCTCAATTGACTTCACGCAAACATGATTATATCTGAAAAATTTTCCATTCCTTGGAGGAGATCATCAAATCCATCTATTTCCTTTACAAAAAGCTTCATTTTGAGCTCTTTAGTGTAATTTTTAATTACATCATTTGGATCATATAGCCTCTTTGGCATTACTACCAATTTCAATATATCAATATTGGAAACCTCCTTGTAGGTATGACCAATATCAAAAATTGAAAAAGTGTCACACTATAGATGGAAATTAGGCCAAATGGCCTTCTTAGCATCTTTCATTTGTTTAGTGATACCATTAACAAGTTGGTAAGTTATCTCTCGTGCAAGAAATTTATCAGGAACATAATAAGGTAGGACATGGGGAGAAGCATAAATTCTGAATACTCTGACATATGTAAAATTCTTCTCTGCAAACCACCTAGCCACAGAAAGAATATCTGTGCTAGCCTCTTCATAAATTCTAGGGGCCTTCTTATTCAATATCATTTGGTTCATAGGCAACATGAATTAATAAAATTTTTTATAAAAATGTAGCTGGAAGTCTGAATCCCAAAGGACTCTGTGGTAGATGTAGATATGGGTATGGTTTTGGGTAGCCCATTTCCATCCCATGGTAGGAAAACTAGAAGAAAAGTACATTGTGTCCATGACATAGGCAAACATATAAAAGGGAGGTATCTCTCTAGATGAAAAACTCCTTTTATTGCTATATTCTGTAATTTTTTTGGCTAAACTGTTGGATAGGACATTTTCCTAATTCAGAATTAACGAATTAATGATTGTGTCAATCAATGGAACCCAATCTATTGAAAACCTAGTGGTATCAGGTTTGGCAAAGAACCTACACAACATACCGGCAGCATAACAATAAGGGGAAGTAATTTGGGCAATTGGGTACGTATTGAGTTTATCTCGCTTAAAATTTCCCTGGTCTTCCTTCCATTCTTTGATAACTTTCATGATATTTGGATGCTTTGCTCTAAAGCTTTGCAGAAAAGCCTTGTCATATTTCTGTTGTGGGGAGGGTAGATGGTACATTGCTTGTAAATCTTCTGCCCTCAAAGACCCTATGTTTTCTCCCTTTGAATCTTTGAATTCTCTGTCATTTATGCTTAAGTGGTCAATTACCCACTTAACCATGTCTATGTAAGGGAGAATTTTCGGTCTTCCGACTACCTTGTGGATGAATGAGCATGCAACATTGAAGTAGGTCGCATCTGAGTAGATGTCGTGCCTATTGTAGAGACCTTGGTTATTACTTTTGGATTTTCATCTTCAAACAGTTTCTACATTATTTCCCATGATGAACTGCAGTAATATTTGTTGTGGGTGGTATCTGAAAATAAGGGAGACATGTCTAAGTCTTCAGTAGGCAACGCTTGAGAAATTTCTTTGCCCTTTTTGCTCATTTCAATCTTCCTTAACCCGTTAAATGGTTTCCTGATTTCAAGTAAACAGAGAGAGCATTAAAATTATAGAGAACAGAGAATCAAATCTATTGTTTATATCAAACATGCATGAATAGATATGAATCTTTCAAATATGATATCAATCATCGATAATTATTTCAAAATCGAATTTCTTAGACCTTCACAAGAAATATCTATCAATCAACTTTAAGCCATTAAATATTGAATTTCGGTTTGATATGACATAAGTCATTTCGCATGCTTGAGTAATTAAATGTTGTTAGGTCGCACATCGCAATATACAATTCTTACCGTTTATGATGATTTCCCATAATTCATCGAAATGCGATCTGCGCAAATCGCACATTTCATCTTTTATGGAATAATGAATTTGTTTACAGTTAAGTTATGTGACAAGCGAATTGCGCATTCAAAAATTCAAGCGGCCATGCTTAATAGGACCTTGGAGATTTATTCTTATTTCTTTGTTGGCTCATCAGGTCTGCGCAATTGCTCTTATATCAAATTTCTTTATAAGTTGATTTATTTTTAAATGACGTGTGATGCGATAAATAAAGTATAAAGATAATTGAAGTATTTTCAAGTTTTTAAAACATAACCTCGAAAAGGTTAACGCATTTCACAGCCCACGTAACTTAGATGATTGTAAGTCTTTTTAAGTTGTAAGCTATGTAGTTTGTGATGCGCTAAAGGAATAAAGCGAAAAACTCAAAAGAAAAATTGTATTTCCTAAGTTTTGTTTTTAAAGCTAAAAATAAATTTCCTATTTATTTCTAGAGGGTCCCCATTTATTAAAATAAATGGGGGGTGTTGTATAGCACAACAATTGGCGATTCACTTGGGAGAACCAGCTATCTCTGATTAACTTTTTGAAATTTCTAAAACTTTTTTGAAAAACAAAAATAGTTGCAGGAATAAATTTCAAACAAATAATTTTTACTAAACAAAGAAATTTCTCTTATTTACTCTTCTTAAGAATCCCTCTTTTAAAGATATAAGTATGAAAATCTATATCAGTCTTTACTCATTTAAAATAGATAAAGTAGGTGACTCTTACAGATCAGCTTTATAAAAGTTTACTCTTTCATCACAGGTATAGCCTCTGTTTCAATAGGCAATTTAAGCTTTTATCAGGGTAACCTTTTACCCAGTAATGATTCATTGTCCCATCTAGTGTTTCTTATAATTTCAAAAATAAATTCTAATTTTTTGAAACTTTTCTTTTTGTATCATTTTTTATTTTTTATTTTACTTAAAAGCCATTATCTTGGCTTGGTAACCAAATAATGAAAATGCCATTCACTAGTTTTAATTAAACTGATCAAGCTAGCTCTTGATGAGACCCCTTTTCCTCTTTATATAATCTCAAGTCATTACCCTGTTTTGGTAGGAAGTAATGGTAAAGTCAGTTCAACTATTTCCCTATGAACATGATAAACAAGCAAGTTTTTTCTAGTTATAATTGTTTTTGAATTTCTTTCAAAAATTTATAATATTTTCCAGATGGGGTGAATCATTGGTCCTTTTGATGATTCTGGATGATAATGTTGAGTTTTAGATTCCTTTTCTATAAAAGAGTCTTTACTATGCTAAAGATTCTTTTCTTGACTGATAATAGTATAATCATGCTATATAAGAGTGAGATTTCATCAGAGAATAAATAATTTCAATGAAATTACATCTCTTGGTGAAAATAAAATATATTTTTCTTTCAAATATTTTGTTTGTTTCCTTAACCATTCTTATTTCTATAAGTGATAAATCAAAAAGGATCATCTAAGATTTTATTTTGAAAAGCCAGAAATTTATACTAAGAAAATTTTATTTTTTCTAAGGAAAAGAAAAAGACACTACTATACAAGGAATAGAAGGGGTTACCTCCTATGAAAAGTAATTTTTCAAAATTTTCCTATTATCAAGCAAAGAATCCCTTTTTCATGATAGATCTTGCAATAATAATGTTGATGCACCTATTTATTCGATTATTTGAAATGGACCTAGCCAAAGTTTTTGAAACTTCGTGCGTTTACCTTCTTCCTCATGCGCTTTGTCCCATTTCAATACTAGATCACCAATTTGAAATTTTTTTGTAGTAACAGAAGTTGAATCAAATGAGGCTTTTACTATCTATTGATGATGTGCATGAGTCTGTTTAGCCTTTTCTCTTTCTTCTTCTAACTTAAGAATTTGACATTGTCTAGGTTGTAAAGAAGAAGCAAGATATTCATCAATAAATTGTACGAAGGAAAGAGAGGGAATAATTGTGTTGGTGGGAATTACAGCTTCTTTTCCATGGACAATATTAAATGGAGAAGTTCCAGTAGAATATTTTTGAGTTATTCAATCTGCCCAAAGAGAAAATATTAATGACTTGTGCCAATTTCATTGGTTTTGATCAATAGTTAATTTTATTATTCTAATAAAATTCTTGTTTGTAGATTCTGCTAAACCATTTCCTTGCAAGTAATAATTTTCAGAATACTTAAGTTTAAAACCTATTTTAATTGCAAATTCCATCATTGCAGTTCCTGAGAATTAAGATGCATTATCAAACATTAAAGCAGTAGGTAAGCCAAACCTGGTTATGATATTTTGATCAATGAAATCGATGATACTCTCAAAGTTGGTACTTTTAGTGGAATTTCTTTCACCCATTTAGTAAAGTAAATAGTAGCTGTGAGAATATATATCTATGTTGTTTGAAGGAGTTAGGAACAATCTCACCAATTATATCCAATCCCCATTGTTCAAATGGTTGTTCGATATTGACTAGCTATAATGGGAATGTTGGTTTCCTTTGTCCTCCAGATGCACTTTGACACACTTTTCATTTTCTTGCATATTCATGAGCATATTTGAAAAGTGTAGGCCAATAGTAACCTACATGCAGGATTTTGTGTGTTGTCGTATTTCCTCCAAATTGTCCTCCAGCTGGTCCATCATGGAGTTCCTGCAAGACTTTCTCTGCTTCAGATTTTTCTAAGCATCTTAAAAGTATAGAATCAAAATTTCTCCTAAATAACACATCGTTGATTAATTCATATTATTTTGCCTTTAATCTTAAAGCTCGTTTTTTCTTGTAACCGAGTTGACTTGGAGCATATCCATTCTTCAAATAGAATATAATATCAGTATAATGAGGTTGTGCATCTTTGAGGCTTATCTTTGATATTTGCACTTTGTTACCTAAATCTTCCTCTGATGATAGATCTGATGCTATTGTAAGCATTTTGCAAAAGCCTTGACCTCTAAAAATTTTAGAGGGTTTAATTTCTACATCATATTCTTCTAAAGCAGTAACCCAGTTAGCCTTCTTCTCTCCTAATTCTCTTTGCATCAAGAGTTTTCTTACTGCAGACGATGGTACTATGATTTTTGTGTGAGTTTTTAGGAGAAAGGGTCTGAAATTCTTTATAGCCTTAAAGACATCAAATGCTTGTTTTTCGAAAAATGTATAATTTAGTTATGCACCTTGCAAATTTTAACTAAAAAATGATATTGGTGCTTCAATTTGTTGTTCATTCAGTTGCGTTAAAACAATAGAATATGATGTATCCCATGAAAAAGTGTATAATGTAAAAGGATTAAGAAAGTTAGGGATAGTCAAGGATGGAGCATTGAAAATTGATTGTTTAATCAAGTCAAATTCTTCTCTTTCATTATGTCCCCATTTGAAGACAGATTTTTTCTTAATCATCTTCTATAATGGTAAAACAATTTGCGAAAAGCCAGGGACAAACCTTTTAACAAAATTAATTTTCTCAAGAAATGACTACATATTTTTCTTGTTATGAGGGAAAGGAATTCATTTGATCTCTTCAATTCTTTCAGAATCAATATAGATACCACTTTTTGACACAATGAATCCTAAAAGTTTTCCTTCATCTAATGCAAAAAATTATTTCTTTGGATTCAATGAGATGACATGCCTTTTGCATCACTCAAAGACTTGCTTTAGGTCATTCACATGATTGGTTACTTGTTTAGAAAACATTGTAATGTCATCTAAATAAATAACCACTGTTTTATTTATGATCCCCCAAAAAGATGTGTCCATAGCTCTCTGAAAAGTGTTAATTAATCCAAAAGGCATCTTTTGATAGGCATAAGTTCCCCACTTAGTTCTGAACGTAATTTTCAATCTGTCATTTGGATGTACAAGAATTTGGTTATATCCCGAGAATCCCTCTAGAAAGGACATAAGTTCAGAACCATCTACTCTCTGCAGTACTTGTTCCATGGTTGCTAATGGAAAGTTGTCCTTATGAAAAGCTTTGTTTAAATTCCTAAAATCAATGCAATTTATAATATCACCATTCTTCTTCCTGACAGGTACCAAATTTGATACCCATTTAGAATGTTTGACTCGAAATATGATTTTTTCCTTGAGGAGTTTGTTTAGTTCGGTTTTGATTTGATTTTCCACATTTGGATGAACCTTCATCAATTTCTATTGTATAGGCTTTTCTTCTGAGATCATAGGAATTGTGTGTTGAATCACAGAAGTGTCATATGTTTTAAGATTAGTATAATCCCAAGAAAATACACTTTTGTACTTTCTAAACAATCTGATAAATGATAATGTTTCTTCGGAAGATAGACCAAGACCTAGATTGACGTTTTGAGGTTTTTCATCAGTTCCTAGATTTACTAACTCAAATTTTATGGTAGAGCTTTGTGTTTTTGAGTTAGTCACTCTTTTAAACCTGTCTTTTAGATCATATGGGTCTTCTAACTTAACAACAGATTTAGGAATAGGGTTTTCGTCTTGTTCTTTCCTAATCTGAATTTCATGTTCATTTTCATCCAAAATTTTACTATCATAAGATCCTTTAGATGTTAAAAAATCTATGATATCTGAATCACTATTGAATACTCTCCAATTGGTAATATTATCGGGAATAGATGGTCTAAAAATCAATTCAATAGAAAATCTATCGGGACTAAATTCTTGGGATCGAATTAACTTTGATGCTACATTAGCCAGTAGATCTGCACTAGCATTTTTCATTCTAGGTACAAAAGAAATGTTGAAGGCTAAGAAAGGAATGGTTAATTCTTGGATTAATGATTGGTAATTCTTTAAATTTCCATAATTATAATGAATGGTATCTCTTACCTGTCTAACATTGATTTATGAATCTCCTAGAACTTTCAGATATTTGATATTAAGATCAATGGCTTTGTACAAACCTTGAATTAATGCTTCGTATTCAGCTATATTATTTGTACAATTGAATTCTAGTCTACAGGATAACATGGTATTTTCTCCTTTTGGGTTTATTAAAATACAACCTGCACCTACACCATCCTCATATTTAGAACCGTCGAAATAAAGAGTCCAAAACAAAGAAATAACTACTTTTCTATCTGCAAAATTTATACATTTGGAATGATCTAGCTAAGAAAAATTCTCAATCTGAGCAACAACTGCATTACCAGAGAAAGGTGATGGTTGAGCATTGAAATTCCCCAAAAATGACCCTTCTTAGTAGTTCCCAATAATGTTGTTATTGAATGCTACTGGCTCATTTAATCCTTCAATATCAGTGACTGTATGCTTCATGAACTTTTCACGATCTACCCGAATTTGATTTGGATTTCCATTATATGGTAACTACATATGCGACCATTCTATTGCAAAATAACCATGAAGTTTTTTAGACCAGTATCAGCTTAAAACTAAGCCGTAAAATTCAAGAATATCAACCACTAATATATCAATTATTTGAGTAACTTTTGGCTTTGATGACAATCTGATGGAAAAAAAAATTATTTCTCCTACCACCTCTACTCTAGTTCTATCAAGTTGCACTATATGAACAGGGGAACTCCGAGGAGCTATGTTCAACTTAGCACAAAATTATTTTGGCATTATGTTTGAGGAAGCCCCTGAGTCTATTAAGCAGTAATGAATGTTTTTGTTGTAGATCTCATAGGTTCAGAGAAATGGAGGATTATGAGAGATGGATCGATCACCTATCATAATAAATTCTGTAGCATCTATTTTCATTGAAGGAGAAGGTGGCTTACCCATTTCATTAGCAGCTTGTACTATTACTGGAGCAGGTAATTTTGAAGGAGGAACTGCGTTTAAGTCTCTAAGTAATAATTTCTATTGCTACTTCAACTTAGTAAGCTCGTGGATTGAAATGTTGGCCCTGTTTTTCTTCATATCTTCAACTACATTATACTCAATGGTGTCTGATACTACCATTGTCTTAGATGCAGGTGGAGTGTTTGAAGTAACAGGGCTTGTTTGTGTAGCTTTCGAATTAGACTTTTTGCTTACCCATTTGTCTTTAGCGGGAGTTGAAATATTTTGCTGTTGATTTGGTTGCATTGCTTTAGTAGTATTTTTTTCTCCTTGTTCTCACAGGTAAAGCTTTATGTTGTTCTTCATTTGGTAGGATGAAATCCAACATTCCATTTAGTTCAAATTCTTCTTCTTCGTCATCTTCTTCTTCCTCTATTTTCTCTTCCTCTATATCTTGATCAGATTCAGCATTAGATATGATATTTGGAGGTTGAGTATTAGAGGATTGACCTTTCTTAAAGTTTCTAAAAGTCTTTTTGAGGTGGAATTTTCAGCGACTTGTTTCTTGATATCCACCATCTCATTTGTCACGGTTTTCAAAACTTTTTGAAGACCTTCTATGTCAAAAGGATATTTTGGTATCTTCTTTTTAAAATCATATTTGAAAGATACCTTCTTTGATTTTTGATCTTCTTGAGAATTATTTTTCTCAAGAGTGGTTATGTGATTCTCTACAGATAGAGATTATTTCATGTTTTCTACAAGTGTTTCCAGTTTTTCTCTCTATACAAAAATAGCTATATTGGATGGAAGAGAGGAAATATACCACTCAATTTGAACTTTTGCACCGAGAAATGTTGTAGCAAGAATTTTATTGAGTAATTTATTAAATATTGAATTGAAATCTTTTATCTTCTCACTTGATTTATCTTTTGGATTTTAAAAATAATTGATGAGTGTCGCAGTGGTCCTTTCATCCCCAAACATAGCTAGAAATTTGTATTCGAACATATTCGAGCTAGATATAGAGCAGGCAGGTAGTGAAAAATACTAGTTTCCTGCAGATCCTTTTAGAGTATATGGAAATAATCTTACAACGAAATCATCTTCAACTAATCCATTTAGATTGACAGCTAACATAAAATTGTGAATGTGTTCTTCCGCCGGAAGACCATCATCAAGATTAAATTTAGGTAGCCATATTGTTAGTATGATTCCTTTGTCGAAGTGTACGAAAAAGGACCACTTTAGCTACGCATAACTAATAGCCCTAACAACAAAAGTGGCTGCCAATATCTTCAGATCTGTGGTTAGTTGAACATAAAAGAGCTGCAAAAACCAGATTTATGCATGGAAAGACATTAAGCAGAAAAAACAAGGGTTTGCTCCATATACCAATAGACAAGACAAGAACAATTTTTGAAATAATTTTTATATTAATTGGGCACCTGGGAGGAAAACAAGAAGGCGTATCCAATTCTCCTCAGTGGGATGGGTTCTTGGAAGTCCTCAGCACTTCAGATCTAAAATCTCTCTCTCTTGTTGGTGTAGAAAACCCACACAAAGAATGGAACTCAAAAGGGAGCTCACATAGCAAATGGCAGAAAATGGTGACCAAGTGTATAGATCCAGAGTGATCTAATAGGCAACAAAAGGTGAAGAATGGTAGGAAAAACCCTCCTATTTATAACAAAATATTGGGTCATTCTAGATCTTGGTGCATGGGTTAACGAGATCTAGATCCACTTTTTATGGAATATTTTATTATATTTGTTGGAGGGAAAAGGTATTTGACTTGGGTCAAATCCCTTGATTTGTCAAAAATAAATAAATAAATGATTTATTTATCTTTTTAAGGAAGCGGTTAGAAGATAATCAAATAAATGATGATTTATTTAATTATTTAAGGAAGTGGTTGAAAGATAATTAAATAAATAATGATTTATTTAATTATTTGTGGGTGATTTGGTCATATTTAACAAGGAATATTATCTAAATAAGATTTAAATAATTATTCCTAGAAAAAAATAAGATAAATAAAGGTTTATCTAATTAATTTCTTTGTTTTGGGTTAAACATGATTGGGAATAATAATTAAATTATGGTTTAATTAATTATTCCATGAGGAAAATCAAACAAATATAGGTTTGTTTAATATTTCCTTTTGGGGTTTCCTATTTTAACATAGTGAAGGCAATTTTACTTAGGGTAAAATTGGTCTTACATGGTGTACTTGGGTCCATCTAATGATAATAGGTTAGATGACCAAAAAATGGTGTAACAGATTGCCCCCCAGCGTGCGAGTGTCAGGAGAAAATCGTATGACCGAAGTACGTTGTAAGAACTCAATCACTAGACAACAAAAGGGAATTCAGAGAGAGAAATGCAAGGTAGATAGTGTGCTGAAGAACTAGACCCTAAGGAGACGAGACTCGCAGGTGCAACAAGTCTCTTTTTATGAGAGGGTACCTGTGCTGAAGGCGGCGGGGGAGGCATACCTATGCCCGCCGAGACAAAGTACAAAAGAATAGTGTGTCCAGTAAACAAGGGACCGAAATATAGAGTACAGCTGGCATAATCATGAGCCAGATAAAAATACAATGAGGAATCTCACATACATGTTGTGCCTGGGATAACAGCCAGGACTGGTACAATAATATCTGAGTACATGAGATAAATACAACCCAAATGCCCCCTGTAAATGGGGAAGGGCTCACAAAATCTGACTGATACATGCAAATCAAAGAGGCGCTGCAAGTGGCTAAGGCCAACATCATCAAATATATGGAGCTGCATCGAAGGCTGCAAGGAAGAGGTCATCCGGGCATGTGGGGGGCTACCTGCAGGGCCACCCCCTCATGAGGGTTGAGACATCTCACACACACCCGGGAATCATCAAGAGATGCTGCTAGATCACTGGACCATCAAGTATACAGATCTTGATCATGCTGAAAGGAGCTGGAGAAACAATCAAGTCAAAGGGAAACAAGAGATCCCTTTGCCTAATCCGAGGCACCGAACAAGAGTGGGAGCTGGAACCAAAGTACACCGCCCTCTAGACCTGGCTTCTGGAAGGAATGAGCTGATGTCGACAGAAGGAGGTCCGCCATAGGTGAGGCAATGAGACATCCTCAACTAAGGCACGAGAGAAAATAGTGGAGCGACGGACATACTGACACTAATGATGATAGGGAAATGGAAAGGACTGAGTAGCGAATGGACGAATTCCCTTGTTAGAGCATAAAGGGCATGAATGACATGGCAGCGACTGACACAAGATCATAAGGGATAGGGGACAGTGGGACTGAAGGTCATAAAGTGCGACGCAAGAGAGAGACCAAGAAATGAAGGATGGAGGGCTATAGCGGGGCACAAAGGGACTCGGGATAGACTCCATGGATGCGATGATGACTCAACTTGGATGCTCTAAACAAGGGCGACTCGATGGTGCTGCCACACAGTAAAGGCCCAGTGGGGGGCCATCAAAACATGAGTACAAGATGGGAACTCATGACGAAAATCGACACGAACAAAGACAAGTAAGGAGGTGAAGTGGTGCCCCGAGTACAAGTGTCGTAAGTGAGGAAGTTCGATTTTAATGAGGGGGGAAGTGACCCTTCTTGGACAAAATGTGTCCTGGTGAAGTATTAGATCATAAAAAACTAACAGATACCCATTTGAGGGCTCGGTGAGAGCTTTCCAACGGTGCAGACGGTTTATCAAACGGGGCTACGGTGTGGTCGCAGCAGTCGAAAGAAGAAACAGGGGTTCTCTTTTAATAAGGCAGTTTTCCCTCCAAATTCACTCATTTTCTATTGTTGCTGTGGTGAATGTAGAGAGGAGAGAAGGCCCTAAATCTTGCAGCGAGCGTAGCGGACAAACCGACCATTGGAATCGAGATCCTTCAGTTGCAGGTAAGAGGCCTAACCTTACTCTTTCATTTTGATGGATTGAAAGTTCAGTTTAGGGCCCAAAATACCAGAAACAGACCCTCCTTCATCTCTACGGCCGGGTCTTACTTTTTGGGCCAAAAAGTGCGACCTGGGACGTAGGTTTCAGGGAAAAAACTGTGACCTGGTCCTGAACTTGGCAGAAAACTGTGACCTGGGAGATGAGGGGGTTTTGGTGCTTTTTTATGGCTGGGAGTTTGGTTTTTGTGTTTGGTTATGGTATTCCTAATCTGTATGCTGACAAAGATGATGTTTTTGTACAGGTATGGTAGATTTACGGGTTAACTGGAGAGAGAGAGACCTGGGTACATTACGGGCAGAGATCCAGGCGGATCAGGGTGTCCGTCGTGTGTTGGCCAGGTTTGGGGTTCTAAATTTTTTGGAGAACCCGTTGATGAGAGCAGGAGAGCCCTTATTGGCCCGAATTATCAGTTATTGGGATCCAGAGCATGAGGTCTTTGTAGTGCAGGGGCACAGGATCGAACTGACAGTCCAGGATGTATATTTCCTAACAGGTCTCCCACCACTGGGGATGGTGGGAAACACGCAGCCAGTATTACCGCGGGGGCGGCATATCATGGAGTTTGTGGAATGACATTGTCGACCGGGTCTCCAAGTCAAGGGGACTTGGATACCGATCGAGGATCTAGAGAGGCTAGAAACCAGTGTAGTGGCCGCAACTGTGCTGCGTATCCTGGGCAGCCAGGCGTTCCATCACATCACTGGGGGGAAGATGATGATTGTGGAAAGTGTGTTGAGTGGGACCTACTATGGGTGGGCCCAAATGATGCTGGTATCGCTAAAACGACAGTTGTCACTCTACAAGCGGCAAGTGAACCACGATTGCTCGTATGGGACTTTATTATGCACCTTCTTCTTTGAGAAGATCCCGACCTTGAGGCCTCGTATACAGCTTCCAGATGGGGGCCCGAGAGAGCCCAGGATGCGTCGGTGGGGGCGGCTACTATGCAAAGGAGGAGGAGGGGCGGTCGGGCGAGTGTTTCGACCTGCGTTTTTTGCCCATTGGGATCAGATGCTGTTATACATAGATGACTATCCCTATAGTGGGATGATTTATTGTGGAGATCCGGACCTGCCACTTCCGCCTGGTCAAGTCTGGGGGCCCGATGGTAAGTGACAGATTACTATTCTTGTATGGGCATGTTAAAGTTTTTTGAATAGTAGCTAGGGTGCTGATTCATGTACTTTTGGTATGCAGATATAGCACCGGTAAAACCGGCCGGATACATGGGACGACCGGCAGCATCTGGAGCTACAGGTCCGAGTGGGTCGAGAGTAGCGCATAATGAGGATGCCGCCGCCCTTCTGGAGGACATCCGCCGTAGATGCGAAAGGTTGCTGACCAGAGTATCAGAGTGCGGGTGGCAGGACTTAGACGACCAGTACATAGAGCCATGTATTGGTCTACCCTCGGAATGGCGAGGGGTCATGCGGCGCATGGCGATGGCCGGTCAGGGGATACGTGATCTACAGGCTGTAGGGGCAGAGCCATTGGCTCGGGATCCGCCAGATAGTGATTAGGTGTGGGGCATGTGGTGCCCCCTAGTGTGTATGTAGGGGCGAGTGGTGCCCCCAGTTTTGAGTTTTTTGTAACATGCTATGGGCATGTCATATGTATCAGAGTAGATGGACTCTAAACACATGTTTTTGTGACACATATTATGGATATGCATCGTTTTTAATGATTATGAATGTTATTGTCTTGTATGAAATGCGTGTGATAAATGCCAATCTAGAACATGGTTTGCAATACTATCTACATAGTGATTCTGTTCTCGAGGTACATGGTTGAAAGTTATGGTTTCAAATGCACGTATCAAGAGTTTGACTCGTAAATAGCATCTAAACAGCACAGGGTTATGCACACGATAAACACCATTTAGTTGCATTACAAGAAGTAGGGAATCCAAACGAACGTGCAGATGGAGGATGCGATGAAAGAGGGCATCGACTAAGAGACCACGCACTGCATCATATTCGGCTTGATTGTTGGTGGCAGAACCAATGCAGACCCCGTTAGAGAGAACAAGGGCATGCAAGGGGGTGAAGATGGCCCAACCTGCCGAGGCTAGATTCCGGGAGTAACGACTTGCACCATCGGCGTAACCGATAAAGGGTGTGGACGGGGGGTCCTGCGGAATGGTGTTACAAGACAACAAATGAGGGGAGGAGAGGCAATGACGATAGCGTGAGTGCACAGAAGACATCGGGCGGCAACTGCGGGAGGGAGTGCAAGGATCAGGATGACTATGATTCATATACAAACTAGAGGGTGGTATATGAGGGCTATCGGAAGTATGGTAAGGACTCGGGCTGCGGAGGTCAGCAGAGACACGGGTGGAGTGATCTCGTGTATGGGTAGAAAAGGGGTGGTCAGGTGACACAACGGGGGAGAATGCAGGGGGGCTAGGCTCTGAGTGTCTCGCAGAGGAGGATAGGTAAAGAATGGTTACAGTAGACTCCGTCATCTGAACATCAGGGGGGGGAATGTCGATGGGAGCGGGGGGATCCTCAGGCTGACCTGAAGCATACTGCGCGAGGATGGGAGAGGCGGATTGATTTTGTTCAACCTCATACTCTCGGACCACCTCTAAAGAGGCGCGGTAATGTGTCAAGTGAGGACAATGGTGGGAGTAATGGCCATGAACGCCGCACAAAGCACAGGGTTTGTTGGTGCGGAGAGTCTTGGGGTTCTTGGTTACGGACGAAGAAGGAATGGAGGCTTCAGGGACCGTAGCTTCAGGGAACGTGACTTTAACCATGGGCTGAATACGGGGCAACTCGGGACAAGCATGGGTGGCATGACCGGCGACATCACATAAGGCACAAGGTTTTGCGGACGGAGGAGGGGCAGAGTCAGTTGTGGTGGTCTTGTCTTTGGGTGCCCCCTTGCGGGCTTTGCCTTTCTTCCCGGGAGCCGTCACGACAGGAGAGGGGTCTTGTGGAGGTGCTGGGGGCACAGGGGCAACGGAGGAAGCGAGGGGGACCGGTTGGACCGGTGTCAAAGCCATGTAGGGTTTAGGGTGACCAGGAGGGGTAGCTGCTGGAGGATCAAGGTACCAGACGGGTATGCCCAAGGTCAGGTTAGGGAGAGAGAGGGTGGCCATGACGGGGACAGAATATACTCCGGGGGGGGGGGGAGCCAGGAAAGGGATCTGCCCAGCAGGGAAATGATGAAGCCGGGAGGACGACTCAGATGGTTAAGGCTAGGAGGAACCGATCCAGGAGGATAAAGGGGTTCAGGGATACCATCTGTAGGGGTAGGGCCAGAAGGAGGAGGTCCGGCTGGCTGAGATGAATGGCTAGGAGCAGGTTGCGGAGGGCGAGGAGGAGGTTGCTGACTAGCCGAGGCAGGCCACTTACGGGCAGCCTGAGACGATTGCATCATGCAAACATTCGAGGAGCTGAGATCGGTGATGGGAGGGGGGGGAAGGTTAGGGAAAGTTCCAAGCGGGGAGGAATCTTTGTAAACGCCGGGGGAGACAGTCGGAATCGACGGTTTGCTTGTTGGCTCTGAAGAGATGGTCGTCTCAGGGGAGGTCTGAGACTTTGGCTCATGATAAGTCAACTGGTCGATGGTGACTATCTTTCCATTGTGAGGAAAAGACATCTTGCGAAAAACCGCAGAGGGGACAGCAGACATGGCATATGTGTAGCTTCGCCCAAATAGAATGTTGTAATCTAGAGGGGCGTCAATGACTTCGACGTCAACGCAAACGGTCTTACCGGCAAGGGTGATAGGAAAATTACGAAAAAGGCCGATGGGCTGGGAGGCATGGCCATCCCACGCTCGAAGGATGATCGTGGAAGGGGCCAGTTCAGGTGATCCGAGTTGTTTCCAAACCGAAGCAGACATCACACAGGTGGATGCCCCCTCATCAATTATACAGCGCGAAATGTTGGCGTTCCAGATTTTGACTGGGATTTGGAAGGCGACGGAAGCAGGAAGAGGGGGATGGTCCGATTGAGTAGCGTTAAAAACAATCATTTGGTCGTCAGCAGGATCTATAGCGCCCACGGAAGATAGTAGAGCCTTCTTTTGGGAAGAGCACGACTGGAGGAGTTCCAGTGTGGAAATGGCGACAGGAGATTGCGCCAAATCATATACTGTGCTATACGAATGAGCAGCTCGACCGGAAGCAGCGTTTCGACGTAATGATCCCTTAGGAATCTTGGTATGAACCTCAAATTTGGGTTGAGGGATATGTAAGGGGCCATTCGGTGTCGAAAGAGGCTCTATAGAACCTGAAGAAGGAGGGCTCGGGGAGCGAGGAGCGGAGCAAGAGGCTTCAGAATCTTGGCGAGGCGATTTTGAAAGGTGAAGGTGCGACGATCAGGGAGAGGATCGGAGTGCATCATAAGGATCTGGTAGTCGGAGGAACCAGAAAGGGAAGGGGGAGTGGCGACCTGGCTGTCAGGCGGTTGGGTAGCCACGAATCCTTGCTGAGGGAAAGGATTAGTAAACACAGTTGGTTGGGTAGTGGCCACATTAGGAGGAGCATGAGGGGAGGCGTGTTGTCCGCGCAATGTGGCTTGAGACTCCCACATCTGCCGCATCTAGGGTAAGAGGGGACAATCGTGGGTGTAATGACCATAAACACCGCAACACGAACAAGGCTTATTTGTGCGAAGCGGCCTGTCCGGCTTGGGCTGAGTGCCTTGTTGCTGGGTGGAAGTGTTAGGGTCAACACCAGGATTGGGTCCATGGGTACCAGGGGCAGATTGGTTTGGGTTTCCTCTCCGCCTTCTTTGAGAAGAAGGGGGATTAGTCACGCCCTGTTGTGAAAATACTTGCCCTGGAGGAGGCTGTAAGTGCTGTTGCGGGTTTTGAGGAGGCAAGGGAGATGGAAGCGCATATGCTGGAGGAGCTAGCGCACCAAGCTGTGGATAAGGGTAATGGTTAGGTTGGGAAACATTGAGGTAAGCAGGAGGTTGGGAAAAAGGAGGAGGCATGCCGTATCCTGGATAAATGCTACCGGGAGGGGGAAGAGTGCTAGAGGTGCTGGCCCCTCCCTGAGGGAGACCATAGCCCATAGGAGGTTGAGCGTACATATGGGAAAGGGCTCCAACGATACCGTCGGCGGAATGAGATTCCCTCGGGGCGTTAGCGCAGTCGGGCCTGGGGAGGTCAGGAAGAACGGTATAAACATAACCAGATTGAGCGTAGATCAGGTCATATTTCAAGGCTATTTGGAGGGCGGCTTCTTCAGTTTGAGGAAAGTGAGAGGCGACATCTTTGCCGATAGGAGCTAAAAGGGTGCGAAGGAACCAGTCCATGTAAACCCGATCTTCGAAGGGGGGAGCTCGACATAAGCTTCGTCTTCGTCGCCATTCCTGAACATGGGCAGAAAGGCGGGTCGAAGAGGTTTGCTTGAATGAAGTCAAGAGCTCCGTGCCAGTATCGTATCGGAGAGGGAGCTGGAAATAAGATAAAAAGGCTTGGGAAAGGGTCGCAAAGGTGGTATGGGAAGAGGTGGCTTGTTCAACATACCATTTAGAAGCTTCGTCGGTAAGCGTGCGTTGGAACAAATGAAGATGGATGGAGTCATCGGTAATGGAATTGGAGGAACACCACATGTGGAAAGATCGGACATGATTGGTTGGATCTTCTCCAGCAAGGCCTTCGAACTTAGGGATGTCGGAGGGGAGCTTGGTTGGCATAGCGGGCCAACCAACATCGTGGTGGATAGGTTCGTTGATCAACTGATTGAAATCGGGGAGGCTGAGGCTTGCAATGTACGGCAGCAAGGGTGTGGCCGAGGTAGTTCCTGTGGCGGTTCCGCTAGTGGCAGGTCCGGCATTAGGGCCTGGAGCACCACCAGCGTTAGGCCCTGGACCAGACATGGTGAAGGTGACAGGGGGGGAACCAGGAGGAGAAAGGGAACCCGATGAATCAGGAGAGGAGTCGGAGTGCGGACTCGGAGGAGGACTGGCTCGACGATGGCGGGTCGGAGCAGGTCGATCGACCGGAAACTGAGGGTGAAGGCCAAGAAGTCTCCGGGAAAGGCACCTTGGGGGCGCATGATGACCGGAAGAAGGAAACCGACAGGGGCAGAAAGGGACATAATCAATTATGGTCAAGGGCAGAAAAGGTGCAGTGACAATTGATTTTAGAGTCTTTGCCAGGCGGTGTTAACCAGGCGCTTCTTCGCTTAGGGTCGGTGTGTGGCGTGCGTTAATTTTAATTTTTAAACCCTTTCCGTTTTGAGAGCAAGAAAAAAGTGTGCTGCGTAACTGAAAATAAACCTACAGAGAACAGTATATAATGCTGAAATAACAGAAAATTAACAGTTACTTGTGCATCTATCTAACCCAAGAAGGCGGGTATCTCAAAACTCAGCTAAAAAAAAGGAAAAAATCTAGGCAAAACACACGGACAAGGGGCCAATAGATCTAAGGTAAAAAAGGGACATGGATCTAGAGGATAAGGCTGCTGAAAAGAGGTGCATATCATAGCCAAGAGACAGAGGCAAGGTGGCTGGAAAAAGGGAGGAAATCAGCAAAAAGCGGAAAGGACAGGGAGGAGGTCCTAAAGAGATGTCCAAACAAAACAACAAGAGGTGATTTGAAAGGACGAGAGGCTGACTTAAAGGGATCTGAGAGGTAACGGATGCGAGACAGGGAATTTTGAAACTGGAAAAGCAGGAAATCTGAAACAGTTAAAACTCTTCCACAAAAAGTGGAGGGTACTAAAGCCCTAGGGGCTAGGTTCCCACTTAGATGAGTAAAACAAATCAGAAATAGGTTTAAATGGGCTGAGACAGAGGCTGGAGAACCCTTACAAAAGCTTCAGAAAAACCCATAAAAATTGCAAAAAAACTGGCAAGTCGCAGGTTCTGACCTGTTTTCTGTGCAGGTCGCAGATAATGGGCTGAAAAGTGCGACCTGGGGGCCCGCAGTCCTGAGTTATGGGCCAAAAAGACCCCCCCGTTCGGTTGTCTCGGCGGTAGATTTTGAGAAAAATTCTTCGTCTCGGTTGCGGCTGGTGTCGCTTACCTGCGCAATAGGGCCAGAAACACACGGAAGTTAGAAATTTTGATGTTTTAGGGTTTTATGTGAGAAAAACAACATAAAAAGAGGAAAAATAAACAGCTGAAAAGAAACCCTAGGGTCTGAAGTAGCTGGATATGCAGGAATATGAAAAACGACAGCGGTCGTAATTTAAAACCCGTGTGGAGTCGCCATTTGTTAGTATGAATCCTTTGTCGAAGTGTACGAAAAAGGACCACTTTAACTACGCATAACTAATAGCCCTAACAACAAAAGTGGCTGCCAATATCTTCAGATCTGCGGTTATTTGAACATAAAAGAGCTGCAAAAACCAGATTTATGCATGGAAAGACATTAAGCAGAAAAAACAAGGGTTTGCTCCATATACCAATAGACAAGACAAGAACAATTTTTGAAATAATTTTTATATTAATTGGGCACCTGGGAGGAAAACAAGAAGGTGTATCCAATTCTCCTCAGTGGGATGGGTTCTTGGAAGTCCTCAGCACTTCAGATCTAAGATTTCTCTCTCTTGTTGGTGTAGAAAAACCACACAAAGAATGGAACTAAAGGGAGCTCACACAGCAAATGGCAGAAAATGGTGACCAAGTGTATAGATCCAGAGTGATCTAATAGGCAACAAAGGTGAAGAATGGTAGGAAAAACCCTCCTATTTATAACAAAATATTGAGTCATTCTAGATCTTGGTGCATGGGTTAACCAGATCTAGATCCACTTTTTATGGAATATTTTATTATATTTGTTGGAGGGAAAAGGTATTTGACTTGGGTCAAATCCCTTAATTTGTCAAAAATAAATAAATAAATGATTTATTTATCTTTTAAAGGAAGCGGTTAGAAGATAATCAAATAAATAATGATTTATTTAATTATTTAAGGAAGTGGTTGAAAGATAATTAAATAAATAATGATTTATTTAATTATTTGTGGGTGATTTGGTCATATTTAACATGGAATATTATCTAAATAAGGTTTAAATAATTATTCCTAGAAAATAATAAGATAAATAAAGGTTTATCTAATTAATTTCATTGATTTTGGGTTAAACATGACTGGGAATAATAATTAAATTATGGTTTAATTAATTATTCCATGAGGAAAATCAAACAAATATAGGTTTGTTTAATATTTCCTTTTGGGGTTTCCCGTTTTAACATAGTGAAGGCAATTTTACTTAGAGTAAAATTGGTCTTACATGGTGTACTTGGGTCCATCTAATGATAATGGGTTAGATGACCAAAAAATGGTGTAACAAATATTTCATTATTTTTGGGAAGAGCATGAAGAGGAGCGGGCATGTTTACAGCCCCTTGATTTCTCCATGGGTTTACATTTGGTGGAGGTAATTGGCCTTCCATTGGATTTTGAATATGTTGGATGAGTGGAGTTTTAGTTGAAGAAGAGGCAGGCTGAGTGCTAGGACTAGTTGAAGGGATAGTAGTTTGAGTAGTGGAACTATTCAAAGTGACATTGATTGATGGAATGGAATTTGTCGAAGTGAGCGGAAGTAATGGAGGTGAATGGGATAAGATCTCATTGACGATTGACTCTGATTGGGCCTCTTTAGTCTCTTTCGATTACTATTGATGGGAAATTCAAAAGGAAGGATTCTTGTCTTTTGAATTTCTGATCGAGTTGATATTCCTCAAGGTTGCAAAGAAGACGAAATATTGATATCCGATATTTGAGAAGATTCAGGGTTTTTAGTAGAAATATATACTCTCTCTAACTTTTCTATCGAAGACAAAAATTTTGGGGAAGCTTGATGGGAATCGGGAGATAGTATGGGTTGAGTATCACTAGGAGACTCAAGAGAAGGATGATCAACTTCAGATTTTAAAGATGAGGATCTAGATAATTTTCTGGAAGTTGATGGGGATGTGAGGGAGAGAGAATCTTTGATTGACCTTTAGATTGATCAGATATTTTTTCCATTCACAGGGCTTGGCCCTCCTTCTAGGGCCAGAATGATGGGGCATCGGAACTTTGTTGCTGCAACATGGGGGAAAACCACCCAGTCCGAACCTTCAAGCAACTTCTTTTCTATTTAGTGCAGTGGCTCCAATTGGGGATAATGGGACCATTTTCCCAATAAGGATGATTTGAGGGTGTGTGATTATATGGCATGCAAATGGAGAATGATTTTAATGTATGTTATGCATCTATATAAGCTATTTATTCTACTATATGCCCGGGGTGTTTCTTCTTTTATGCGATCTAAAAAGATGTCCTTCAATTGTTAGTAATATAGATCATTTAACAGGTTAAAGAGATGAAAATTATGTAATATTATTCTTCTAACAAAATAGTTTGACTAGAAGAATCATGAAATATATATCGCATTCATGTGTGATTATACATTCAATAATAAATCACAGACAAATATTAGAACAGAAGTGCATGTAAAATTCATCTATAATAATGTTTCAAATATATAATGTAATAAAATATGACTATCAATCTATAAAGTAAGACTTAATACAAGTGAATAAAAGTACCATATGTATGAATTTATACTCATGTAAATTGATATTAATTGATCTTCTCCTTCTCACTTTCAAGAAATTTAAAGGGTGCAGTAGTGCAAAATCAGTTAAAGAGCTTTCATTGTCAAAAGATAACAGATATGTTCCATTAATTCATCAAAGCATTCACAAACTTACAGTAGTGAATTCTTTGCAAATATTTTTGACAAAATTCTGGACCTTTCTCTAAATGCATGAGAGGGGTTTAAAGACTAAACTATGTTCTAAAATATATTATTACAAAAATGTAGAGGAGGTTTCAAACAACCATCCTCGTAAGACTAACTTAAACTACAATCTAGGAAAACAAAGTAACAATTTTGATTTATGAATTCTGCCCTTTCTTCTGGATTTGGTCATGAAGTTGACAAATATCTATCATAGGCTTGAGCTGAACTGGCTGCAAAATCCTCGATCTGACTTGTCCCTTGTGTTAGTGTCCCATGATTTGGCACATTGGTAAACAAAATGACAGGGTAATATGGAACCAGTCTTTAGAGTCTGAGGACCTATCCTTCCTAGACTCATAGAGGGATCTCTCTATTGGGTGCAAAGGATGTGTTCTTATTACTCTAGGGTTTTGATTTTAGGCTAGTTATAGGTGTAGGGTTTTTTGATTGTTTTGGTTGGATAAGATGGTCAAGTGGAACAGGTGGAGAGAGAGTTTGTCAAGGCCGTTGGGAAATGGAGTCAAGTGAAAGTCAAGAGTGTCTAAATGATGGAACAGATTGTGTTGCAGGGCCTATTTAGCAAGGTTAATGGATCCTTAAGGTGATGTATGAAGTGTAGTGAACATTAAGTTTGGGATAGACTAAGAGGTCTTAGACATATATAGTTTAAAGTTACAATTCATGAGGTAGGGAAAACCTTTAGGCTCAATAAACAATACTCTAAACTAATAAGCATCCAAGAGAAACATTCCAGTGAAACATAGAAAGCATAAGAGCTTCTAACTTTATAAATTCACCTTCAGATTTTGGGAAAACGCATAATACAATACAAATAACTCAATTTACGGAGAGGGAACTCCTAAACAGCATATATCAAATTATTAGGAACTCTAAAACAAGTTTGTAAGCATGGAAAAAGGGTAAGATCGAACGAGACCTCTTTGAATTAACCTAACAATCAATATTTCACAGAAAGGCTTCAAGATAGGGTTTTGAAAACTTCAACTAAGCAGGGCATACCATGAATCATACTTGTATGCTAGCATACTAACCATACATGGAACAAAAACAAGTTTTGGTGGACCTAAGGAGCAATCAAGAATTCCTTAAGATGGCCAAAAGAGAAAACATAAAAACTATAACAAACAGGAGGACTGAGGTGCCTCAAAGAACATGTCTCAACCTATACTTTTATGTTTTATATCAGCCAAGAAACATGAAACATAATGATAACAAAGGAAACAATAGACAAATTAGGAAGACATCACCATTCACCAAGCTATGGAATCCTGCAAACAAGATTCTCCATCATCAAGCCAAACAAGTTGTTGGCTTGAGGGGTCTTGACCCAGGTTCGGTGTGCAAGATTTGCCAACAAACCCCTATACTACTAGCCCTTTCGGCAGTGACCTGCTTTCACAGGTCACAGTCTCACCCGAGGTAGTATGGGTGGGTGCTACAACCAGATTTTCGCACCCTGAGAAAGGATGGGTAAGGCAAGCAGGGCTGCGTCCTGTTTCTGTAATTCCCAGATTACCTTGTCCTACGCAGGGTTAAATATGTTCCTATTTGCATCCACGTGCACTAGATCTACAATTATAGGCTTATTATATCATCAACTCAGCAGTACACAAACAAAGCGTAGTAGATCTAGATCCAAGAGCACAGTACACAGATCTTTCGCAGCTTAAAGACAGAAAATACATAACACAACATTTATCAGCAATTCACATAACAGAACTCAGAGATTTAGATCTCTAACAGTTCTTCGCATTCATTCATTCATCAACCTTTCCTTAAAATTCCCTTCCCAACCTGCGTACACAGCAGCAGGGTCCGCACACAGCTGGACTAGGATCTCCGCACACACAGTCAGCAGGAGTCCGTTCCCCAAAACCCAAACAGATCACTTAAGCAACATATCGCATCAATATCTCATAAATTCCTATCCTTTTCAATACAAAATACATCTCTATTTATAAAAATATAGCTCAGACTTTCATATGGTCCGCAACTCATGGTTTTTGGACCCCTAGTTTACCCCTTTAACCAATTACAATGTATTCGAGGCTTTGACCCACCCCAAAACCCCTGTGCTATATTAAATATAATCCAAATTAACCAAAAAGGACTAGTTTCGTAGCTTGTTAGGAGACCCCGTTCCAACAGTCCCCAACACAATCTTGTGACTCGTCCTGAGTCACTGCACTGGTGTGGCTTCATAGTCCGCAGCCTAGTATGGTTTTAGTCAACTACCATTGACGAAGCCCGGAATGAGGTCACCGTGCAGGGTAGCTAACTGAACTGCGCCGCCATTCGTAACCTCCTTAACTGTATAGGGACCGAGCCAGTGCTGCCGAAATTTTCTAGGGTGTTTCGAAAATTGGCTATCGTATAAAAGGACGAGATCTCCTTCGACGAATGTCTTCTAGCGAATATGTCGATCATGCCATGCTTTATCCCGAGCCTTTTGAACCTGTTGGTGAAACTGAGCAATAAACCGATCTTCCTCCAAAGCCACTAGATGCGCTAGGAATTATTCTATGATGTCAGAGTCGGCCATATTCATAAATGTTGTGATGCGGAGGCTAGGAACAAAAATCCCAGTCACTACGATCAGCATTACAAACCTTCGTTAATGCCTGCTCCAGAATTTTGTTAAAAGCCTCGACCGCCCCATTAGCCTGGGGATGATATGGTGTACTCTTGGCATGGTGGATCCGGACTTCCTCATTCAAAGCTTGAATCATTTGGTTAATAAAATGTGTATCTCTATCACTCATCAAGATCTTCAGGCAGCCAAACCTGGTCAGAATCTGCACAAAGATGAAGTGCACAGCAGTATCATTAGTACAGTCTTTTACAGCTTGTGCCTCAGCCCATCATGTGACGTAGTCAGTGGCCGTGATAATGTAGCGCGCACCTGTTTTCTTGCCCGGTGGATTGATGGGTCCGATAAAGTCAATGGCCCATTTATCAAAAGCCTATAGGTCCATCTCAGGTTGTAATGGCATGTCATATCGTCATGAGGGTTAGCCAGTTTTCTAGCATGTATCGCACGACCTACAATAGGTGAAGAATCCTGATGCAGGGTAGGCCACCATAAGCCAGCCCTTAAAATATTTTGTGTTGTAGCTCTGCCCACATAGTGGCCGCCTGCGACTCCATCATCTCCTTCTACGAGGACGGTGGGTTGTTCATGTTCTAATACATATTTGCAGAGTATTTCATCGGCACCCATCCTGTATAGCTGTCCTGCAATGATAGTGAAGTCTGCAGCCCGAGTAACCAACTCCTTCTTCTGTTGTACTGAGTACGCAATAGGGGCCACACCCGTAGTAAGGAATTCAATGATGTCAGAAAAATGAGCATCAACCATCTTAATGGAAAATAGTTGCGCATCGGGTAAGCCTTCGTTCATGTTAGTGGGTTCTTCCCCTGTATCGATACGAGACAGGTGATCCGGGCCTGCATTCAGTTGCCTGGGCTTAACGATGATCTCAAAATCATATTCCTGAAATAGCAACAGCCAGCGGAAAATCTTCCCCCCCAACACAGGCTTATTGACCAGGTATTTCAAAGTTGAACGGTCTGTGAACATCTTAAAATAGCCACCCAGTAGATAGTGCCAATATTTTTGTAGTGCATACACCATAGCCAGTCCTTCACGTTCAGTGGTAGAGTAATTTCTTTCGGCGCTTGAGAGTTTGCGACTAGCAAAGGCAATCGGGTGATCAATATCTCCTTCGCCAGGCTGCGTGAGGACAGCGCCCAAGGCAATGCATGACGCATCGACATGTACATTAAATTCCTTCAACCAGTCAGGGAATATCAGGATGGGTGCAAAAATCATCTTTTCTTTTAGTAGTTCGAAGCTCCGCTCGCATTCATCATTCCAGAAAAAAGAGACATATTTTTTTAGCAGATGTTCCATGGGTGCTGTGATCAGAGCATAGCCTTGAATGAACTTTCTGTAACATCTTGTGTGACTGAGAATGCAGCGTAGCTGTTTCTCCATGGTGGGGGCTGTTGATAGACCCTGTGTAGGTCTCGGTGGACTATGAGCATAGCAATCCTCTCCTTGATTGTCTCGATAGTGCTCACCACTCCGTGTTGCGCTTCCACCCAGAATATTACTCATACCCCGCATTTAATGTCATTACCCGATTCCTCTCTCAGACCTCTTCCAGTCCCGGAAACGGAACCATTTGTTGGCTTGAGGGGTCTTGACCCAGGTTCGGTGTGCAAGGTTTGCCAACAAACCCCTATACTACTGGCCCTTTTGGCAGTGACCTGCTTTCGCAGGTCATAGTCTCACCCGAAGTAGTATAGGTGAGTGCTGGAACCAGGTTTCCATACCTTGAGAAAGGATGGGTAAGGAAAGCAGGGTTGCGTCCTGTTTCTATAATTCCCAGATTACCTTGCCCTACGCAGGGTTAAATATGTTCCTATTCGCATCCACGTGCACTAGATCTACAGTTATAAGCTTATTATATCATCAACACAACATTTCACAAATAGAGCGTAGCATATCTAGATCCAAGAGCACAGTACACAGATCTTTCGCAGCTTAAAGACAGAAAATACATAACACAGCATTTATCAACAATTCACATAACAGAACTCACAGATTCAGATCTCTAACCGTTCTTTGCATTCATTCATTCATCAACCTCTCCTTACAATTCCCTTCCCAACCTGCACACACAGCAGCAGGGTCCGCACACAGCTAGACTAGGATCTCCATGCACACAGCCAGCAGGATTCCATTCCCCAAAACCAAAACAGACCGCTTAATCAATAGATCGTATCAATATCTCATCAATTCCTATCCTTTTCGATACAAAATACATCTCTATTTATAACAATCTAGCTCTGACTTTCCTATGGTCTGTAACCTATGGTTTTCGGACCCCTAATTTACCCCTTTGACCCATTACAATGTGTTCAGGGCTTTGACCCACCCCAAAACCCATACGCTATACTAAATATAATCCAAATTAACCAAAAAGGACCAGTTTTGCAGCTTGTTAGGAGACCCCGTTCCAACACAAGCCATTCATCCACTTCACAAAACCAATTTCTTCTCCAAGCTCATAAAACCATGTATATTGCTCTTCAAGCTCATCAAATGCCAAAAAAATACATCGGGGCATCATTCTCTATTTATGGAGAAAATGAGGGATAAAACCCTAAATGTGGTAGGAAAATGTCAAATATAGTCATAAATATCATTTATTGCCAAGAGACCATGCAAGGCCCAAGGCACATAATATCCTAAGAAAAAAATGCCAAAATAACTGTTTGCACCTAATTCTAGAGTAATTTGCCTCAAAAAACTCAAAAATATCTATTTTCAATAAATGAGTGTGTTTTTTTTACTTTTGGTCCAAAACACACTAGGCAGCCTCTGTGCGTAGCGCTACTTCAGCAGAAAATAGGGTCTCTTGCAGCTGAGATTTGGACCCCTTCCTGACACCAGATTTGGCTTTGTGATGGCTCGTTGGAAAGCCTGATCAGTATACTTCCCATAAATTCTTGATTGGTGGTGAGTGGATGCCATTTACCTATTCAAAAATCGATTTTCCCAACACTTCTATGTGCGCAGCGCCTAGTCTAAAAATGAGGCAGAAAGGTCAAAGTTTTTGATGTTTCTTGACCTTTTGGGGGGGGGGGGAAATGCTCCAAATGATCTGAAAATCGGTGTGAAGAATTTTGATGATGTGATAAATCCAAAAATGCAAACTTTGAGAGTTGAGGATGCACCAATTTTGTGCGTAGCGCCTAGGGTTCTACGCACAGAGGGGTCAAAATTTGAAAAAGACAAAATTTTGTTCAATTTGCCTCAAACTTGGTGGAAATGTCCCTCAAGAGGTCGTGGACACCTGTTGAGATGCCTCAGCCAAAAATCCAAGGCTGTCATGCACTTTTCCCCTTTTTAGGTTTTCTAGCTCTATGAGGGCCTCCTTCAGTTTGGCACAAGAAAGCATGTTTTTCCTTGCATAGTGCTTGGTCATTTTCTTTTGTAGAGAAAGGCCTCTATTTACCTCCTTGAAGTGCTTATGATCCTCTTTGTAATAGTGATTGACACGTTGTGCCATCTCAAACTCTCTTTCCCACTCCATGAGTTGTGCATCTTTGTCCAAGAGAATCAATGTAGTAGTCATCTCTTTGTCCTCATTATCACTGTCTAGATCAATGAATTGAGGACCTTGAGAAGTCTTCTTGATCCTTTTGCTTCTCCTTAACTTTACCTGTTGCTCACCTTTGTCCATATTTTCCTTTCCTTTGTCTTTTTGCGTGATAGCTAGAGGAGAGATGTCCCTTTGCCTTCTTGAGGCAACAAACACATCTCTTTTGCCTCTGTGGTAGGTACATGTGAGAGGAGTGATGAGGGTGCCTTGATCTTTGGTGATGTCACAAGCCTTTTCATATTGTCATGGCTTTCATGAGTCACTTCATGCTCCATTGGTTCACTGATTTCTTAATCTTTAGCCTCATTATCATCATTGTCTTCCTCATTGTTTTCTTCACTTTCATCTTGGCCTTCAAATTGATCACTACCCTCCTCACTTGCCTCATTTTGGCTCAGTCCTTCACTAAGGTCCTCTTCCCTGTCACTTTATGCACGATTATATTGAGTTTCTTGGTCATTTAGAGACTGATTTGTGTCATGAAAGTCATGACAGCTGTCATGACTGTCATGACTATTTCCTTGCTCATCACTGACTGTCTCATTTGTACTATTTCCTTGGTCAATGCATCCCTTTCAAAATATGTTTCAGCCTAATCATCTACCTGCTCTTGGTCTTCCATCTCCTCATCAACTCCCTCTGTTTCCTAGTGTTCATTATCTTCATTCATTTCAGCACTGTTTTCACTATCATTGTGCTCATTGTCATGTTCAAGCACATCTTCCTCTTGGTTGTCTTGTGCACTCTCTTGCTAACTGTTACCTTCATTGTTTTCTTCATAATCCTCTTGGTTTTCATCTTGTTCATCATCAACACTCTTTTCTGCACTTGAGATTGATTTAGTGGTGTCATTATTATCATTGTTTTGCTCCAATTGCTCACTTTCTTCCTCTTTTTGACTGCCATTTTCATCACTCTCCTCCATACCATCATCATCCTCTTGGTATTCTTCATTAGACTCTGCCTGTCATTATCATCCTCCTGCTCTTTTTTTTTTTTCTTCATGGCTACTGCCGTCATCTTCTTCCTTGGCACTGTTTTTCTCTTATTTTTCTTCATCTAAATCTGTTTCTACCTCATTGTCTTTATCATTTCCATCACCCTCACCTTGTTCCTCATTTCTGCTATCACCATATTCTTCTTCATTAAACTTTTCCTCTGACCTACTATCCTTTTCCTCTTCACTTTCAAATGTTTGTTCATTATTTCTACTGCCACCATCTTCACTTGATCCATTAGGAGAAGAGATAGGAGGTAAGCTTCCTTGTGGAGAAGGCATATGTGGAGATGATGGAGGAGTGGAGGTAGGTGGGTGTGAAGAGGAAGGCAAATTTTGTTGAATGAAGGCTTGGGGATTTGAAAATACATCATGTGAGATAAAAAAACTCCTAGGAGATTCCCTGCTACTCCAGCTGGTGCAAAAAAATCATCTTAACCAAGGAGTGGTGAAAAAGGCTCTGCATTTGGTGGGCATAACTCCTCTTCTTCGCCATTGAAGCCATTTTGTCAATGCTCTGGTAGAGATAGTATGGTAGGTTTAGCAATTTAACCCTAGTGAAGTGCATTAGTATCCTTATGTGATAATAATAAACCCTGGAGTACCTCCCCTTACAGGTGAAGTACTTGATAATCTACCTCATCAACAAGGCATAACTCTCTAGCAGGTGGGAGAAGGGGAAGACAGCCTTGCAGCCTTGTTGATAGCTAGGTTTGAGGTAGGGCTCATAGTAGCTCAAGTCCAATTTCTTCTGTTTAAACCGTCTCCTTCCAATATCTCATATTCCTATGGCTTTAGCAGTGGATTCAGATGAGAGTTCAAAATTCACTCCTGCAAGTTTGACTTGGTGGTTTTGTAGGCTGAGGATGAAAAACCTAGTCAAGTCTGAGTGGCTTTGGACTTGTTTAACCCTCTCACAAAACTGATAACATCCAACATCCCGAAAACATGCAAGGATCATGGGAGAAGATGTGATTTGAATGGTGTCTAAGGGCTCAAACCTATTAACCCTTCCTCCCTTGTGTTTTTGGCTTGATAGGCCTTTGGCCTTCATCATTTCTTGTACTGATCTCTTCCTCAGACATGGTGGCTAATTATAACCTTGAATAAAGTGGCTTGTTGCTTGATGAGGGATTTTAGGTGTAGGGAGGTCAAATGAATGATGTGAGGGAAAATTTTGGCAAATGAAAGCAATATGAGGTAGGTCTAGGAAAAATTTAGAGTTTTAGGAGGAGGTTTGTTTGCATTGAGTATCTTTACCCCTATGACAACTCTCAAATTTGCAAACCCTACCCTAGGAGGTCAATAAATTGATTTTTATGGAGATTAGGGTTTGGTCACATTAGGCTTTAAATTTCCTCCTTGATTATGAAAAATAATGCTTGGAAGGTAAGGAAGAGAGCCACCAACCTTGCTTGACTGATGTTGTAGCTTTGGAGGCAAGAAATTTGAGTTTTAGGCCCTTTTTTAGCAATTTAGGCCAAATATCACCAGTGCGTAGCACCACCTAACTGCACGTTCAGGTCAGCTCGAGATGGCAGGCTTGTGCCCAGTGCCTGAGGCCTTCAGTGGGCAAGTCGGGCAGTGAAATAGGCTATCGGGCCCCGTCGAAGCGCAAAATCGTGTGAAATGTGGGCAGGTTAGGTTGTTCTGAGCCTGTTCGTAGCGCCTGCTCAGGTACATAGCACCGCCCTCTCGATGTGCAACGCAGTGTAAATTTACACTGTGGCCACCTTGTCTGTGCACAGCACCGATGGCTAGGTGCGTAGCGCCTCCGTTGGTGCGTACCACCTGTAAATGTTCAACATTTTTGCAAAAAACCCTTAAAAACTTCTTTCACCGGTTTTCTTCTTCTTTGCAAAGATGAATATGAAGTGTGGAGAGAGGAAAGTAGACTTTATACTTCTTTTGAAAATTATTTCAAGACCAAAACCCACTTTATAAGGTTTGTTTCTCTTTTTGTTTTTATCACTGCCTTTTTGGCTCCTTTTGGTCCTGTAGGTGGCAGAATTAAAAATATGTCTCTTTTTGCCTTACTAAAGCATTCTGATGTCACTCCTCGGGCTAACTAACTTCCTAAAGAAGCTAAAACTGTGCCTCTTATCTATATTTGGAGAAATGAAAATCTTTCATTATTTTTAACACTTATGCACAACAAACTTGTGAACAATTTGACATTTTTTCCTCTGATTCACATTCTGTCCTGTTTTTTCTATGAAGTAGTGAGGAAAGACCTCCTGGTGGGAGAAAAACCCTAGCAGCAAGCATCAACAACAGTTTGGTATTTTTTAGATGTGCCACCATTATTTTAAAAATTCTTTCTTTGACCTTATCAATCTTCCTATAGGGAAACACTTTTGACAGTCTTGTAGAAGTCTCATTCATGTTTAGCCATATTTTGCATAATATGCCTTTGATAAGGAAACTTTTGGAGGATTTACTGCTCTTAGGCCAGCTACATGTTTGTTCCTTTGATCAGTTTACGAATGATGTATGTCTAATGAGGGAGGTGAGTTATTTAAACCATTTTTGTGTCTTTCTTGGCCACTTATGTTCTTGCAAGTTCCTACACAACTTCTCTACCCTTGATTACTGTCTTTTGGATTTTAACACCCCATTTTATCAATAATGAACCTATGCTTGTCATAATTACCTCCTTGGGAAATTTTGCCTCATGCTTGCTTCCTTGGACCATTTTAAATTTCCTCTGACTGTTATTTTGAGAAGTGAAAACCCTTGCACTGATATTTCTAGCCCTTTTTGTCCTTTTGGTGAAGTGGGGTACTGGTGTTTAGGTCTACCTCCTTTGATCTTCTTTAGAACCTCTAGTTTTACCCTTTGAAGAGGTGTAATTAGTGCCTCTTTGCCAAACCCTAGAGGATAGTTTGAAACCCTTTGAAGCTATCTGCTTTTATGAAGGAGGCTCTTTCATCACCTTTTGACCAATTTTTCAACTTTCCCAAACTCCTAGGTTTTAGGTTTTCTTAGAAAAAAGTAACTAGTGTTGTCTTCTAAGTTCTCAAAAACTTCTCAAAACTCATTAATCATGTCTAAAGACCTTCAATAGTGCATTGATGGAGCTTGAGGTGACCTTTGCTCTTGCAACCCTAGTATTGATTTATTGCTTGGTCAAAACAGTCATAAACCCTGATTCTTTTCAAACATATGCTTGTTGCTTTCTTCTTGCTGTGAATGGTATTCTTATGATGATTTTCTCTTTTACCTTACCCATTGCTAGTTTGATGGCTATTTGATCCTCTTGCAGAAATGTGAGCAAAGGGCAGTTGTCCCCTTGCAAGATTCATGCTTTAGGCCAGAATTCCTTCCTTGAATAACCATTTTGATTAGTTTGGAAAAGATCACATGTCCTTTTCTTCTTTGAACGCAATTTCTTCATACAGGAAAAATAGAGTTTGTAGGGCACCAAATCCACCCTATGACTTTGTGAAACCCTATGTGACCTAGTGGAAGCTTTCAAGGACTTGGCTTTTTGGACTGAGACCTAGAATTTGGGATCATCAAGTGTAAGATAGAGTTTATGATAAACTAATGTATTGAAGATCCATAATCCAATGTACTTGATTTATCTAAAGAGTCTACAAAGATAGTTTGAGATCATCAGTGTTTGGGAGTATTTTGGGATACACAACAAAGTTGTTTGATTGGAGGGCTTAGGTAGCAGCAGGGCATTTTTAGGTTAAAAAAAACAGAGGATTTGGGTCAAATGTTACTGGATATAGAAAAAGTGAGTGACATAAGCCTTTAATGGGTTTTCTGGGACTGGTAAGCAGAGCTGGACATGATGGAAAGATGAAATAGTGAAAAATTATCTTTAAGGATGATGAAGGCAGTGAGATTTCTATAACTCACAATGTCTATAAACTTTGTTTCTAGAAATATAGGGAAATCATTTAGTCATATATGAAGGCAAAAATTATTGATGACTAACAGTGGCTCCCTTGGGGAGGGCAGCTCCTTTTCAGGAGGTGTCCAGAACTTCAGATTTATGCCTATATGGAGACTAGTGCCCCATCCATTGGGCAGATTTTTACCTCTTTCTCTTGCTGATGCTTGCTTGAAGCTATGATCTCAATAATCTGAAAGAAATGATTAGCTCAAATCCATCTCTATCTACCCAACCTACATGCCTAACATTTTTTCTTCTTTAGGTGCATTTGGACTAGCAACCTTGACATCTTCTTGTTTTTGAAAGAAAAATAAATTATATACTTCTACACTTATTTCTTCTAGGAGTTCAGATTAGGCTAATGAACTCCTTTGATTCTCTACCTATACTATTCAACTGTCAAGGTTAAACTGTTTGACAGGATTTATTCACTAAGCTACAAACATGAAATTGAAAATATGGCTAAATAAGGATTAGAAAATCTAATTTACCATGGGTTTGTGGCATAAAAGCAAGCTGCACACAAATGTTATATTTGTACAAAATAAGACTAGAAAAATCAGGGCTACGATACATTGTTTGCTACTCATCCCTATTTTTCTCTTTGGTTTTGTTTTAAGCATGTGGAACCAGTATCTTTCTACCTAATCCATCTTTTGACAAGCCAAGCTTGAATAATTTGACCAAATATATTTCACTAACTTATCAAAAATAAATTTAAAACATGTTTCGGCCATGATTAGGCTAGACGACTGAAACAAGACTTCTTTATGCACTAGTAGTGGTATTTAGGCTTACACACTTTCAGTAGTTCTATTTTTTGGGTATGGGGCTTTACCTCTTTTCACATATGCCCTCTTTTCCACTTTTTTGTTTCATATTTTTTTTTGTGATTTCTCTCAATATATTTTCATCAAACAATGGTATGTACAATGAATGAAAAATTCTACCTAAGATTCTAGATGGCCATGGTATTTTATTACCCTGTATTCCATAGGATCATCCACTAATTCTCTTTCGTTCAGCTCTTGTAGATTGGGAACATGGCTTGGTACAGGATTTCTGCAAAGAATTTTCAAACATGCCAAGTTCTCCTTTATACTTATTTTCTGAGTTTTGTTTCCAAACCTTGTTTCTGTGAAAGAAATTGTCTAGGTGAAGAAGGAATTCTTCATCAGCTCCCAAAAAAATGACAATGTAATCAATGTATATGATAGTGAAAAAGTTGGTAACAGGTGCCCTGGCCTCTTGGAAGATGTCTTTAGCATTTCTCATACCATAAAAAATTTGATCAAGCATGTAGTCATCCCAAGGAACTTTGAAAATGTCTTTGTGTTGCTTTATTTGAAGTGGTGTCATCTCATGAAAGCCTAAAACACTACCAATCAAAGTCACCTTGTTATAAGTTCTTATTTTTGGCATAGGATGATTTATCTTGGGAAAAGGGTGCTTAGACTCCATCGAGGCTTTGCCTAGGCATTTAAAGTCCATACATAGTCTACATCCTTTGGTTTTCTTTGTTAGTGACAAAATTTGTCCAAAGGTTTCATAGTACTTCTTAGAAAAAGGTTTCTTTTGAACAATGTCTATGTCATCAAGTTTTGAGCTTTTACTGCTATAAATAAGAGCATCCTGAAATTTCTTGCATAACCTCAAGTATTTGTGTTTTGTGTGTAATGGCAAGGCTTTGGATAGGTTGATCACCTTGGGTGCTTTTAGGATGCCTATATTGTATCCCTCTATATCAGTTTCAATAGACATCCCTTTAGGATTGATGGCAACATCAGTGAGATTCAACAGCTTTTCTGGGGGAACAAGACTCTCTGATAATGAGGTGACTAGATAAGGTAAGAACATAACACTCCTTTGATTTAGATCACTCAAGATTTTTGTTCTATGAGGGAATATTAGCATTTTGGGATAGGTAAAAGCGAAGGGTTGTGTTTCTGATGTTTGTCCTCCCTTTGAGAAACCTGATTCATATGTCAAAATGACCATTGGTTTTGAGGTTTCATTGTTAGTTTGTAGAGAGTCAAGTTTGATTTTGTCATAATGTGTTTGTTCAAGGCTGCTATAGTTCTGAATAATTAGTTCTTCATGCAAAGACTGGTTTGGTTGTTGTATTTTGTCTTGATGTGTTTCAACTTCATATACCTTCTCGTCATTATCTTCCTCATTATATAGTATGAAAGAATCAAGATCTGAGTGAATAGAATAAAGAGGAGTGTTGTCTGATATGTCTTGACTTCTAACCATATACTTCATATGTGAATCTCAGTATAATCTCCTTGTCTGATTGAAAACACAGATGGTTTCATAGGACATATCTAGTTGAAGGTTCCCCTCAAGCTTGGCTCCATGACAAGACCTTTAGCAAGAATTTGTGCCAGATTGACACAAAGGTATTTGATTAGGCCCAAACATTTAACCCTACTCGAATCAAATGAGTACAAGTCTCTGTAAGGTTTAGTGATTTCTAGGCCTAAGCTTTCCATCACAACTTTAGGCATGAGGTTGTGTGAGGCTCCAGAGTCCAGCATAGTATTGTGTAATATTTTTTCGTGTATGTTTAAACTGATATAGAAAGGAGGGACAGCCCCTTCTTGATACTTTCCTTCAACCTTAGGTCCAAATAACAATTCAGGACCATCATTAGTTAAATTTAGTGTGTCAGTATCATTTCCTAAGTTTAAGACCTTTAACACTTGGGATTTATACACTCCTTGGGTTACTAGTTCAGTCATAGGCATGGTTATCTTAATTTTAGCAATCTTCCCTTCAATGCTGAAAGGGACTTGGTTCTTAGACGTACTTGCATCATTTTTTTCTGCCACAGTCTTCTCAATAAGTTTGATTTTCTGATTTTGAGTAGGGGTTTTAGATAACAAAATTTTTTTAGGGCCACTAGCAAAGGTACTAGGGTAGCTTGTGTCACCACTTTACTGGCTAATTTTTACTTTGCTTGGGCTATTTTTCTTAGCTATGCTATTTATATTGTCTGATGTTCCCTTATGACTATTTTCTGGAGTTTTCTTAGCAGTAGTATCAATTGGATGTTTCTTAGAGGCTTCTTATTTCTTTTACTCCTGAGGTCATATTGCCTATGGACTTCCATAATGGCATTTTCAAGTCCTAATTGGTAATCTTCAGAGTTCTCACAATCTGTTTGAGTTTGATCAAAATCAAACAGACCTTGTTCTTCTTCCGTGAGAAAGTTTTCATTTTCATTATCAGAGCTTATTAGATTTACATTGTTCTCTTCAGGTTCTATAATTTCTCCTTCTTCATCATCTACACAGTTTTTTTGACAAGGAGGTCTGATTTGTTGGTCATTTTCTCTTTGTTTGATTTGAGGAGTATCTCTTCTGAATTTTTGAGTTCTGTTTCGGCTCTGGGAGTTGGCTTGGTTGTCCCTAGGAGGTGTCCTTTCATTTACGTTTATCTTTTCAATCATCCTCTCCTTAGTTCTCATCAAGGTGTCTATTTTGGTATCAAAAGAGGAGGTTGAGGGCATGGTCTCATCTTTATAGTTTACTCTCCTTTATAATTTCAACCTAACTCTCTTTTCAATTAAGTTTACCTCTGCACTAATTATTGCTTTTTGCAATTCTTCTAAAGTTTCAGGGTCTCTTTATCTCAATTGGAAAGTCATGTTTGGGTCAAAACATTCAGGGAATTTCACCAGTGCTAGGCCTTGTGGGGGTTTCATGTGAGAGGGGAGAGCATTATAAACACTGTTAAACCTGGTGCAATAGTCTTGCACACTTTCTCCTACATTCCTTTTAAGATTGTTGTATTCAAACAGGATTTGGAGGGGATTTTTCTTGATTTCCCATTTGTTTATAAAATTTTGGTAGTGGGAAGGGAGGTCATGTATTGAATTAGGGGTTAATGCTTTGAACCATTTTTTGGTCTCTCCTCCTAAGCTTTGTGCAAAGACTCTCATCTTAATGGTTTCTTCCTCTATATCCATGTAATCAAAGCATCATTGATTCTATCTACATGTTGTTGGGCAGTGATGGATTCAACCCCTATCAAATGAGGGATCTTAGACTGATAGTCATTTCGCAAAGGTATTAGGGGTTGAGGTAAGGCCAAAGTTGCATACCAAGCTGCCATGATGGGAGATAATGGAGGATTTACAAGAGGTGGGTTTATGATAGGGGGTGTGTTATCACCTAAAAAAAAATTCTGAACCCTGTAAGTTTACACTGTTTTGGTCATAGTGTCAAATAGGTCTTCAGTTACTTTAGTCTTGATAAAGGGTAGGTTATAGGTTTATAAGTCTTAAAAATTCAGTTTTCAATTTCAAATAAAGTATTTAGGTCTCATCCCATGGTTGAAAAGTCTCATCATTCACTTAAAAAATCATGTCATCAACTTTCGGATGAAACCCCTGCAATTAGCCACAAAACCGCAGTTTCGTAGCGCGGTCAGTTCAAAAATTGATTTTTGCGCTATGAAAGCGCTGCTATTTTCGTAGCGCAAAATGTGAAAAATGCACTATGTGTGCTACGAAAGTGCGGATTCTTAAAAGGTCATGTCAAAGCTCATAAATTGTCAGAAATCCGTTAGGATATGATAGGGTAACATCATGGTGAGTCAGTTAGGAGTCATATTCAAAATGATCAACCATCCATATCCATCATTACTATGACAGGGGTTTCATATTGAGAAAATAAATTTCAAATTCGAAAGGTCTTGTCTGTTTTAATCATTCCAGTTTTCATTTTCTCATATTAAACTGTGAAACATTCCTGTTTCAAGCTCAAGCTTATGGTTGTCCTATACCAAGGATATTTCATACATTATCAAGCAAGGTTGATCCTTTTTCAAGCAAGGCTGCTAAATCATATCAAGAGAGGTTGTTTGCAAGAGAGGCTGATTATAAAATTCTAAAGAAGCCAACAGGGTTTTTCTTAAAAAAGTATGGCTCGGGAGAAAAAGAACCATAGATCAGGACATTGTTTGAGGTTTGAACTTGAAAGCACAAGATTTTTAGCCAAAGACCAAACAGTTATGGAAGCTCAAACTCCAGCTAAAAACCCTAAGGCAAAGGAAATATCATCCCCACCAGCAGAATCTAGTCAACCTGTAGAAGTAAGGACCAGGAGGTTTGTCAAATTAAAGCCAAGGAAACAAGTGAAAGATAAAGTAGAAAGGACACCAGTGATTGTTGCAGAAACCCCTTCACCCGCAAAACAAGGGTTACAGAGTACCAAGGAAGCTAAACAGAAACAAATAGTTGGTAGGAAAACAGTCCAGAGAATCACAAGGAGTCAAAGTACAACATAAAAAGGAAAGACAGCGGTCTCAGGATCAAGTGACAACCCAGGTTTGAAAGGAAACTTAGATGAATTAATACATGCAATATACATACAACAATATCCTATAGTGCAAGCTGATTTCATAGGGGTTAAAGAAAGCAAACAGAAAGGGATGAAATCATCAAAGAAGCTGGAGTTTAAGGATGAAGATGCAACATTTATTTTCCAAGCTAGGAGGCCTGTAGCTAGGCATTCTAAAAGGCTAGAAGAACTTAATGCAGAAGTTGAAGAAAAAAATGAAGCAACTACTGTTCATAAGGAGATAGTTGATATTTCCTCACCTATAACAAAACTTTTAGAAAACAAAGTATATACAGCAGAGGAGGAAATGACCAAGTATAAAAGTATGGAAGAGAGGTAAAGATCAACAAATCAGGAAATTTCCAAGTTGAAGAAAAGAGCTAGAAAACATGTCATTGAGAAAACAAAGTTTAAAAGGATGAAATTTGTTTGGGAAGGTGAAAAAGTTTCAAAATTAGAAATACCAAGCAGTGAGGAATAGTTCTTCACATGGACAGTCCCAGCCATTAAGGAAGAAAAGTTTGTAAGAGTCATAAACACTCATTTGAGGGCTAGAAACAGAAGGCTAAGAATAAAATTTGAATACCTGGAGATACAGTTGACAAAGTCTCAAGAAAATTTAAAAGGGCAGTAAAATAAAGTGATAAATTCATAAGTCAATCCCTGATCAAGATGAAGGCAAAATTTGATGAAGATTATGTTTTTGGGGTAATATTACTGTGGTTTTGAAATAATACCAACACCTTTAAAGTATAAACATCTCCAAGGTACAAATTTTGAAGAGAGTTTTGACAAAACTGCTTACACGGCAGTTTCGTAGCGCAGATAGTGTAAATCTGCTGAAATGCTCTACGAAACTGCTGAAACAATCTTCTAGCACATTTTAATATCTAATTTTGGGGGAAGTTCGGTGAATTTTGACTTGAAATGGCTAGTGAAAGTGTACAAATAGCATATGAAGGTTTACTTGAAGAAATCAGGTCAAAACTTGATTGAAAAAAGGAGCTAAACACTGCGCTACGAAACTGAGTTGCTTTCGTAGCAGAGGTTTATCCTTTGTCTTTTTGCACCATTCAAATTATAGTTTATGCACAGCTGGAGGATTAAATATATATGGTGAGTTTTTGGCAACATGACACATGTATACCTGATCTATTAATGATAAAAGTACTCAAAATAGATAAAGAAATCAAAGAGGCTAAAAAACAGGAAAACATGTTTCCTATTTTTTAGGAGAACATTATCATTAACAGCAGTGTCACTTCAAGTGAAAGGTCAGCATACAAATTAAACTTCGTGGGATTTCAGGTGGCAAAATATGTAATTAAGATTAGATAAGGTTGTTAGAAGGATATTTAAGAGTTTCAGTCCTATTAGAATTAGGATTTTTCATAAGCATTATAGCTATATATTTGTAATAAATGGCATGTCTCAGATTAGGAAAGGTGTAAAACTCTTTGAGTTCGATGTATCTAGTGGAGAAGAAGGAATCCTATCTTGTAAATGTTCTATAAAGAGCATAAGGTTGAAATCCAAAAGGTTGGACATTTTTATTAGCAAAGACTGTGTTATTGTATGTCACTTTTTTTTTCAGCTTAATACAGAGTTCTATTTTGACAACTCAAGATTCATGAGGAGTTCCTGTGTGTTATTATTCTAATGTCATTCTCCAATATTTATATTTGCAGTGGTGTTTGTATATGATACTTAGAATTCGTTCATAATTCTCTAACTTCCTTCATATACAAACTGACTGTGTGCATCATTGTTTTAAATGTTTTACTCCCTTACTTGAACTCCAAATGCCTTGACTTCCATGCTAGATATACTATGATGTTTTTGTTGAAGTTATCTTGACTCCATGGCCCAATGAATGTTTGCTAATGTGTTTTTCAACTAGTTATATCATCTATTTGTTTTACCCTAGAGTTAGCCATCTATTTGTTTATTAAAAATCATAAACCCTTGAGAGAGCCCTCTCAGGTTGAGGAGGCTAAGCCTCAACCAAAATATTGGTCTGAAACAGTTACACAAGGTTTACTTGATGAGCAGCCCATCAGGCCTGATTTTGTGATAATAGGGTGTATGATGAAGTGGAGTGGTTTGCACAGTTGTGGTATGGATGGGTGTGGTGAAATTACTTGGACCAACAAACTGATTTTGAGTAGCCTTGGTATGGAAAGAGTTGAAGTGATGGAGAAGCTTAAAGTCAGGTGGTGTGGAAGGAGAGGCTTCTCTACTAGAACTCTGGTGAAAATCTAAGGGTTCAAGGTCAGTTTGGTCAATATCAGTTTGAGACCTATTTATGAAGAGGTTCCTGGTATGGTACAAGTCAAACTGAGGATCTTGCAAAGCTGTAAGATGTTCAAGTACAGAGCTTGTTCTATGGATGGTCCTAACAGTGGTTAAGTTTCCAGATCTAGAATTTTGCCACAAAATCTTCTCTGGGTCATCAACTATGTTGGGAGGGTTTGGGTCCGGATGAGATCTGGTACTAATCCTATGTCAAGCCAGATTTCAAATTTCAAAATTCAGAGAGGCTGCAAAGTTTTAGAACTATTTCTGAAGGTTGACCTCTCTTAAATCTTGGTACTTATTACAATATATGGATGGGTTCATAAGCTTCTTAGGGTTGTGTTAGCTCCATGTAATTCTAGTAGATTGGTGAGACTAAAACTCTCAGGAGGAAATTGGAACCACTTTGGGATTCTAAGATCTAGCCCTCCTAAATCCAGAGAGGGATCTCTCTATAAGTGAAAATATTGATTTATCTTTAAGGCTTTTATGTGTGATATTAGGCTAGTTATTAAGAACAAGGGTTTTTGTTTGGTTTTGGATGGTTGAGCATGATTTTTAATTGAGTGGAAAGTCCTAAAATGTAAGAGCTTCAAAGGGGTGAAGATGCAAGCAATCAAAACAAGCTTTGGCTGATAGGATAGATATGACGTTGGTTTTTATTCCATTGGGCTATGGAGTTATAAAATGTTTTAATTGTGCAACAATTTCAAGAGTGGTCCAAGGGGCAAGTCATCTATATCACAAGATATTTTTTATTAAATGATGGAATGGAACAATAAAAGTGTTGAAAGGGTGTAAAAATACAATAATTTCAACTATGATTTATCAGTCTTTCCAAACAAGAAAATCCTTTTAAGTAACTGTTTAAAACCAACCAAAGGACAGGGCTAACCATAGACTTCTTTGGACAAGCTTGTATTAAAGCTAACTTATCAGACAAACAATCCAGTAATCCACATAATTACTTTCAGAAGGGATGAAAACAGATAAGAAAAAAAAGTGCAACCTAAGATCAAATAAGATACTTTTAAATCTAAACTGCTTCAGCATACTATTAGGGAAACTTTCAGAACTACCTTTGGAGAAATAAACTAGAAGACAAGGCAAACCATAAACTTTTCTAGTCTAACTTTACTGAGTATATAATGAAAATATCATTCAAGAACTTCTTTTCAATCTTTGCACATCAAGACAAGGGCAAACCAACATTCCTTGATAATGTTTACACTTAACTTAAGACCTTCTTAAATACACAATTTGGAGGAAAACATTGAGATAAAGCTTATCAATCAGAGAAGGGTACTGTAAACTGTAAATCCTAACTCTATGCTTGTTGTTCTTTATCAGAGAATAAGTGGAAAAAATGGCATACATGAAAGGAAAACAATAACACAGAAAGGAGTACTTCACTAGTGATATAGACCAGGATCCCAAAAATCAGCTTGTATATTGATGTCAATCCAGTTACATTCTTCAAGTCCAATGTTTCAGTACACCAATCATCTTCTCTTCTCAGCCTAACTTATTTGATCACAAACAGAGCTTCAAGAGCCTCTGAACACTATTTACATGTAGAAAGTTTCAAGCACAAGTATTATATCAAAGTTCAGCAACCAACCCTTTACAATGTGCTCCTCAAGAAGATTTTATAGGAAAATGAGGAGGTGGAAATATTTCTGGGGTTCAAGTATCATTAATTCTACAATTAATGCAATTCTCTACCTTGAAAACCATGCAAGGCATAAGGCAGGAATAAATTTGATCTATATCTCTGTTTCATAACTCTGTTCTTCTTTCGAGGCTTAGTGGATCAAAATATTTGACATTAGGGCTATTTCTTATCCTTGTAATAACTTCTCTGACAATTTGAAATTAGTTTCTTTGATCCGAAATAACTGTTCAGCTGTCTTTATGCAAATATCTTATGTTCTAGTAATAACTATGCCTCTTTTTAATGCTTTGAGGCTACAGGTGTCTTTTGGCAGCTGGCGAGGATTCAATTTTCCTCTGATATGTTAGTGGAAGCTTCTAGGACTGATAGATCTGATTGTTCTTCCTTAAAACACTGTTAACTTCTTTTAATTTTGTGTGTTAGGCATAATCAGGCCTAATTTCAGTCTTCTATTCTTCAAACTATGTTTAATTGAGTGGATTAGGCTTTTATATAGTTGATTTAGGTCGTAATCCCTCAAAACTGCGTAGACAATCTTCAATTCTTCATCTCTTCTGTGACTAGATCCATTAACACGGATACTATTTGCTTGATTAAGTTTTGTTGTGTCTTGTTGATGTGTAGGTGTTACAGAGGTTTTATAATGGAATTAGTGCTCATGAGGCACTGATAAAACACAATTTTGAACCCTCCGGAAAATATCTCATTTATGAATAAGGACCTGGGGGATCGTCATCCCCGACCCCTGATTTTCTTTTTAAAACAATGGAAAATTCTTTAAAAACCTGCAAAATACAAAAAAGTTATAAAAATCCTGCATGGATGGGTTAAACTTCTTTGGAGGCTTAGATTAGAGCGCAAACGTTGGATGAAAGCAACCAACGGTGAGGATTGCTTGCTGGGATCAGATAGGAAGGCGGTTGGGTAAATGGCGGTGGAAATTAAGTCTGGGCCGTTGATTGGACTAGTCAATAGAGATCAACAGTGGATATTTATCGGAGCTTATCACATCGGGGGATTTGTGATGGAGGGACAAATGGATTTGAGCGATGCAATGGGGGAAAGGTCGATGCGATGGTGCGATCGCACATATCGCATCGGCGGGGAGAAAGAAAACAAGGGTAACAAAACGCCGGGAGAAAACTTCCGATGCGATGGTTAAAAAACATGAAAACCTTGCTAACGGGTAAATACATAGGAAAATAATGAAAATGAAATGAAAAGGGGAATTGAATGGTGGGACCGGCATGGGTGGAGGGCGATTTAACGTGGACCGTTGGATCTCAGGAGGAGATCGACGGTGGGGAAAAAATCGGTAATCGGCGATCAGAGGTTACCAGACGTAGGGCTTAAACCTTTATATTTTGTCGATGTGATGGGGGAAGGCCGATGCGATGGTGCGATCAGGCAATCGCAAATTGGCGGTTTCAAGGAGGCGCAATCGGAAGACCCTTGCAGAAATTTCCGATGCGATGGGCAGGGAACGTGAAAGTGCGTTGGCCGTTGATTTGTTTAAAGGATCAACGGTGGAGAAAGCAGCGGGGTTCAATAGAATAAAAACTCAATCGCATCAGAGTTTTTCTTTAAACAAAGAAATGTGTCCATCACAAACCTCCGATTACGATTAGTGCTCGGGACTTAGCGCCTCGTCTTGGGCGCGGGTTATATGGTGGGGAAGTGGATAGGGGGTTTTGCACAAAGGGCTTAAGGCCTAATCGCATCAAAAATTTTCAAGGGAAAAAAACAAAGGTTGGCATGTTTATTTTCGATGCGAGATTCCGATGGTCGTTGATCGGGGAGTAGATCAACGGCTGACAATTTACCAAACAATAAATTGTCGAGTCTCGTGGAAACATAAGAAAATCAGATTTTTCATAAAACACAAAGGAAAATTAAACTTTGGGAAGGGTTTTTATTATGTTTTAGCGCCCGATTACGGGCTCCAGGTTACGTGAAAAGATGAAGGGATCGGGGGTTTATAAAGGAAAGGGCCAAATCACATCGAAGTTTTTTTTAATGCAAAAGGGGAAAAGGAACATAGAACGCCCCGATTGCGATTGCGCGATGGGGGTTTAACAGTGGGTCACAACCCTGGTTCTATGCGAAAAAAGAGTTGGGGCCTAACGCCAAAGGGGCTTAAGGCCTTAGCACAAAAAGATTGTTTTTTATGATTTTTCAAGGATTTCAAAGGGTTTTGAAAGTATCCGATAAAGTTAAAAAGGAGTTTTAAACCTTATCTAAGGGTTTTTATGGAGGAAAAGAAAGGAACTAAGGGAAATGGAGGAATTTTATGAGGAAAAAGAGGATAAAAATGAAGGTTAATTATGAGTGAAAGGAGGGATAAAATAAAAAGGGAAAATGGGTTTTTAGCAGTCTTTCTCTTCAGGAAAACAACATATTTTCATAATTAAGAGGGAAACAAAAGTGAAGATTAACTCAAGAATAAGTTATCTTCATAAGTCTTCAAGAACTAACAATTTGGCAATAACATTGTTTCTTGAAGGCTTTAAAACATGATTTAGCCACCATTTGATATGACAAATTTTATAGGTGGCTAATAGTGGCTCCACATGGGGATGGCACCTTCTTGAAGGTGTCAAGAACTTCAGACTTGTATTCTCTAGGGGGTTGATCAATGCCTCATCCATTGGCCTGCAACTTTCTTCACTTTTCTTACCTTCTTTTGCTTTGACAATGTTAGCAGCCATGAAAAACAATGGAACTCTATCAAAACAAGATTTCTACCTACCCAATCCTAATGATCTAACATTTTTTTCTTCTTTGAGAGTGCATTTGGATTGGCAAACTCTTTTACAAACATTTTATTCTTCTGAAAATAGAAAACTAATCTAAGTCTACTTCTTATTTCTCCATGAACTCAGATTAAATAGTTGAGTTCATAAGCTTCTCTACCTAACTACTATCTGTTAGGATTAGACTGTCTAACAGATTTTTATTCTCTAACTTCTAAAACAAGAAATTTAAAAAGTAGCCAAGTCAGGATTGAACAGTCTAACTTGTTGTTGATCTATGGCATAAAAACAAGTTGCACATAGATTATTTATTTGCAGAAAATTAAATCAAAATGGTGAAGGCTTGAAGATCTGAAAGTTTTAAGCACATACTTCTCTTTTCTTCAGCTCTGTTTTTGAGTTTGTTTGAGCTGTTTTTTCTTTGTTATCTGGTTCAAGTTTTGGGCTTATTAGAACCAGTTTACTTCTATCTTTGACTCAAAATTTCAACAGATTAGAGTCATTTTTTCTTTTTGAATCTTAGGTTCGGATTTTGAGCTTATTTGAACCTTTATTTTTCTATCCTAATCTACCTAACTGATAAGCCAAGATTAAGTTGTTTGGAAAATCTAATTTCACTAACCTATCAGCAGTAAATTTAAAACTAATTATTCATGATTAGGCTGTATGACTAACTAGGAGTGTGTTTCTTAGGAGTGACATTTAAGCTTGCACACTTTCAGATTTTGTTTCTCTTTTTGGTATGGGGCTATACCTTTTTTTTTTTTTACAATCTACCCTCTTTTCTCTTTCTATTGTTTTTGTATTTTTTATTTTCTAACTTTGAATGCAATGATGGATGAAATATTTATATTTGAGAAAAAAGATAAAAAGGCTTCCAAACATGATAGGGTCAAGAGAAATAATGTTTGAGCATCCTGCCATTGACAAGACCCCCAAATAGTTCAGCCCCACTCAATTCCTGCAAGAAATAAGCATTTTTACCAGCAACAGAATGAATGAGATAAGGGCCAAGCCATAAATTATAAAATTTCCCATGCTTGCCTTTGTCTTCTCTCCTTGAGTCCCACTTTAGCACTTTGTCACCAATGCTAAAATTATTGGCCTTTTTCCTTCTATCAAAAAGCTTCTTAATGCTCTCTTGCTTTTGTAATTCTCTGTTGTAGACCTCCTCTCTGGTTTGCTGAAGATGTATAGTCTGATTAATTCTTCTAATCATGTCATTGTCTTCAGATTGCACTTCTTGGATCAGCTACATAACTGGTACACCTAGGCTGGTTGGAAAAATTGCATCTATTCCATACACAAGCTTCTAGGGTGACATTCCAATAGATTTCTTAAGTGTCAATCTGTCAGCCTATAGTGCATGCACTAGCTTTCTGTGCCAAGACTTCTTTTTGTCCTCCAGCAACTTCTTGATTATGTTTACCAAACTCTTGTTTGAGGATTCTGCTAGCCCATTACCTTGAGGGTAATAAGCAGTAGAATGACCCAATGTTCTCTGATATTTGTGACAGAAATCAACCATCTTATTGGATCCAAATGTTGCAGCATTATTAGTAATAATCTTCCTAGGACAGCCCAATCTAGAGACGATATGAGTCTCAATAAACTTTATGATGACAGAGTCATTGGCTTGCCTAGAATGGATGGCTTCAATCCGTTTGGTGAAGTAGTCTGTTGTAGTAAGTATCCATCTATGCTGGGCAGATGAGGGTGGATGGATTTCTCCTATGAATTTTAAACCCCACTGTTGAAAATGAGCTTCAACAATGATTGGATGCAAAGGCAAGGGAAGCAATTTTCTTTTGCCTTCAAAAAGTTGGCATTTATGACAGGCAATTATCATCTTGTGTACATCTAGAAAGAGGGTGTGCCAATAGTAACCAGCTCTAAGGATTTTGTTGGCTGTAGTCTTCCAGTAGAGGTGGCCTCCACATTCTCCTTCATGGAACTTGTGCTTAACCTTCTCTGCATCATTCTCAGGAAAACATTTAAACAATAACCCACTAGCATTTTTCCAATAAAGATATTTATCTAAAATGCAGTAGTTAACAGCTTTTAACTTTAAGAACCTTGCCTTTGTTTTTGTCAAACCAAGAGGTGTATTCAAATTTAGAAAAACAAATAAAATATCAGCATACCAAGAGGAATTCATAAAATGGTCTTCAATAATGGGAGTTGACAGTTCCTCTTGTTCATCTAAATCAATTATCATTTTTATATCAAGAGCTTAAAAATTTGATGCAGCCATTAATCTAGCTAGACCTTGGTCTTTAATGAGCTTAGTGGGCTTGATTTCTAAATCATATTCAAGTATCACAGCTATCCACTTACCTCTCTTACCATCTGGGTCCTGTGTTAGAATGTCTTTAACAACCGAGTTAGGCACAAATGCAATTACATGGGAGTGTCAAATATAAACTCTGAATTCCTTTAAAGCTTTGACTAAGGCAAAGGCTTGTTTCTCCATAGTATTATACTTCAGAGGTGCATCTCTCGGGGCCTTACTAAAGAATTCAATTGGTTGCTCTTATCGCTTTGAATTTTTCTGCAATAGGACAGCAGCCACTGTATGTTCTGATGCAAAGGAGAAAATGAAAAAATATTTTGTGAAATCAGGACTTATACGAACTGGTGTTTTGGTTAATGCTTGTTTGACCAGTTCAAAGGATTTCTTTGCTTCCAAGGTCCATTTAACTCCTTTTTCCTTTTTCATCATGTTTGTAATGTTTCTAATGAGTTCAGCCAAGTTGGGTATGAACCTTCTCAAGAAATTAATCTTTCCAATGAAAGATTGAAGTTCCTTGATGTTACGAGGATGAGTGATATATAGCCTCGATCCTTTTTGGGTATATATTTATCCCCTCTTCTGATATTATGTGTCCAAGTAGTTTACCTTCTTAGAGACCAAACAGTGTTTTCTTAGGATTTAAAGATAACCCAAAATTTCTACATTTCTCAAAGACTATTCTTAAGCGTTTTAGGTGTTCTTCACCTGTTTTGGAGAAAACAGTGATATCATCAAGGTAAATAATGATGAAGTAGCCTAATTATTCCGAGAATGAAATTTCCATGGCTCTCTGAAAAGTAGCACCAACATTCATTAAACCAAAGGACATTTTCACATACATGAAAGTGTCCCAAGGTGTAGTAAAAGTTGTCTTTAGTTGATCATCAGGATGTACTAATATCTGATTGTATCCTGAGAAGCCATCTAGCAAATAAATTCTTTTAGAACAAACTACCCTTTGTAAAATATGATCCATCTTGGGTAAAGGGTAGTTTTCCTTTAATGAGGCTTTGTTTAAGTCTCTAAAGTCAATACAAAGCCTTATTTCTCCTGTCTTTTTCCTAACTGACACTAAATTAGACACCCATTCTGAATATCTAATAGGGACAATAATACCAGTTTCATACATTTTCTTGATTTCCTTCTCAACCAAAGGTAACTGAATAGGGTTTATTATGCGCAATTTTTGTTTAAATGGCTTTTGGTTTTCCTTGAGAGGTATCTTGTGCTGAATTATTTCAGTGTCATAGGATTTCAGATCCTCATAACTCCACACAAAAACATCAGAAAATTCTTTAAACAACTCTATGTATTTTAGTTTGATGTGAGCTGGTAAAGTCTTAGATAGTTTGATCATCTTTGGTTCTAGTTGATTGCCTATATTACACTCTTTAACTTCAGATTCAACAGGCTCTAGCTTCGGTTTCTTGGCCACATCATTGAAATCAAACAACTCTTCTAAAGGGACCAAACCCTTTGGCAAACTTTGTGTGTCAGATTGCAATGTTTCTAAGCCTTATTTTCCTAAATTTACACTAATTTCTATGTTATGTTTAGATTTATTAGCTAACAGATTTATAACAGCAATCTCTAGAGATTTTACTTCTTCATCAAGTAGATTTTCCTCAGTAGAACAGTCATCTTCATAATCTGAATCTGAACTTGGTAGTTCAAATTCATTTCTAGACTGCAGGAAGTCTTCTATTTTTTTGTCTCCATCAAACACTTGTCAATATTTCTCATTATCAGGGACAGCTGGTCTGAATTTAATTTGAGTTGTGCATTGTTTGGTTTCAAATGTTGTTAAACATGTTCTAGCAGCGAAAGCTAAAATGTGGGCGAGGATATTCTTTTCTCTTGGGACAAAAATAAGTTGGGATTCCTCAAAAATTTTCAACAAATCTATGACGTCGTTCCTGTAGGCTCTAAGTCTGGGGTGTTTGGCACTATATTCCCTATTTACTTTCCTGACAATTAACTCTAAATCTCCATGAACTTTTATTCTTTTGGCTCCTAATTTCTTCAACAAGTGTAAGCCTAAAAGAAGGGATTTGTATTCCGCTATTTTATTCGAACACTTAAAATTTAATCTGTAGGAATGGCCTTCAGTGTGATTATTTTTAGTGTTATGTATCCAGATGCCTGCACCTGCATTGTTCTTGGTGCAAGACCCATCAAAGTTCATACTCCAAAGAGGACTAATTTCGGGTTCATCATTTTGGTTACTATCCTCTTCAACTATTGTGCTTTCGGATTATTCTTGAAGGTCAGCACTATGTTGAATCTGTTTTGATTCCTCAGGTTTTTTACTGCATTGAGGACTGCTTTCTTGAATCTCAAGGTTTAAAAGCAATGGATGAATGATTTGTAGCTTTAGACCTGTGTTTTGTGTGCTGTACTTTTCTGGTTTAGCAAATTGTTTTGACACTTATGTCTCGTCTTCCTCCTCCTCTCTATCTGCCATTAATTCAGTTAAGGTCACTTGTTCACTGAATGTTTCATCATTGAACAGGATAAATGATTCAAGGCTTGTATTTACAGAATAAAGGGGAAATTTTTGCGGTCTCTCTTGGGTAGTAACCATGTATTGCATATGAGACTCCCTGTAAAGTCTTCTAGTTTGATTAAATACAAGGATATTTGCATATGTCATATCCATCTGCATAGTTCCTTGTAACTTAGATCCCCAAGATCTTGATAACAACATACCGTATTTTGGGGGTATATCAGCCACAACAATATCCATTACTAAACACTTGGCTGGAATTTGTGCTAATTTTACACAGAGGTCTTTGATTAAGCCTAAACATTTCACTCTGCTTGCGTCAAAGGAGTCAAGATATTTGTAAGGTCTAGTGATTTCAAGGCCGAGACTCTCCATTACAGCTTTGGGCATTAAATTGTGAGAGGCCCCTGAATCATGCATAGCGTTGTGCAAAATCTTGTCATAAATCTGTAAACTTACATAAAAAGGAGGAACCGGTCCTTCTTGATATCTACCCTCAATATTAGGACCAAATATGAGCTCTGGTTGGTCATCATTAAGATTGACAGTGTCATTATTCTCTTCAATGTTAAAAGCCTTCAAAATTTTGGATCTATACACATTTTGGGTGGCTAATTCAGTAAGGGGAACAAAGATCTTTATCTTGGCAATTTCCTACTCCAAACTGAAAGGTAGTTGACTTCTTACAAGGTTTGTTTCAGCTTTGTTAACCACCATTTTATCAGCAAGATCAGCTTGTTGATTTTCTCTATTTACATTGGTTAAAATTGTTTTAACAGGAGAACTAGCTGAGCTGCTAATGGTGCTAAGATGTGCACTCTGTTTTTCATTGTTTTGAGTGCTTTTCTCTTTACTTTTATCAAAATTTCCAGCCACTATTTTGTCTTTCTGTTTTGTAATTTTGGGTTTATTTACAGGGCTATTTTTTGCATAATTTTCAGAGGTTTTTTTGTTGGGGGTTTCCAGATTCTTTTTACTTCTAAGATCATACTCTTTTGGAGTTTCTATGAAGATATTTTCCATTTCTTGGTAGTAATATTCATCTTTTTCTCTTTTGTCATCATAGGGTGTGTATAGACCTTGTTTTCTATTGTAATGAACTTCAAAAACATCATTATCTAATCCCAACATATTTATGTCATCTTCCTCTGTTTGTCCTATCGTTTCTTCAACCTCACTCACATAGTTTTGATGAAAAGGAGGTGTGATTTGTTGATCATCCTCACTTGGTCTGTTTTGAGGCCAATTTCTCCTAAAATTCTGATTTTGATTTTGATTTATGTTTTGAGGAGCAGATTGATTTTGACTTTCTTGTGCTCTCTCAAGTGTGCTCATCTTTTTCATCATCTCCTCCATCATTCTTTGCATCTTTGAGCTAGATGTGGAAGGTGTAGATTCCTCTCTAAAGGACACTTTCTTCTCATTCCTCATTCTTGCTCTTTTCTCCATTAAATTAACTTCCACAGCAAGAGCACCTTTTTGCATATCCTCTAGAGTCAGAGGGTCTCTTTCGCTAAGTTGATAAGCCATTTCGGGATCAAATCCCTCTAGGAATTTGTTTAAGGCTGAGCCTTCTGTAGGTTTTAATTCTATGGGAAGGGCATTGTAAACGCTGTTAAACCTAGTGCAATAGGCTTGAACACTTTCCCCAGTGTTTCTTTGGAGATTCTTGTAATCAGAAAGTATTTGGAGAGGGTTCTTCCTGAATTCCAATTTGTTTAAGAATAACTGATGGAAGGCTTGGAGATAATTAATACTGTGAGGGGTTAAGCCTTTAAACCATTTTCTTGCTTCTCCCCCTAGACTTTGAGCAAATAGTCTAAGTTTGACAGTTTCATCATCTATCTCATTTCTGTCAAAGTATTCATTCATCTTATCCACATGTTGTGAAGCAGTAGTAGCATTACTGGCATCATACAAAGGTATCTTGGACTGATAGTCCTGTGGAAGATTGACTAGAGGTAAAGGAAGGACTAGGGGAGCATACCATGTTGCCATGATAGGAGGTTGTGGAAAAAGTGGGGGGTTTACAAGTGGTGGGTTGACAAGAGGGAAAGTGGGCTGGAATGGAGTGGTTTGGATAGTGGATGTATGAAGAACAGATGTGGATGGACCAGCAATAGATTGTTGAGCAGATCTAGGATGAGAGAAACCAAAATTATGAATGAAATGTGAATCAAGTGGAGTAGTTTCTCTGCTACCAGGATGTTCACTTCTGTCTTGGGATGAAAGTGAAGTCTCTAAATCTAACTGATCTATATCATCAAGTGACCTAGTTCTAAATGGATTTCTTAAGTCAACTTGTGGATTTTGTAGACCTGCAAGGTTTTCAGGGACATAATGAGCTCTATGGGGTGATCTGAAAACAATTGAAGATTTAACCTCAGGAGACTTTCTAAGGATTATTTCAGGGTTATCAAATATCTCAGGAGGGTTTGGATCAAGATAGGCTCTAGTATGAATCCTTATAGGAGCCACTTGCTATGTTCTTCAGACCCAACTTACAAGAAAAGTTTAACCGAATATGACAATATTTAGAAGGCTAACTGATCTTTAAACAAGAAAAATTTAATCTTTAAATTATTATTAACTGAGTTTAAATTATGTTATGATGATTATGGGTTTCTCAGTGGATTCTTTTTGGTCTGTTTGGATTGTGGAGTCACCAGGTGGAAATTTTTATCTCTTTTGGAGATACAATGATTTATGGTCCACCACCATGTTTATTTAAATACCAATCTAAAATATTTTTGGGTTTTCTGAGTTATTTCAGTCCTATGGGTTCTAAGAGTGTCTTAAATCTGTTTCAACACTTAGCTACAGTGAAGAGACAAAAAAAGTCTACTCTTATGGCTAAGCTAGCTGATTCCTTCAAGGTTTAATAAGGTTTATGAGAATCCTAAGGGTTCCTTAGTTTGCCACTGATTCAAATAAGTTATATTATGATTACCATTTTCTTGGTAGTGTTTTAAGAGGGATACTTGTATCCAAGGGGTTTTTATGAAGTCTTAAGGGTATCTAAGATGAAACTTGACTCAGTCCCTAGCGGAGTCGCCAGAAATGTTATGCCTGGTGGCTCAACTGGCTAATATACCAAATATTCTTGAATCAAGGGATTTATAGGGTCCTAAGGTGTACTTAGATTCTCACTAACTCAGAAATCCCCAACAGAGTCGCCAGAAATGTTAGCTCCCTGTAATTCTAGTAGATTGGTGAGACTAAAACTGCCGGGAGGACATTCAAACCACTTTGGGATTCTAGGATCTAGCCCTCCTGAATCCAGAGAGGGATATCTCTATAAGTGAAAATATTGATTTATGTTTAAGGCTTTTATGTGTGATATTAGGCTAGTTATTAAGAACAAGGGTTTTTGTTTGGTTTTGGATGGTTGAGCATGATTTTTAATTGAGTGGAAAGTCCTAAAATGTAAGAGCTTCAAAGGGGTGAATATGCAAGAAATCAGAACAAGCATTGGCTGATAGGATAGATATGACGTTGGTTTTTAGTCCATTGGGCTATGGGGTCATAAAAGGTTTTAATTGTGCAACAATTTCAAGAGTGGTCCAAGGGGCAAGTCATCTATATCACAATATCTTTTAGATTAAATGATGGAATGGAACAATAAAAGTGTTGAAAGGGTGGAAAAAGACAATAATTTCAACTAGGATTTATCAGTATTTCCAAACCAGAAAAGACTTTTAAGTAACTATTTAAAACCAACCAAAGGACAAGGCTAACCATAGACTTCTTTGGACAAGCTTGTATTAAAGCTAACTTATCAGACAAACAATCCAGTAATCCACATAATTACTTTCAGAAGGGATGAAAACAGATAAGAAAACAAAGTGCAGCCTAAGATCAGATAAGATACTTTTAAATCTAAACTACTTTCAGCATACTATTAGGGAAACTTTCAGAACTACCTTTGGAGAAAGAAACCAGAAGACAGGGCAAACCATAAACTTTTCTAGTCTAACTTTACTAGGTACATAATGAAAATATCATTTAGGAACTTCTTTTGAAGCTTTGCACATCAAGACAAGGGAAAACCAACATTCCTTGATAATGTTTACACTTAACTTAAGACCTTCTTAAACACACAGTTTGGAGGAAAACATTGAGATAAAGCTTATTAGTCAGAGAAGGGTACTGTAAACAGTAAATCCTAACTCTATGCTTGTTGTTCTTTATCAGAGAATAAGTGGACAAAATGGCATACATGAAAGGAAAATAATAACACAGAAAGGAGTACTTCACTAGTGATATAGACCAGGATCCCAAGAATCAGCTTGTATATTGATGTCAATCCAGTTACATTTTTCAAGTCCAATGTTTCAGTACAGCAATCATCTTCTCTTCTCAGCCTAACTTATTTGATCACAAACAGAGCTTCAAGAGCCTCACCTTTGTGTTCCTTCAAGTGAGCGTGCCAAGATGATATGGGAAGCACACTACAGTCGAGTCGCTGGGAATTTCAGGGTCGAGAAAACAGTAGCAATACTACAGAAGTATTTCTATTGTTCGAACCTTCGAAAGGATTTCAAGAAGCACATCAGATCCTGCACTGCTTGTGCCATTGCCAAACCGACCATCAAGAAGCAAGGCCTATATACTCCACTACCTAGAACCGTGTTCTGTCCTGGTAAGTGAAATGGGAAGGAGTTAGTAGTAACCCTGTTCCGTACGTTAATCGAAAGGAAAGGGGATTGGCGAAAGGTGAAATGGGATGGGGTAGTGAAAGCATAAAGGGCCTTCCTGCCTGGGTTAGTTTATTGGGCAGGTGGTAGGTGGGAAGGCTATTCAGTGAATGATGGGGAGTATATATGTGGATATGAACGGGAATGAACTTACTTAGCCTCCCTCGATGGGGCCGTGAGATGTGGAATTGATGGGGCCGTGAGCTAGGGAATTGAAGGGGCCGTGAGCTGGGGAATGATGAGGACAAAAGATCAAATCTAGTGGGCTAGTGATACATAGCTTTATTTCAAGTCAAAGAAAGGTAAGAAGCTTTGTAGGCTAGGGTTGAAAGGAGTAAGGTGTCTAATCACAGATACGTAAGGTTGTCCTCTCACGGCTGGAACACGTACAAAAAGTAGCGTGTATGGATGCGAAAGTAGTATAAGGAGTACTCGTAGGCGTTGTCTAATCGAACGTAGCGATACAGCTGGTTGGTTGGGGGTGGGATTGCCTGCTTTGTTTGGTGCGGGTCCTGCTTAGTGAGCGACTAAAAAATTATAAAGGGAAACCCTCACCATATGAATAGTGAGTCCCTACCAGGCCTCTCCTTGAGCAGTCGAGTGTGCGTTAGCACCCTCACCATATGAATAGTGAGTGACTCCGTCGATGGTGGCCTTGAGCAGTCGAGTGTGCGTTAGCACCCTCACCATATGAATAGTGAGTGACTCTGTCCCTTGCCTTTCAGACGTATCAACTGGACCAACAGAACCCACTGCTGCTAGTGGAGAAGCTACAACGTTTACTTTTCATTCTTTTTAACCTTATTAGATATAAACCTATGAAATGAACATTTTCGAGCAATAAATCGACACCTCCTTAGATGGAACCATCCTTCGCTTGCTGACTTACCGTTGATACCTGCCTTAGATCGAACTTGCTGCCTGTCGATATATTGAGAACTGCCTGAGGAGATCTTATCTTATCTCTACCTACTCGATCTTTCCACCTACCTTATCTGGGAGGCACTTTACGAAGCTTCTCGAAATTTGATCGACTTATTTTTCCCTTCCTGCATGGATAGGAACAGAACATTGATGGAATGAACAATAAAAAAGGGTCTAATATGCTTCCCTTCCCCCTTTCGCACATATTGACTGATAAGAGGGAAACGAAAGAAAAAATTGCCTTTCAACATATTTTCATTGATCAATTAGAGTTACCCCCCAAAACCTATAACTCCCTTAGAAGAGCCAATATCCATACATTATTGGACCTCTTAAATTACAGTCGAGAATATCTAATGAGCATTGAACACCTCGATAAGGAATCTGTCGAACAGGTATTGGAAGTTCTACGAAAATTTTTTGCAATTGATCCACCTAGGAAATAGTTTCGGTTTCATAAAATGGTTGGTTTCATTAATCTCTTCATTCATTTCCTTTCCCCAAGTTCTTTTGGAGAGTCATGAGAATTATTTCAAATCTTTTACATATCTCTTCTCTTTTTGTGGAATATTCGAAAGAAATCTCTGACAAGATGGGTATATCTAGGGATATATAATTTGTCTTAAAGCAACTACTCCCTAGATATATGAAAAAAAAAATTGAAATATTTTTATATATGACAGTTGGATCAAATTGGATTGGAAAATACCTTAATTTAAAGATTCATCAATAGGAAATGCTACCCCAATACCTAACCAAATAGCTACTACAGTACCGATCAAGGATACTGTTGTAACTACTGGACGACGAAATGGATTCTGAAATTGATTCACATTCTCTAGAAAAGGCACTGTCAATGATCCCGCGGGTACTGAGGCCATTAAAAGGACACCTAATAATTTGTTAGGTATTGTACGAAGTATTTGGAATACAGGGAAAAGATACCATTTGGGAAATATCTCCAAAGGAGTTGCAAATGGATTTGTTGGTTCACCAATCATTGATGGTTCTAGAACCGCTAAAGCTATTGTACATGTAATAGTACCTAAAATTACTACTGGAAAAATATATGAAATATCATTTGGCCAAGAAGGCTCTCCATAATAATTATGTCCCATACCTTTATCTAATTTAGCCCTTAATACAAGATCATTTAGGTAAGGTTTCTTTGTTATTGGGATAAGTAGATCTTTATGGATCTATCCCCCGAAAGAACCGGACATGCCGATTTTTATCATCCGACTCGAAAAATAACTGGAGGAAGTATATATCACTTCTTTTTCCCGTGATGGAAGACGAATTGGAAGAATAGGAACTAATAATGTCTATGATCATCCATCATTGGTAATTTTATTATTCCAGTTAAATGCTCATTACCCAAGTAAGCTCACAAATTTGATCAACACTATTTACATGTAGAAATTTTTGAGCACAAGTATTATATCAAATTTCAACAACCAACCCTTTACAATGTGTTCCTCAAGAAGATTTTATAGGAAAATGAGGAGGTGGAAATATTTCTAGGGTTCAAGTATCATTAATTCTACAGTTACTGCAATTCTTTGCCTTGCAAACCATGCAAGGCATAATGCAAGAATACATTCAATCTATATCTCTATTTCATAACTCTATTCTGCTTTAGAGGCTTAGTGGATCAAAATATTTTACTTTAGGGCTATTTCTTATCCTTGTAATAACTTCTCTGACAGTTTGAAATTAGTTTCTTTGATCCAAAATAACTGTTCAGTTGTCTTTATGCAAATATCTTCTATTTTGGTAATAAATATGCCTATTTTTAATGCTTTGAGGCTACAGGTGTCTTTTGGCAGCTAGCGAGGATTCAATTTGCCTCTGATGCGTTAGTGGAAGCTTCTAGGACTGATAGATCTTATTTTTCTTCCTTAAAACATTGTTAATTTGTTTTAATTCTGTGTGTTATGCATAATTAGGCCTAATTTCAGTATTTTTTTCTTTAAACTATGTTTAATTGAGTGGATTAGGCTTTTAGATAGTCGATTTAGGCCGTAATCCCTCAAAACTACGTACACAATCTTCAATTATTCATCTCTGTTGTGACTAGATCCATTAACACTAATACTCTTTGCTTGATTAAGTTTTACTGTGTCTTGTTGATGTGCAGGCGTTACAGAGGTTTTATAATGGCATTAGTACTCATGAGGCACTGATAAAACACAATTTGGAACTCTGCGGAAAATATCTCCTTTATGAATAAGGGCCTAGGGGATCGTCATCCCCGGCCCCTGATTTTCTTTTTAAAACAATGGAAAATCATTTAAAAACCTGAAAAATACAAAAACGTTATAAAAATACTACGTGGATGGGTTAAACTACTTTGGAAGCTTAGATCAGAGCGCAACCGTTGGATGAAAGCAACCAACAGCGAGGATTTCTTGCTAGGATCAGATAGGAAGGCGGTTGGGTAAATGGCAGTGGAAATTAAGTCTGGGTCATTGATTGGACTAGTCAATAGAGATCAACGGTGGATATTTATTGGAGCTTATCACATCAGGGGATTTTCGATGGAGGGAAAAATGGATTTGAGCGATGCGATGGGGGAAAGGCCGATGCGATGGTGCGATCGAGCATATCGCATCGGCTGGGAGAAAGAAAATAAGGGTAACAAGACGTCGGGAGAAAACTTCTGATGTGATGGTGAAAAAACATAAAAACCTTGCGAACGAGTAAATACATAGGAAAATAATGAAAATGAAATGAAAAGGGGCATTGAATGGTGGGACCGGCATGGGCAGAGGGCAATTTAATGTGGACCGTTGGATCTCAGGAGGAGATCAACGGTGGGGAAAAAATCGGGAATCGACGATCAGAGGTTACCAGGCGCAGGGCTTAAACCTTTATATTTTTCCGATGCGATGGGGGAAGGCCAATGCGATGGTGCGATCGGGCAATCGCAAATCGGCGGTTTCAAGGAGGCGCAATCGGAAGACCCTTGCAGAAATTTCCGATGTGATGGATAGCAAACGTGAAAGTGCGTTGGCCATTGATTTTTTTAAAGGATCAATGATGGAGAAAGATGCAGGGGTCCATAGAATAAAAACTCAATCACATCGGAGTTTTTCTTTAAACAAAGAAATGTGTCCATCGCAAACCTCCGATTGTGATTAGCGCTCGGGACTTAGTGCCTGGTCCTGGGTGCGGGGTATATGGTGGGGAAGTGGTTAGGGGGTTTTGCACAAAGGGCTTATGGCCTAATCACGTCGGAAATTTTGAAGGGAAAAAAAAAAAGGTTGGCATGTTTATTTGCGATGGGAGATTTCGACGGTCGTTGATCGGGGAGTAGATCAACGGCTGACAATTTACCAAACAATAAATTGTTGGGACTCGTTGAAACATAAGAAAATCAGATTTTTCATAAAATACAAAGGAAAATTAAACTTCGGGAAGGGTTTTTATTATGTTTTAGCCCCCGATTATAGGGCACCGGGTTACGTGAAAAGACGAAGGGATCGGGGGTTTATAAAGGAAAGGGCCAAATCGCATCGGAGTTTTTTTTAATGCAAAAGGGGAAAAGGAACACAGAACGCCTTGATTGTGATTGCGCGATGGGGGTTTAACAGTGGGTCACAGCTCCAGTTCTATGCGAAAAAGGAACTGGTGGCTAAGGCCAAAGGGGCTTAAGGCCTTAGCACAAAAAGGCTATTTTTTATGATTTTTCAAGGATTTCAAAGGGTTTTGAAAGTTTCCGATAAGGTTAAAAAGGAGTTTTAAACCTTACCTAAGGGTTTTTATGGAGGAAAAGAAAGGAAATAAGGGAAATGGAGGAATTTTATGAGGAAAAAGAGGATAAAAATGAAGTTTAATTATGAGTGAAAGGAGGGATAAAATAAAAAGGGAAAATGGGTTTTTAGCAGTCTTTCTCTTCAGGAAAACAACAGATTTTCAGAATTAAGAGGGAAACAGCAGTGAAGATTAAATCAAGTATAAGTTATCTTCATAAGTCTTCAAGAACTAACAATTTTGCAATAACATTGTTTCTTGAAGGCTTTAAAACATGATTTAGCCACCATTTGATATGACAAATTTTATAGGTCGCTAGCAGGTTGTTGTGAAACAAATCTAGGAAATCAAATGAGTGATAATGAAGTGATAGGCCTAATGGAGGCTATTCGAGTCGCCATATGACAAATTTTATAGGTGGCTAGCAGTTGTTGTGAAACAAATCTAGGAAATCAAATGAGTGATAATGAAGTGATAGGCCTACTGGAGGCTAGTGGAGTCACCAGGTGGATATTTTTTGTTGTTTTGAAGAGTGTATGTTTATGGTCCACCACCAATAACTGACAAAAAAACCAATCTAAGGGTGTTTAAGGGTATTCTGAGTTCCTATAGGTAGTCCTAAGGTTTATAAGAGTGTCTTATAACTGAGTCATCATTTTGCTAGGATGATAAAACAAATAGAGTCTACTCTTTTTCTGATAGTGTGTGTTCTTAATAATTTGATGAGGGTATCTAAAGTCCTAAGGGTTACTTAGTTTGTCACTAACTCAGAAGTTCCATCACGATCACCATTGTATTAGTGTGGCAATGAGGTGGCAGATTCACTGGATTTTCTAAGTCAAACTTGAGGTTCGAAAGACTCTTAAGAGGTATTAAGGCAACTATATACTCAGAACGTCCCACCGTGATCGCCAGAATGTTAGGGTCCTGTGATTTGGCAGATTGGTAAACCAAATGATAGGGTAACATGGAACCAGTCTTTGGAGTCCTCGGACCTAGCCTTCCTGGACATAGAGAGGGACCTCTCTATTGGGTGCAAAGGATGCGTTCTTTTTTCTTTAGGGTTTTGATTTTAGGCTAGTTGTTAAGTGTAGGTTTTGTTGATTGTTTTGGTTGGGTAAGATGGTCAAATGGAATAGGTGGAGTGAGAGTCTGTCAAATACATTGGGATATGGAGTCAGGTGAAATTCAAGGGTGTCAAAATGATGAAACAAAGTGTGTTGCAAGGCCGATTTAGCAAGGTTAATGGATCCATAAGGTGATGTATGAGGTGTAGTGAACATTAAGTTTGGGAAAGACTAAGAGGACTTAAACATATATAGCTTAAATGTTATAATTCATGAGGTAGGGAAAACCATTAAGCTCAATAAACAAAACTCTAAAATAATAAACACCCAAGAGAAACATTCCAGTGAAACATAGAAAGCATACGAGCTTCTAACTTTAGAAATTCACCTTCATATTTTGGGAAAACACATAAGACAATAAAAATAACTCAATTTATGGAGAGGGAACTCCTAAACAACATATATCAAGTTATTGGGAACTATGAAACAATTTTGTAAGCATGGACAAAGGGCAAGATCGAATGAGACCTCTTTGACTTAACCTAACAATCAATATTTCACAGAAAGGCTTCAAGATAGGGTTTTGAAAACTTCAAATAAGAAGGGCATACCATGAATCATACTTGTAAGCTAGCATAATAACCATATATGAAACAAATCAAAAAAATTGGTGGACCGAATGAGAAATCAAGAGTTCCTTAAGATGGCCAAAAGAGAAAACATCAAAGCTATAACAAATAGGAGGACTGAGGTGCCTCAAAGAACATGTCTCAACCTATAATTTTCTGATTTATAGCATCCAAGAAACATGAAACATAATGATAAGAAAGAAAACAATAGAAAAATTAGAAAAACATCACCATTCACCAAGCTATGAAATCCTGCAAACAAGCTTCTCCATCGTCAAGTCAAACAAGCCATTCATCCACTTCACAATACCAATTTCTTCTCCAAACTCATAAAACCATGTATATTGCTCTTCAAGCTCATAAAATTCCAAAAAAATACATAGGGTCCTCATGCTCTATTTATGGAGAAAATTAGGACTAAAACCCTAAATGTGGTAGGAAAATGTCAAATATAGTCACAAATATCATTTATGGCCAAGAGACCATGCAAGGCCCAAAGCACATAATATCCTAAGAAATAAATGCCAAAATAACTATTTGCACCTAATTCTAGCTTAATTTGCTTCAAAAAAACTCAAAAATATCTATTTGCAATAAATGAGTGCATTTTGTTGACTTTTGGTCCAAAACACACTAGGTAGCCTCTGTGCGTAGCGCCACTTCAACAGAAAATAGGGTCTCTTGCAGCTGAGTTTTGGACCCCTTCCCAACACCGGATTTGGCTCTGTGATTGCTCGTTGGAAAGCCTGAGGAGTCTAATTCCCAGAAATTCTTTAGTTGTGCTAAGAAGATACCATTTACCTGTTCAAAATTAAATTTTCCCAACATTTCTCTGTGTGCAGCGCCTGGTCTGAAATTGAGGAAGAAAAGTCAAATGTTTGATGTTTTTTGACCTTTTGGGGGAATGCCTCCAAAATGATCTCGAAATCGTGAGAAATAATGTGATGTGAGAAATAAAAAAATGCAAACTTGGAGAGCTGAGGTTCCACCAATTTTGTGCATACCGCCTAGGGTGTTGCGCACAGAGGGGTAAAAATTTGAAAAAGACAAAATTTTGTTCAAATTGCCTCAAACTTGGTGGAAAGGTCCCTAAAGAGGTCTTGGACACCTGTTGAGAAGCATCAGCCAAAGCTCCAAGAGTGTCATGCACTTTTCCCCTTTTTAGGTTTTCTATCTCTATGAGGGCCTCCTTCAGTTTGGCACAAGCAAGCATGTTTTTCCTTGCATAGTGCTTGGTCATTTTCTTTTGTAGAGAAATGTCTCTCTTTACCTCCTTGAAGTGCTTATGCTCCTCTTTGTAATATTGAATGACATGTTGAGCCATCTCAAACTCTCTTTCCCACTCCATGAGTTCTGCATCTTTGTCCAAGAGAAGCAATCTAGTATTCATCTCTTTGTCCTCATTATCATTGTCTAGATCAATGAAATGAGGCTCTTGAGAAGTCTTCTTGATCCTTTTTCTTTTCCTTACCTTTACCTGTTGCTCACCTTTGTCCATCTTTTCCTTTCCTTTGTCTTTGTGCTTGATAGCTATAGGAGAGATGGCCATTTGCCTTTTTGAGGTAGCAAGCACATCTCTTTTGCCTCTGTGGTAGGTGCATGTAAGAGGAGTGATGAAGGTGCCTTGATCTTTGGTGATGTCACAAGCCTTTTCATATTTTTCATGGCTTTCATGAGTCACTTCATGCTCCATTGGGTCACTGATTTCTTGATCTTTAGCCTCATCATCATCATTGTCTTCCTCACTATTTTCTTCACTGTCATCTTGGCCTTCAAACTGATCACTACCCTCCTCACTTGCCTCATTTTGGCCCTGTCCTTAACTAAGGCCCTCTTCCCTGTCACTTTCTACACTGTCATATTGAGTTTCTTGGTCATTTAGAGACTGATTTGTATCATGAAATTCATGATAGTTGTCATGACTATCATGACTATTTCCTTGCTCATCACTAATTGTCTCATTTTTTCTATTCCCTGGTCAATGCCTTCCCTTTCAAAATATGTTTCAGCCTCATCATCTACCTTCTCTTGGTCTTCCATCTCCTCATCATCTCCCTCTGTTTCCTCAAGTTCATTATCTTCATTCATTTCAGCACTGTTTTCACTATCATTGTGCTCACTAACATGTTCAAGCACATCTTCCTCTTGGCTATCTTGTGCACTCTCTTGTTGATTTTTGCCTTCATTTTTTTCTTCATAATCCTCTTGGTTTTCATCTTGTTCCTCATAAACACTCTTTTCTGCACTTGAGATTCATTTAGTGGTGTCATTATTATCACTGTTTTGCTCCAATTGCTCACTTTCTTCCTCATTTTGACTGCCATTTTCATCACTCTCCTCCATACCATCATCATCCTCTTGATCTTCTTCATTAGACTCTACCTCTGCCTCACTGTCATTATCATCCTCCTGCTCTTCTGTTTCTTCTTCATGGCTACTGCCATCATCTTCTTCCTCAGCACTGGTGTTCTCTTATTTTTCTTCATCTAAATATGTTTCTGCCTCATTGTCTTTATCATTTCCATCAATCTCACCTTGTTCCTCATTGTTGTTGTCACCATCTTCTTCTTCATTAAACTCTTCCTCTGACGTACTGTCCTTTTCCTCTTCACTTTCATCTGCTTGTTCATTATTGCTACTTCCACCATCTTCACTTGATGCATTAGGAGAAGAGATAGGAGGTAAGATTCCTTGCGGAGAAGGCATATGGGGAGATGATGGAGGAGTGGAGGTAGGTGCATGTGAAGAGGAAGGAAAATTTTTCTGAATGAAGGATTGGGGGTTTGCAAATACATCATGTGAGATAAAAACCTCCCAAGAAATTATGTGCTGCTCTAGCTGGTGCAAAACAACCATCTTAACCAAGGAGTGGTGAAAAAGGCTTTGCATTTGGTGAGTATAACTACTCTTCTTGACCACTGAATCCATTTTGTCAATGCTCTGGTAGAGATAGTATGGTAGGTTTAGAAATTTAACCCTGGTGAAGTGCATTAGTAGCCTTATGTGATAAGAATAAACCCTGGAGTACCTCCCTTCACAGGTGAAGTACTTGATAATCTGCCGCATCAGTAGGGCATACCTCTCTAACAAGTGGGAGAAGGGTAACAAAGCCTTGTAGCCTTATTGACAGCTAGGTTTGAGGTAGGGCTCATAGTAGCTCATGTCCAATTTCTTCTGTTTAAACCATATCTCACCAATATTTGGTATTATTGTGGCTTTAGCAATGAATTCATATGAGAGTTCAAAATTCACTCCTACAAGGTTGACTTGGTGGTTTTGTAGGCTGAGGATGAACAACCTAGTCAAGTCTAAGTGGCTTTGGACTTGTTTAACCCTCTCACAAAACTGATAACATCCAACATCCTAAAAACATGCAAGGATCATGGGAGAAGATGTGATTTGAATGGTGTCTCAGGGCTCAAACCTATTAACCCTTCCTCTCTTGTGTTTTGGCTTGATAGGCCTTTGGCCTTCATCATTGCTTGTACTGATCTCTTCCTCAGACATGGTGGCTGATTATAACCTTGAATAAAGTGGTTTGTTGCTTGATGAGGGCTTTTAGGTGTAGGGAGGGAAAATGAATGATGTGAGGGAAAATTTTGGCAAATGAAGGAAATATGCGGTAGGTCTAGGAAAAATTCAGAGTTTTAGGAGGAGGTTTGTTTGCACTGAGTATCTTTACCCCTATGACAACTCTCAAATTTGAAAACCCTGCCCTAGGAGGTCAATAAATTGATTTTTATGAAAAATACTACTTGGAAGGTAAGGAAGAGAGCCAACAACCTTGCTTGACTGATGTTGTAGCTTTGGAGGCAAGAAATTTGAGTTTTAGACCCTTTTTTAGCAATTTAGGTGAAATATTACCGTTGCGTAGCACCACCCGACTACACGTTCAGGTCGGGTCGCACTGGCAGGCCTATGCATAGCGCCTGAGGCCTTAAGTGGGTGATTAGGGCGGGGAAATAGACTGTCGGGCCCTATCGGAGCGCAACGCTGTGTGAAATGTGGGCAGGTCGGGCTGTTCTGAGCCTGGTCATAGCACCGGCTCAGGTGCGTAGCATTGCCCTCCCGGGGCGTAGTGCAGTGTAAATTTACACTGCGGCCACCTCGTTTGTGCGCGGCACCGATGGCAAGGTACGTAGTGCCTCCGTTGGTGCATAGCGCCTGTAAATTTTCAACAGCTTTGCAAAAAACCCTTAAAAACTTCTTTCACCAGTTTTCTTCTTCTTTGAAAAGACAAATATGAAGTGTGGAGAGAGGAAAAGGAGACTTTATACTTATTTTGAAAAGTATTTCAAGACCAAAACCCACTTTATAAGGTTTGTTTCTCTTTTTATTTTTCTCACAACCTTTTTGGCTCCTTTTGGTCCTATAGGTGGCAGAATTAAAAATATGGCTCTTTTTTCCTTGCTAAAGCATTCTGATGTCACTCCTCGGGCTGACTAACTTCCTGAAGGTGCTAAAACTGTGCCTCTTATCTATATTTAGAGAAATGAAACTCTTTCATGATTTTTAACACTTATGCACAGCAAACTTGTGATCAATTTGACATTTTTTCGTCTGATTCACATTCTGTCTTGTTTTTTCTATGAAGTAGTGAGGAAAGACCTCCTGGTGGGAGAAAAACCCTAGCAGCAAGCATCAATAGCAGTTTTTTCTTTTTTAGATGTGCCACCATTATTTGAAACATTCTTTCTTTGACCTTATCAATCTTCCTGTAGGGATACACTTTTGACAATCCTGCAGAAGTCTCATTCATGTTTAGCCATATTTGCAGCATATGCCTTTGATAAGGAAACTTTTGGAGGCTTTACTACTCTTAGGCCAGCTACATGTTTCTTCCTTTGATCAGTTTTCAAATTATATATGTCTAGTGAGGGAGGTGAGTTATTTAAACCATTTTTGTGTCTTTCTTGGCCACTTCTGTTCTTGTAGGTGCCTACACAACTTCTCTGCCCTTGGTTATTGTCTTTTGGAGTTTAACGCCCCATTTTATGAATAATGAACCTAGCGGCTTGTCATAATTACCTCCTTGGGAAATTTCACCTCATGCTTGCTTCCTTGGACCATTTGAAAATGTCTCTGACTGTTCTTTTGAGAAGTGAAAACCCTTGCACTGATATTTCTAGCCCTTTTTGTCCTTTTGGTGAAGTGGGGTACTGGTGTTTAGGTCTGCCTCCTTTGATCTTCTTTAAAACCACTTATTTTACCCTTTGAAGAGTTGTAATTAGTGCCTCTTTTCCATGTGTAAGATAGAGTTTATGATAAACTGATGTATTGAAGATCCAAAATCCAATGTACTTGATTGATCTAAAGAGTCTACAGATATAGTTTTGGACCATCAGTGTTTGGGAGTATTTTGGGATACACAACAAAGATGTTTGATTGGTGGGCTTAGGTAGCAGTGGGGGGTTTTTAGGCAAAACAAAATGGAGGATTTGGGTCAAATATTACTGGATATAGAAAAAATGAGTGACATAAGCCTCTAATGCTTTTTCCAGGATTGGTAAGCAGAGCTGGACATGATGGAAAGATGAAATAGTGAAAATATATCTTTAAGGATGATGAAGGCAGTGAGATTTCTATAACTCACAATGTCTATAAACTTTGTTTCTAGAAATATATGGAAATCATTTAGTCATCTATGAAGGCAAAAATTACTGATGAATAACAGTGGCTCCACTTGGGGAGGGTGGTTCCTTTTCAGGATGTGTCCAGAACTTCAGATTTCTGGCTTTATGAAGACCAGTGCCTCATCCATTGGGCAGATTTTTACCTCTTTCTCTTGTTGATGCTTGCTTGAAGCTATGATCTCAATAATCTGAAAGACATGATCAGCTCAAATCCATCTCTACCTACCCAACCTACTTGCCTAACAATTTTTCTTCTTTAGTTGCATTTGGGCTAGCAACCTTGACATCTTCTTTTTTTTGAAAGAAAAATAAACTATCTACTTCTACACTTATTTCTTCTAGGAGTTCAAATTAGGCTAATGAACTCCTTTGATTCTCTACCTATACTATTCAACTGTCAAGGTTAAACTGTTTGACAGGATTTATTCACTAAGCTACAAACATGAAATTGAAAATATGGATAAATCAAGATTAGAAAATCTGATTTACCATGGGTTTGTGGCATAAAAAAAAGCTGCACACAAATGTTATTTTTGTACAAAATAAGACTAGAAAAATCAGGGCTAGAAAAATCAGGGCTAGGATATATTGTTTGCTACTCATCCTTATTTTTCTTTTAAGCATGTGGAACCAGTATCTTTCTAACTAATACATCTTTTGACAAGCCAAGCTTGAATAATTTGACCAACTATGTTTCACTAACTTATCAAAAATAAATTTAAAACATGTTTCATCCATGATTAGGATAGATGACTGAAACAAGACTTCTTTATGCACTAGTAGTGGTATTTAGGCTTACACACTTTCAGTAGTTCTATTTTTTGGGTATGGGGCTTTACCTCTTTTCAAATCTGCCCTCTTTTCCATTTTTTTGTTTCATATTTTTTTTGTAATTTCTCTCAATATATTTTCATCAAACAGTGTTATGTACAATGAATGAGAAATTCTACCTAAGATTCTAGATGGCCATGGTATTTTATTACCCTATCTTCCAAAGGATCATTCACTGCTTCTCTTTCATTCAGCTCTTTTAGATGAGGAACATGGCTTGGTACAGGATTTCTGCCAAGAATTTTCAAACATGCCAAGTTCTCCTTTATACTTATTTTTTGAGTTATGTTTCTAAACCTTGTTTCTTTCAAAGAAACTGTCTAGGTGAAGAAGGAATTCTTCATTAGGTCCCAGAAAAATGACAATGTCATCCATGTATATGATTGTGAAAAAGTTGGTAACATGTGCCATGGCCTCTTGGAAGGTGTCTTTATCATTTCTCATACCAGAAAAAATTTGGTCAAGCATGTAGTCATCCCAAGGAACTTTGAAAATGTATTTGTGTTGCTTGATTTGAAGTGCTATCATCTCATGAAAACTTGAAACACTACCAATAAAAGTCACCTTGTTATAAATTCTTATTTTTTGCATAGGATGATTTATCTTGGGAAAAGGGTGCTTGGACTCCATGGAGGCTTTGCCTAGGTGTTTAAATTCCATACATAGTTTGCATCCTTTGGTTTTATTTGTTAGTGACAGAATTTTTCCAAAGGTTTCATAGTTCTTCTTGGAAAAAGGCTTCTTTTGAACAATGTTTATGTCATCAGGTTTTGAGCTTTTACTTCTATAAACAAGAGCATCCTGAAATTTCTTGCATAACCTCAAATATTTGAGTTTTGTGTGTAATGGCAAGGCTTTGGATAAGTTTATCACCTTGGGTGTTTTTAGGCTGCCTATATTGTATCCATGTATATCAATTTCAACATACATCCCTTTAGGATTGATGGCAACATCAGTGAGATTCAACAACTTTTCTGGGGGAACAAGACTCTCTGATAATGAGGTGTCTAGATAAGGTAAGAACATAAGACTCCTTTGATTTAGATCACTCAAGATTTTTGTTCTGTGAGGGCATATTAGAATTTTGGGATAGGTAAAAGGGAAGGGTTTTGTTTCTAATGTTTTTCCTCCCTTTGAGCAACCTAATTCATATGTCAAAATAACCATTGGTTTTGAGGTTTCATTATTAGTTTTTAGAGAGTCAAGTTTGATTTTGTCATAATGTGTGTGTTCAAGGCTGATATAGTTTTGAATATTGATTTCTTCATGCAAAGACTGGTTTGGTTGTTGTAGTGTGTCTTGATGTGTTTCAACTTCATATACCTACTCGTCATTATCTTCCTCATTATATAATATGAAAGAATAAAGATCTAAGTGAATAGAATAAAGAGGAGTGTTGTCTGGTCTGTCCTGAATGCTAACCATATACTTCATATGTGATTCTCGGTATAATCTCCTTGTCTGATTGAAAATAGGGATGGTTGCATAGGACATATGTAGTTGAAGGTTCCCCTCAAGCTTGGCTCCCTAAGATCTGGATAAGAGCATGCCATACTTGGGAGGAATATCTTCCACTACTATGTCCATGGCAAGACCTTTAGCAGGAATTTGTGCTAGATTGACACAAAGATCTTTGATTAGGCCCAAACATTTAACCCTACTCGAATCAAACGAGTACAAGTCTTTGTAAGGTTTAGTGATTTCTAGGCCTAATCTTTCCATCACAACTTTAGGCATGAGGTTGAGTGAGGCTCTAGAGTCCAGCATAGTATTGTGTAATATTTTGTCGTGTATGTTTAAACTGATATAGAAAGGAGGGACAGCCCCTTCTTGATACTTTCCTTCAACCTTATGTCCAAATAACAATTCAGGACCATCATCAGTTAAATTTAGTGTGTCAGTATCATTTCCTAAGTTTAATACCTTCATCACTTGGGATTTATACACTCCTTGGGTTACTAGTTCAGTCAGAGGCATGGTTATCTTAATTTTAGCAATGTCTCCTTCAAAGCTGAAAGGGACTTGGGTCTTAGACTTACTTGCATCAGTTTTTTCTGCCACGGTCTTCTCAATAAGTTTTATTTGGTGATTTTGATTAGGTTTTTTAGATAACATAAATTTTTTAGGGCCACTAGTAGAGGTACTAGGGTAGCTTGTGTCACCACTTTGCTGGCTGATTTTTTCATTGCTTGGGTTATTTTTCTTAGCTATGCTATTTATATTGTCTGATGTTCCCTTATGACTATTTTCTAGAGTTTTCTTAGCAGCAGTATCAATTGGGTGTTTCTTAGAGGCTTCTTAGTTTCTTTTACTCCTGAGGTCATATTGTCTATGGACTTCCATAATGGCATTTTCTATTCCTAATTGGTAATATTTAGAGTTCTCACAATCTGTTTGAGTTTGATCAAAAGCAAACAAACCTTGTTCTTCTTCCGTGGGAAAGTCTCCATTTTCATTACCAGGTCTTATTAGATTTACATTGTTCTCTTCAGGTTCTATAATTTCTCCTTCTTCATCATCTACACAGTTTTGTTGACAGGGAGGTCTGATTTGTTGGTCATTTTCCCTTTGTTTGATTTGAGGAGTATCTCTTCTGAATTTTTGAGTTTTGTTTTGGTTCTGGGAGTTGGCTTGGTTGTCCCTAGGAGGTGTCCTTTCATTTAAGTTTATCTTTTCAATCATCCTCTCCTTAGTTCTCATCAAGTTGTCTATTTTGGTATCAGAAGAGGAGGTTGAGGGCATGGTCTCATCTTTGTAGGTTACTCTCCTTTCTAATTTCAACCTAGCTCTCTTTTCAATTAAGTTTACCTCTGCACTAATTGCTACATTTTGCATTCTTCTAAAGTTTTAGGGTCTCTTTCTCTCAATTGGAAAGTCATGTCTGGGTCAAAACCTTTAGGGAATTTCACCAGTGCTAGGCCTTGTGGGGGTTTCATGTGAGGGGGGAGAGAATTATACACACTATTAAACCTGGTGCAATAGTCTTGCAGACTTTCTCCTACATTCCTTTTAAGATTTTTGTATTAAGACAGGATTTGGAGGGGATTTTTCTTGATTTCCCATTTGTTTATAAAAGTTTGGTAGAGGGAAGGGAGGTCATGTATTGAATTAGGGGTTAATTCTTTGAACCATTTTTTGGTATCTCCTCGAAATATTTGTGCAAATACTCTCATATTAATGGTTTCTTCCTCTATCTCCATGTAATCAAAAGCATCATTGATTCTATCTACATGTTGTTGGGAAATGATGGACTCAACCCCTATGAAATGAAGGATCTTAGACTGATATTCATTTGGAAAAGGTATTAGGGGTTGAGGTAAGGACAAAGGTGCATACCAAGCTTCCATGATGGGAGCTAATGGAGGATTTACAAGAGGTGGGTTTGTGATAGGGGGTGTATGATGAAGTGGAGTGGTTTGCACAGTGGTGGTATGGATGGGTGTGGTGGAAGTACTTGGACCAACAAACTGATTTTGAGTAGACTTGGTATGGAAATAGTTGAAGTGATGGAGAAGTTGAAATTCAGGTGGTGTCGAAGGAGAGGCTTCTCTACTAGAAATCTGGTGCAAATCTAAGGGTTCAAGGTCAGTTTGGTCAATTTCAGTTTGAGACATGTTTTTGAAGAGGTTTCTGGTATGGTGCAAGTAAAACTGAGGATCTTGCAAAGCTGTAAGATGTTCAAGTACAGAGCTTGTTCTATGGATGGTCCTAACAGTGGTTAAGTTTCCAGATCTAGAAGTTTGCCACAAAATCTTCTCTGGGTCAGCAACTATGTTGGGAGGGTTTGGGTCCAGATGAGATCTGGTACTGATCCTATGTGAAGCCAGATTTCAAATTTCAAGATTCGGAGAGGCTGAAAAGTTTTAAAACTATTTCTAAAGGTTGACCTCTCTTAAATCTTGATATTTATTACAATATATGGATGGGTTCATAAGCTTCTTAGGGTTGGTGTGAAACAAATCTAGGAATTCAAATGAGTGCTAATGAAGTAATAGGCCTACTGGAGGCTAGTGGAGTTTCCAGGTGGATATTTTTTGTTGTTTTAAGGATGTATTTTTATGGTCCACCACCAATAACTGAAAAGAAACTAATCTAAGGGTGTTTCGGGGTTTTCTGAGTCTCTTAAAGTTTGTGAGAGTGTCCTATAACTGAGTCATCATTTTGCTAGGATGATCAAACAAATAGAGTTTACTCTTTGGCTGATAGTGTGTGTTCTTAATGATTTGATAAGGGTATCTGAAGTCCTAAGGGGTACTTAGATTGTCACTAACTCAGAAGGTCCCACAGTGATCGCCAAAATTTTAGTGTGGCAGATTCACTGGTTTTTCTAAGTCAAATTTAGAGTCTAAAGAGTCTTAAGAGGTATTCAGGCAACTATATACTCAGAAGGTCTCACCGTGATCACCAGAATGTTAGGGTGGCGATGAGGTGGTGATAAATTAATATATACTGTGTAAGAAGGGCTTCTGAAGTCCTAAGGAATACTTAGATTTTCACTAACTCAAAAGGTCCCACCATGATCGCCAGAATGTTAGTGTGGTGATGAGGTGGCAGATTCACTGGCTTTTCTAAGTCAAATTGAGGTTCTAAAGAGTCTTCAGAGGTATTCAGACAACTATATACTTAGAAGGTACCACCGTGATCGCCAGAATGTTAGTGTCTCATGATTTGGCAGATTGGTAGACCAAATGACCGGGTAACAGGGAACCAGTCTCTAGAGTCCGAGGACCTAGATTTCCTAGACTCTGAGAGGGATCTCTCTCTTGGGTGCAAAGGATGTGTTCTTTTTGCTCTAGGGTTTTGATTTTAGGATAGTTATATGTGTAGGGTTTGTTGATTGTTTTGGTTGGGTAAGATGGTCAAGTGGAATAGGTAGAGTGAGAGTTTTTCAAATCCATTGGGTTGTGGAGTCAATTGAAAGTCAAGTGTGTCTAAATGATGGAACAGAGTGTGTTTCAAGGCCGATTTAGCAAGGTTAATGGATCCTTAAGGTGATGTATGAGGTGTAGTGAACATTAAGTTTTGGAAAGACTAAGAGGTCTTAAACATATATAGTTTAAAATTTACAATTCATGAGGTAGGGAAAAACATTAAGCTCAATAAACAATACTCTAAACTAATAAACATCCAAGAGAAACATTCCAGTGAAACATAGAAGAATAAGAGCTTCTAACTTTAGAAATTCACCTTCAGATTTTAGGAAAACACATAAGACAATACAAATAACTCGATTTATAGAGAGGGAACTCCTAAACAGCATATATCAAGTTATTGGGAACTCTGAAACAAGTTTTTAAGCATGGAAAAAGGGTAAGATCGAACGAGACCTCTTTGACTTAACCTAACAATCAATATTTCACAGAAAGGCTTCAAGATAGGGTTTTGAAAAATTCAAATAAGTAGGGCATACCATGAATCATACTTGTAAGCTAGCATACTAACCATACATGAAACAAAAACAAGTTTTAGTGAACCTAAGGAGCAATCAAGAATTCCTTAAGATGGCCAAAAGAGAAAACATCAAAACTATAACAAATAGGAGGACTGAGGTGCCTCAAAGAACATGTCTCAACCTATAATTTTCTGTTTTATAGCAGCCAAGAAACATGAAACATAATGATAACAAAGGAAACAATAAAAAAATTAGGAAGACATCACCATTCACCAAGCTATGGAATCCTGCAAACAAGCTTCTCCATCATCAAGCCAAACAAGCCATTCATCCACTTCACAAAACCAATTTCTTCTCCAAGCTCATAAAACCATTTATATTTCTCTTCAAGCTCATCAAATTCAAACAAAATACATAGGGGCCTCATGCTCTATTTGTGGAGCAAATGATGGCTAAAACCATAAATGTGGTAGGAAAATGTCAAATATATTCATAGATATCATTTATGGCCAAGAGACCATGCAAGGCCCAAGGCACATAATATCCTAAGAAATAAATGCCAAAATAACTATTTGCACCTAATTCTAGAGTAATTTGCCTCAAAAAACTCAAAAATATCAATTTGCAATAAATGAGTGTGTTTTGTTGACTTTTGGTCCAAAACACACTAGGCAGCCTTCGTGCGTAGCGCCACTTCAGCAGAAAATAGGGTCTCCTGCAGCTGAGTTTTGGACCCCTTCATGACACTAGATTTGGCTCCGTGATGGCTCGTTGGAAATCCTGATGAGTCTAATTTCCATAAATGCTTGAGTTGTGCTGACGGATGCAATTTACCTATTCAAAAATCAATTTTCCCAACACTTCTCTGTGCGCAGCGCCTGGTCTGAAAATGAGCTAGAAAGGTCAAATTGTTTGATGTTTTTTGACCTTTTGGGGGGGGGAATGCTCCAAATGATCTAAAAATTTGTGAGCAGAATTTTGGTGATGTGAGAAATCCAAAAATGCAAAATTTTAGAGTCGAGGATGCACCAATTGTTTGCGTAGTGCCTAGGGTGTTACGCACAGAGGGGTCAAAATTTGTAAAAGACAAAATTTTGTTCAAATTGCCTCAAACTTGGTGGAAAGGTCCCTCAAGAGGTCTTGGACACCTATTGAGAAGCCTCAACCAAAACTCCAAGGCTATCATGCACTTTTCCCCTTTCTGGGTTTTCTAGCTCTATGAGGGCCTACTTCAGTTGGCACAAGCAAGCATGTTTTTCCTTGCATAGTGCTTGGTAATTTTCTTTTGTAGAGTAAGGCCTCTCTTTACCTCCTTGAAGTGCTTATGCTCCTCTTTGTAATAGTGAATTATACGTTGTGCCATCTCAAACTCTCTTTCCCACTCCCTGAGTTATGCATCTTTGTCCAAGAGAAGCAATCTAGTAGTCATCTCTTTTTCCTCATTGTCACTGTCTAGATCAATGAATTGAGGCCCTTCAGAAGTCTTCTTGATCCTTTTGCTTCTCCTTACCTTTACCTGTTGCTCACCTTTGTCCATCATTTCCTTTCCTTTTTTTTTGTGCTTGAAAGCTGGAGGAGAGATGGCCCTTTTCCTTTTTCAGGTAGCAAACACATCTCTTTTGCCTCTGTGGTAGGTGCATGTAAGAGGAGTGATGAGGTTGCCTTGATCTTTGGTGATGGCACAAGCCTTTTCATATTTGTCATGTCTTTCATGAGTCACTTCATGCTCCATTGGGTCACTGATTTCTTGATCTTTAGCCTCACCATCATCATTGTCTTCCTCACTGTTTTCTTCACTGTCATCTTGGCCTTCAAACGGATCACTACCCTCTTAACTTGCCTCATTTTGGCTTTGTCCTTCACTAAGGTCCTCTTCCCTGTCACTTTCTGCACTGTCATATTCAGTTTATTGGTCATTTAGAGATTGATTTGTGTCATGACAGGCATGACAGCTGTCATGACTATTTCCTTGCTCATCACTGACTGTCTCATTTGTGTTATTGCCTTGGTCAATGCCTTTCCTTTCAAAATATGTTTCAACCTCATCATCTGCCTTCCCTTGGTCTTCCATCTCCTCATCATCTCCCTCTATTTCCTCAAGTTCATTGTCTTCATTCATTTCAGCATTGTTTTCACTATCATTATGCTCACTGTCATGTTCAAGCACATCTTCCTCTTGGCTGTCTTGTGCACTCTCTTACTAACTGTTACCTTCATTGTTTTCTTCATAATCCTCTTGGTTTTCATCTTGTTTATTGTCAACACTCTTTTCTGCACTCGAGATTGATTTAGTGGTGTGATTATTATCACTGTTTTGCTCCAATTGCTCACTTTCTTCTTCTTTTTGACTGCCATTTTCATCATTCTCCTCCATACCATCATCATCCTCTTGGTCTTCTTCATTAGACTCTGCCTCTGCCTCACTGTCATTATCATCATCCTGCTCTTCTGTTTGTTCTTCATGGCTACTACCATCATCTTCTTCCTCGGCAGTGTTGTTCTCTTCTTTTTCTTCATCTAAATTTGTTCCTCCCTCATTGTCTTTATCATTTCCATCACCCTCACCTTGTTCCTCATTGTTGTTGTCACCATATTCTTCTTCATTAAACTCTGCCTCTGACCTAATGTCATTTTCCTCTTCAATTTCATCTGGTTTTTCACTATTGCTACTGCCACCATCTTCACTTGATGCATTAGGAGAAGAGATAGGAGGTAAGCTTCCTTGTGGAGAAGGCATATGTGGAGATGATGGAGGAGTGGAGGTAGATGGGTGTGAAGAGGAAAGTAAATTTTTCTTAATGAAGGCTTGGGGATTTTCAAATACATCATGTGAGATAAAAACCTCCCAAGAGATTCCCTGCTACTCCAGCTGGTGAAAAATAATCATCTTAACCAAGGAGTGGTTAAAAAGGCTATGCATTTGGCGGGATAACTCCTCTTCTTGACCACTGATGCCATTTTGTCAATGCTCCGGTAGAGATAGTATGGTAAGTTTAGCAATTTAACCCTGGTGAAGTGCATTAGTAGCCTTATGTGATAAGAATAAACCCTGGAGTACCTCCCCTCACAGGTGAGGTACTTGATAATCTGCCTCTGTAGGTTTTACCCCTGTACAGAAATTATCTGCAAACGAATCTTAAAATAGAAAATAAAAAATAGCGAGAGCATAAAAAATAAAACAGATAAACACAAAGATTTTCCCCTGGATCACAAATCGGGACGACCAGCTTCATTTTTCATTATATTCCTTTTAGTGTTACAACACATATATATACATGCCGAAGCATACATAAACCACAATCCATTAACCCTGGATTAGAACATAACTGTAGTTCCCTTGACCGGATCTCAAAAATACCAGCGGCCAAAAACCATCATGCCCCAAAATGATGTGCAAACCCATGCACTAAACCATGGGCGGGTCCGCCCACCAGAAAATAAGGACCAAAAAAATTTTCTGGGGCACTACCCCGGACCCTAACAGGGAGGTCTACCGCCCCCCCTGTTACCCCCCCACGCGTGATTAGTCATGGAAAGAATATAACACAAACCCAATAGCCTCATCAGAAGGGCATACCTCTCTAGCAGGTGGGAGAAGGGGAAGACAACCTTGTTGACAGCTAGGTTTGAGGTAGGGCTCATAGTAGCTAAAGTCCAATTTCTTCTATTTAAACCATCTCTCACCAATATCTGGTATTCTTGTGGCTTTAGCAATGGTTTTAGATGAGAGTTCAAAATTCACTCCTGCAAGGTTGACTTGGTGGTTTTGTAGGCTGAGGATGAATAACCTAGTCAAGTCTGAGTGGCTTTGGACTTGTTTAACCCTCTCACAAAACTGATAACATCCAACATCCTGAAAACATGCAAGGATCGTGGGAGAATATGTGATTTGAATGGTGTCTCAGGGCTCAAACCTATTAACCCTTCCTCCCTTGTGTTTTGGCTTGATAGACCTTTGGCCTTCATCATTTCTTGTACTGATCTCTTCCTCAGACACGGTGGCTGATTATAGCCTTGAATAAAGTGGTTTGTTGCTTGATGAGGGCTTTTAGGTGTAGGGAGGGAAAATGAATGATGTGAGGGAAAAATTTTCAAATGAAGGCAATATGAGGTAGGTCTCGGAAAAATTCAGAGTTTTAGGAGGAGGTTTGTTTGCACTGAGTATCTTTACCCCTATGAGAACTCTCAAATTTGCAAACCCTGCCCTAGGAGGTCAATAAATTGATTTTTATGGAGATTAGGGTTTTTCCACATTAGGCTTTAAATGTCCTCCTTGTTTATGAAAAAGACTGCTTGGAAGGTAAGGAAGAGAGCCACCAACCTTGCTTGACTGATGTTGTAGCTTAGGAGGCAAGAAATTTGAGTTTTAGGCCCTTTTTTAGCAATTTAGGCCAAAGATCACCGGTGCGTAGCACCACCCGACTGCACGTTCAGGTCGGGTCGGGCTAGCAAGCCTATAGGCAGTGCCTAAGGCATTAAGTGGGCGATTCGGACGGGGAAACAGGCTGTCGGGCCCTATTGAAGCACAGCGCCATGTGCAATGTGGGTAGGTCGGGTTGTTCTGAACCTGTGCGTAATGCCTGCTCAGGTGCATAGCGCTACCCTCCCAGTGCGCAGCGCGGTGTACATTTACACTACGAGCACCTCTTCTGTGCGTGGCGCCGATGGCCAGGTGCATAGCACCTGTAAATTTTCAACAGTTTTGCAAAAAACCCTTAAGACCTTCTTTCACTGGTTTTATTCTTCTTTGCAAAGACAAATATGACTTGTGGAGAGAGGAAAATTATACCTTATACTTCTTTTGAAACGTATTTCAAGACATAAACCCACTTTATAAGGTTTGCTTCTCTTTTTATTTTTCTCACTGCCTTTTTGCCTCCTTTTGGTCCTGTAGGTGGCAGAATTAAAAATATGGCTCTTTTTGCCTTGCTGAAGCATTCCGATGTCACTCCTCGGGATGAGTAACTTCCTGAAGAAGTTAAAACTGTGCCTCTTATCTATATTTGGAGAAATGAAACTCTTTCATGATTTGTAACACTTATGCACATCAAACTTGTGATCAATTTGACTTTTTTTCCTCTAATTTACATTCTGTCCTATTTTTTCTATGAAGTAGTGAAGAAAGACCTCCTGGTGGGAGAAAAACCATAGCAGCAAGAATCAACAGCAGTTTGGTCTTTTTTAGATGTGCCACCATTATTTGAAACATTATTTCTTTGACCTTATCAATCTTCCTATAGGGAAACACTTTTGATAGTCCTGCAGAAGTCTCATTCATGTTTAGCCATGTTTTGCAGAATATGCCTTTGATAAGGAAACTTTTGGAGGCTTTACTGCTCTTAGGCCAGCTACATGTTTGTTCCTTTGATCAGTTTGCAAATGATGTATGTCTAGTGAGGGAGGTGAGTTATTTAAACCATTTTTGTGTCTTTCTTGGCCACTTATGTTCTTCCAGGTGCCTACACAACTTCTCTGCCCCTGATTACTGACTTTTGGAGTTTAACACCCCATTTTATCAATAATGAACCTATGCTTGTCATAATTACCTCCTTGGGCAGTTTCACCTCATGCTTGCTTCCTTGGACCATTTGAAAATGCCTCAGACTGTTCTTTTGAGAAGTGAAAACCCTTGCACTAATATTTCTGGCCCTTTTTGTCCTTTTGGTGAAGTGGGGTACTGGTGTTTAGGTCTGCCTCCTTTGATCTTCTTTAAAACCTCTGATTTTACCCTTTGAAGAGATGTAATTAGTGCCTCTTTGCCAAACCCTAGAGGATAGTTTGAAACCCTTTGAAGCCATCTGTTGTTATGAAGGAGGATTTTTCATGACCTTTTGACCAGTTTGTCAACTTTCCCAAACTCCTAGGTTTTAGGGTTGCTTAGAAAAAAGTAACTAGTGTTGTCTTCTAAGTTCTCAAAAACTTCTCAAAACTCATTAATCATGTTTAAAGACCTTCAATAGTGCACTTATGGAGCTTGAGGTGACCTTTGCTCTTGAAACCCTAGTATTGATTTATTGCTTGGTCAAAATAGTTATAAACCCTGATTATTTTCAAACATATGCTTGTTTCTTTCTTCTTGCTGTGAATGGTCTTCTTATGATGATTTTCTCTTTTACCTTACCCATTGCTAGTCTAATGGCTATTTGATCCTCTTGCAGAAATGTGAGCAAAGGGCAGCTGTCCCCTTGAAATATTCATGCTTTAGGCCAAAAAGCCTTCCTTGAATAACCTTTTTGATTAGTTTGGACAAGATCACCTATCCTTTTCTTCTTTGAATGCAGTTTCTTCATACAAGAAAAACGGAGTTTGTAGGGAACCAAATCCACCCTATGACTTTGTGAAACCCTAGGTTACCTAGTGGGAGCTTTCTAGGACTTGGCTTCTTGGACTAAGACCTATAATTTGGGATCATCATGTGTAAGATAGAGTTTATGATAAACTAATGTATTGAAGATCCAAAATCCAATGTACTTGATTTATCTAAATAGTCTACAGAGATAGTTTGAGACCATCAGTGTTTCAGAGTATTTTGGGATACACAACAAAGTTGTTTGATTGGTGGTCTTAGGTAGCAGTGGGGGGTTTTTAGGCAAAATAAAACAGAGAATTTGGGTCAAATATTACTGGATATAGACAAAATGAGTGACATAAGCCTCTAATGGGTTTTCTGGGACTGGTAAGCAGAGCTGGACATGATCGAAAGATAAAATAGTGAAAAATTATCTTTAAGGATGATGAAGGCAGTGAGATTTCTATAACTCACAATGTCTATAAAATTTGTTTCTAGAAATATAGGGAAATCATTTAGTCATATATGAAGGAAAAAATTATTGATGACTAACACCTTGAACAGTGCATTTGAAAGTACTGGTTGCGATCTTTTTTTTGAATCTGTTAAGGATTGCAGAATCTGATACTGATGATAAGGTTTGATCAGAAAATTCCAATAATTTTCTTGATAAAACTTATTTACCTTTTCAATTACCTCATCTTGTGTGTCTGTCTTCTACTTCCACTGTATTTCTAGTTATTTTATCACTGAGAACACTTCAGATGTGTACTTTTTGAGAAATATTTCTTTCACCAGTTGTTCACATACATATTTAATAATTTCATTTGATAATTTTGATGTGTTTTTTGTTGCTTTCTCTACTTGCTTGATTTGTGCTTCCCAATCTTTGAATAGGATCTCCTTATGAAATTTATCTACCTGAGGTAGATCAGCTTCCTTTCCCGAGTCTGATTCTTTCCATTGAATGTGTTCGTTAATTTTCTTCTCAAGCCTCTCACATTCAAGTTTCTAGATACCTACTTACTGGATCAGTATTTTATTTGAATCACAATAATATTCAACCATAGAAGCTTGATGAAAAAATACTTCATGTTCTTTCTTTAAATTAGCATAAACATCCAATTCTTCTTTTATAAATTGCTCTAGTTTTGGTTGGCTTTGTAAGATGGTCATTGTTGCTTCCAGTTGTGGTTGTTTTAATTTGATTTCTGCTTGATGCTGCAATTTAAGACTCTCAAAATCCTTTTGAAATTGGGCCATATTTTCTTTTATTTGCTCACTGGAGTTGGATTTTTCTTCATTTAAAAACTCTCTAATTCTTGCACTCTCGCTTCCTTTTTCCTTAGTAACACTCTAACTTCAGTAACTTTATCAACAGTGGCAGTAACATATGCCCCTGAATACTGTGATAATTTAGTTAGATGTTCCGTGGGATCATCTAAGGAATCCTTCCATAGTACGTCAACTGATTCATCTGTGAGATTTGAGATTGTTTCATCAGTTCTTCTCCTTTTGTTCCTCTTAACTATAGCCTTATAGCTAGGACTGCAGAAGATGCCCAGTGAAGTAATTTCTTCAACCTGTAAAACTATTTTTTCTGTAGGGTAGGCTGGTATGATCTCTCGATCATGAGTCTCTGGAACTTGTTGTAGTGGATTAACAGTTTCCACTATCTTCTGGGAATGTTCAGGCATTTGAAAACTAGTTACTTGATCAGTATTGGGATTGGCTTTAGGAGTTTTTATTTCTTTAGAACACTCTTCCCATCCACTACTAAAATTCTTTATTTGTGACCTTTCGGACTGATCAAGTGTGTCATGACTATGCTGAACTCCTTGAGAAGTTGACTCTGTTCCATTATTTTCTTTCCACTTCTGCATCTCTATCTCTTGGAGTACCTGATCAGTTATATTTTTTGGGCTATCCTTTCTGGATTCAGATTCATTTTCAGAGTGATCCGAATTGTGATATTTATGCTCTGATTGGCCTGATTCATCTTCAGGCATGTCTTTTACTTCATTATCCAAGATGATACTTGGAGTAGGTCTGTTGATATCTTCAATAGTTAACAATTTGAGAGGAACTCTCTCTAGTCTCTTATTTCTATATATTTGGAATGATTCCAAATCATCTTGGCTCAGTTGACTAGATGCAAACTTGATTATATCTGAAAAATTTTCCATTCCTTGGAAAATATCATCAAATCCATCTATTTCCTTTACAAAAGGCTTCATTTTGAGCTCTGTAGTGTAATTTTTAATTACATCATTTGGATCATATAACCTCTTTGGAATTACTGCCAATTTCAATAGATCAATCTTGGAAACCTCCTTGTAGGTATGGCCAATATAAAAAAGTGCAAAGTGTCGCACTGTACAGGGAAATTAGGCCAAACGACCTTATTAGCATTTTTTAGTTGTTTAGGGATACCATTAACAAGCTGGTAAGCTATCTATCGTGCAAGAAATTTATCAGAAACATAATAAGGTAGGATGTGGGGAGAATCATAACTCTCGAATACTCTGAAATATGTAAAATTATTCTCTGCAAACCACCTAGCCACATAAAGAATATATGCGCTATCCTCTTCAGAAATTCTAGGGGCCTTCTTATTGAATATCATTTGGTGCATAGGCAACATGACTCCATAACAAATTTTATAAAAATGTAGGTGTAAGTCTGAATCCCAAATTACTCTATGGTAGATGTGGATTGGGGTAGGGTCTTGGGTAGTCCATTTCCATCCCATGGTAGGAAAACTAGAAGAAAATTAGATTGTGTCCATGACATAGGCAGACATATAAAAGGGAGGTATATCTCTAGATGAAAAAATCCTTTTATTCCTATATTCTGTAATGTGTTTGCCTAAACTATCGGATATGAAATTTTCCCAATTCAAAATTAAGGAATTGACGATTGCTTCAATCAATGGAACCCAATCTATTGAAAACCTAGTGGTATCAGATTTGGTAAACAATATACACAACATACCGGCAACATAAAAATAAGGGGAAGGAATTTGGGCAATTGGGTACATACCGAGTTTATCTCACTTCAACTTGCCTTGGTCTTCCTTCCATTCTTTGATAACTTTCATGAGATCTGGATGCTCTGCTCTAAATATTTGTAGAAATTCCTTGACATATTTCTTCTATAGGGAGGGTAGATGGTACATTGCTTGTAAATCTTTTGCCCTGAAAGACCCTATGTTTTCTCCCTTTGAATCTTTGAATTCTATGTCATCAATGCTTAAGTGGTCAATTACCCACTTAACCATGTCTGTGTAAGGGATAATTTTCGGTCTTGTGGGTCCCTTTTGGATGAATGAGCATGCGACATCGAAGTAGGTCGCATATAAAGTAGATGTCATGCCTGTTGTAGAGACCTTGGTTATTACTTTTTGATTTTCGTCTTCAAACGGTTTATACATTGTTTACCATGATGAACTACCGCAATCCTTGTTGTAGGTGGTATCTGAAAATAAGGGAGACATGTCTGAGTCTTCAGTAGGCAACGCTTGAGAAATTTATTTTCCCTTTTTGCTCATTTCAATCTTCCTTGACCCGTTAAATAGTTTCCTGATCTCAAGTAAACAGGGAGAGCATTAAAATTATAGAGAATAGAGAGTCAAATCAATTGTTTATATCAAACATGCATGAATAGATATGAATATTTCAAATATGATATCAATCATCGATAATTATTTCAAAATTGAATTTCTTACACCTTCACACGAAATATCTATCAATCAACTTTAAGTTGTTAGATCTCGAATTTCGGTTTGATACAACATAAGTCATTTCGTATGCTTGAGTAATTAAATGATTTTATGTCACACATCGCAACATATAATTCTTACCATTTATGATGTTTTCCCATAATTCAACGAAATGCAATCTAAAAAAATCACACATCACATATTTTATGCAATAATGAATTTGTTTATGGTTAAGTTATGCGAAATGTGAATTGCACATACAAAAATTCAAGCAGACATGCTTAATAGGACCTTGGAGATTTATTCTTATTTCTTTTTTGGCTCATCGGGTCCACGTAATCGCTCTTATATCGAATTGTTTTATAAGTTGATTTATTTTTAACTAAGGTGCAATGTGATAAAGAAAGTATAATGATAATTGAAGTATTTGCAAGTTTTTAAAACATAACCTCGAAAAGGTTAGCGCATTTCGCAGCCCGCGTAACTTAGATGATTGTAAGTCTTATTAAGTTGTAAGCTATGCGGTTTGCGATGCGCTAAAGGAATAAAGAGGAAAATTCAAAAGAAAACTTTTATTTCCTAAGTTTTTGTTTTTAAAGCTAACAATAAATTTCCTATTTATTTCTAAAGGGTCCCCATTTATTAAAATAAATGGGGGGTGTTGTATAGCACAACAGAACTGCATATCTTGAGAAGTTTTTTTGCGGCTAATATAATATAAATCCTTATTTCGACTGGATTCCACTTATTTTGGTGAATAGTATGTATGTTTTTTTTTCTCTAGTTGATGTTTATCAGTCATTATATATATTCTATTTCTCAAGTTCCATGTGTAAAAGCCACTGGTTGCAGCTCATTTAATTTCATGAATTTTTTTATGTTCTCGTTGAGGAAAGATTACACTCATGTTTTGAATTAGTTTGCAACCTTAAATCACGCTCCATGGAATCTCACCATTGTATGTCTCTTCCATACTGTCATTTCTTCTAATCTTGGATGACTCGAATTCTTAACTCTTCTAAGCCCCATCTCATCAGAATTACTTCTTAAAATATTCATTACATAGCCCTTTCACATTGAATTCTATTCAGTGGTTTAAGTTTGGCCCTATCGATGTAGTCCATTTGAATACAATTTCTCGAAGCCCTTTTCTAGTCCTAATGCCTCTATAAAAACAGCATCAAGAACCTTCATTATTCTTGAACCGCTATACCATAAATTTATTAAATCATAGAATCTAGAGGAAGTTGCAAGTAAGATCATTATCCTCTTATTTTAAGATGTCTTAGGCACTGTTCTTTTGACAACACGGAGGTTGTCTCTAGGAGCGAAAGCATATTTTTTGGCGTCATTTCTGGAGAACGAATTAGAAAACCTTTCCTTGGGATATGAAATAATCCACCCTTTAGTCAAGTGAGGAAGAAGGTTTAGGGGTTTTATATCTCTCACCTTGGTGACTCCACTACTATAAAATTGAAAGTATAAGTAACCTTGGCTTTCACCAGGCCTCACACCTAGTCAAATACCACTCAATAAATAACACCCTCTGTATCTAACCCTGAGAGACTAATCTTCAAGAGAATTTGGAAGGAAAAGGTCCTCAGTCAATCTGATCTACCCCATTTCTCCCTTGAAGAATCTTCCTCCACACAAAGAGCTGACATTTGTGGTGTGTATTCTGTTACCCAAGTTTTGGAATACCCCCGTAATGTCTTGCATCCTTGCAAAAAAAAAATTAAAGACGAGGCAGAGTCAACTGACCGTTCCATTCCCAGATTTCACCCCACACCCGAGGTCGAAGAGTTTAAATAGATCCCAAAAAATCACCTTCACCTCCATTAAAATAATGCATCCTCACAGAATATACCTGTTGTCCCCCATAGTTTTCATCAGCAAATTTAGATCATAAATATTCCCCCTTTTGTGCACAACATGTCGGTACCTGTCTTGTTGTTGAACAAGTACGCCCCCTTGGCTCTTCCCCAGTTAATGAATGACATGCCTCAAGACTATCTAAAGCTCCTTCCTCGGTTCATGGGAGAAGATGACATTGTATTACAGAGACACCTTGAAAACTTCTATGCTTTTGTAGAAAACTTAAATGTGGAACACCTAGATGTGGTGTTGAGACTCTTCGTCCAATATTTGGAGTATGGTGAGGCTCGGAAATGGTTTAAATCCTTCACATATCATTCTTTCAATACTTTGGAAGATATGGAAAATGTATTTACACAAAAATGGGGAGAGAAGAGCGATCATGGATACATCCTCACTGATTTTAATGCGATGAAGAAGAAACACAACTAGGATGTCACAATTTTTATTAAGAGATTCAACAAACTATACAATAATCTCCCTGCAGAAATAAAACTTCCTCAGGCTGCTGCTAAGGTAGTATTCGTCGAGGGCTTTGAATTTGAGTTCAAGTTCACCCTCTGAGAAAGGAATTCCATATCCCTAGATCAGATCCAGACAGATTCGTTGGAAGTAGAAGCTAAATTCGGTTCTACAAGGAAATTCAAGGGAAATTCGAACCAGGGAGAGATAAGGAGGGGCAAGGAGGAAGCTACCACTTTGAATCGGGAGAGATAATCTCAGGATTCCAGAATAGAAGAAATGAACAAGTTAATAAAAAATCTATCTAACAAGTTATTCAAGCTTGAAATAGAGACGAAGAGTTCCCCTCCCCGCTCAAATAAAATGGTTCTGAGTGGAGGTTTCAACCCTCAATACCACAAAACTCCTATGAAGTTGTTACAGAGGGAAAGAAAGGAGCAGCAAAACCACATCTAGCCTCCATTGTATTTAGAAGGAGATTTGGAGGGGCATATAGACAAGGTTACAAACTTTCAAGAGAATCAGTTATTTTTTTACTCCGATGATGAAAAAGGTGAACTGACATTGTAAGAAGATGAGGAAGAATAGGAAGCCCCCCCCCCCCCCCCATATGATAAAGATATTGAAATCTACCATAGGAAGCTTGTGGATTTTATGCAGGCTCAACTGCATATGAAATATGACCTAAGGTCTTCTCAGAAGAGAACTCGGATGCAAGACTAAAATGAAGAGTCTCTATCGAAAATCCATAACCCCCCAAGTACCCATGATAAAGGTAAGAAGCCGGTAGAAAAAACCAACCATCAGAATGCCATCGTCTCAAACCCAACTGCTCAAGAGTCCTGAATAGCTAAAGTCGAAACATCCCCCATATTATCGTCATCCTTGGTTGACCATGATAGGGAACCAACCGAAGTACATCTAGATGTAAAATGTCCTTCCACTTTTAATATTCAAAAGGAATTAGAGAAACCTAAGATCTCGGCACCTCTTACCAAATTGTTGAAATGACCATCATATAAGGCTAAGGTGTCTCAATTCATGCATCCTTCCTGCGCGACCCCCGTCCCAGACAATCTTAATCTCTAGGAAGAGAGACCCATGGTCGTTTTTGGACCTCATGTAGAAGAACAATATCCTTTGACGCCCCTATGCTATGTGACTTTGGTAATCCATGATTTGTTGTTTCATAACTGCATGCTAGACTCTGGAGCATCTCATAATTTTCTACCACTGTCAGTCATGGAATAGCTGGGTTGCAAATTACCATGCCTTATGTTATCACCAAATTGATTCTGATAGGATGCTCATCAATCAACTTAATGTAACTCTTTCAAACCACTTTTTACTGAAGATTAGCCTCTTTAGTTTGAGAGGGCTCTCTCAAGGTAATTTATGATTTTCAATGGAAATTTAGATGGCTAACTCTATAACTGTAACTTGATTTTATTGATTGCAGGTTGAAAATGTAAGGACTTTCTACCATTGGTGTTGTGGAGGTAAATCCCCTCTGTGGACAGAGGCGATCCCTACTAGCCCATATCAGGTCTAGCAACAATCAAAACACGCTATGGCGCAAGTTCCTAATTGAAATAAACCAAATCACGAAGAAGGCCTACCTCAAGTCCAACGCTATCGTTTGTAGGGGATATGATGCTCTTGATTCCTTGCTCTGGCAGATCACAATCCTTTCTCTCACCGCGATCGAACACCTACACACACAAGAAACACAGCAAACACAAGCATAAAACCCGATATATGCAATTATGTATCAGTCAGAGAAGACACAACTCATGATCATAATGAACAAAACGAGTGGAACCATAACCAATAGTCGCTTATCATTAATTCAACAAAGGAAAATACAACCAGGCTCTGACGTTGAACCTTCCTTCGGCGGGTCGTCAGCGGAATACGTCTCAATAAAGCTTGCCGGGAATGGGGAAAAGCCTCTCTCTTCGATCGTCAATCTCCTTGCTATGGATTTGGCACTATAAGGACTATTGCAGCATTCTTTGGGCTATGAAGGCTCTTGGAGATTAGCTTGCAAAGGAAAATGGCAAGCTTATATAGATGAAGGAAGGGGAGTTGGGATCCCTACAATCATGGGATTGGCCCTATCCTCAAGGAAGCTTCCATGAGAGGTGGAAAACTACTTCCTCTACATGGAAATTTGAAGCCAACCTCCCAACTCAAATTAGAGACCAGTTTAGGAATTGGTTGGGGTCAATCTTCCGCCATTTATTTTTTAAAAACACCCTTTATTAAGCCTAGTGCGGGTGCAGCTCTGAGACAGAGTGCCAATTGGCGCGCCCTCTTTGGAGGATTTTCCCCCTTGGCGCGAGGGTTGAACTGTGTACCCGCGCCAATTCAAAAAAGGCTATTTTTAGGGTTTTTCACAAGGAGTTGTCTTCAGGGCAATGAAAGTATATGTCTAGGGAAATTCCATGAAAGTGTTTTCAAGTTATGTCACTGCTCACAGGTCACAGAAAGAGCCCTCCAATGTGAGGGACAGGGAATTACAGGGACGGTGAAAAATTGATGTGTAACAGATGTCGCCTAAAGCATGAGGCCTGAAAGAGAGAGAGGGGTGAAATGCTTTACGAGAACATGTCCAACTGAAAACACCGTCGTCGGAAAACCTGCGTAGAGAAGTACAGCTGATATCTCAGATACATGATATATATGTGGTATGGGCGCAGCCATCCATAACAGAGTATACAATAATCTAGATCCAAGGCATGGACGCAGCCATCCAGTAAGGATCGATGACTAGACTCAGGTATGGTCGCAGCCATCCAATCAGTGAGTCATGATAATCCACAAAATCACAACCTGGATTATAACAGATAGGAATCTAGGGTCTTGCGCTCCATCTCGACCCGAACAAAGTACAAGTTCAAGCATGCGAATATGTGAGCTGAAGTCGAACATGCAAGAACATCCTCTGATTACCAGCCAATGATGAAAGTTGTTAACAGACGCGGGAGGTACCACCAATAATGACAATGGCCCTCAAGGTACTATAGGTACAATCCACGGCATGTGAATCAATGAGCTGACGTCGAACACTTGTAGAATCACTCGATCGGAGGCAAAGAACCTGCCATTGAGGCATGCAGGCTCCAAGGTACCAGAAAGGAGTCTCTAGATCAGCTTCCTGGATAATGAGCTGAAGTCGACAGGAAGTGACCTTGATCGAAGGTGGGCCATAGTGTTTCCCACATCATCGACACGAGACAGAGAAACATAATGTCTTTGTGAATCAAGATCAGATGAGAATCAGAGGAAGGTTGAATTTTGCAGAGGTCAACTTCTCTTGAACATATGGTGGCACGACAGTGAGTTTGGAAGTATTTGACATCAACAGATCAGAGGTCATGATGATGGGACAAAGAGCAGATGAGAGGTCAAAAAGGATCGCCCAAACCCACGGAGGCAAGTGGAAAACGAGATGAGATGTACCCAACCCGACACGAATGCAGACAAGTGCCATGTTCAAGATAGACATACTACCGACACGACAATGATGGTGGTTCCATTTTCCCCACCATTTCTGGCGAGTACCTCTTTATTTTTATACAAGCTTGAAGAGGATACCATATGCTTGTTATATAAATCCAACCTAGTACATTTAACGAGCCCTAGGAAGGAAGAACTTGAATATCGTCATTATAATTGAATCCAATGTCATCAGGGTTTAACGATTCTGACAAAGGAAGAAATCGGCGTCTTTTCATGTGTAGAGAGTTTGAAAAGACAGCAGAAAAGTAAACTCCAATGGTCCCTTTTCGTAAATAGTTCCTCGGACCCGAAAAGGTAGAAAACAATATCTGAGAAAACCTCCTAGTCACGATAGGCTAGGGTATTCCTTTTTCGTAAGTAACATATCCCAGCCCGAAAAAGGGGTAAACGTATACTGGGTAGATGTCGTTTCGTGTCCACTTTAACGAGATCGAAAACGACAAGGGACTTGGAAATCTTTTCATGTTTAGAGAGTCAGAAAAGAGCTGAAAGATGACTCCAAAATGACTTTTTCGTGTTTTTACCGAGTCTGAAAAAGTATAAAATACAACTCGTATCACTGTCCAAGTCGCATAAATACCAGTCGCTGCACAAAGACGCAAGTGTAAAATCCATTTTCGACAAAATATATTAAAATATTGGGAAAAATGACATTTAAAACCTAATTTTTTACTTTAAAAGTTATAAATAGGCTTCAAATGGTAAAAAAAAAATTAATTTTACTCTTTACCTTACTTGGAGAGCAACAGTGGTCTGTTTGTGTGCAAACTTGTGGCAGTGATTGCGACTGATCCAGGACGTCATTCAGCTCCTCGTTTGTTCTAGGTAAAAGGCGTTCCCTTAAGCTCCATTTAGGGCTTCGCCATTGGCGCGAGTATCGGGCACGGACCCGTGCCAATGGACTTTTTCTCACAAATAGGTTGCGCCAATGGCGCAACATAATTTTCCGTTCCAAATTTTTAAACAGTGAGCCATCCACATGGATTTTTAAGCATGATAGAGATCTAATAAGGGTTTTTGATCATGTTCATGCAAGTAACCAAGCACAATGGTTATTGAATGGAAGGAGAGGGAACATGGGGAGGAAGATGAAATGGCTATGGAGAATGAAGCATGTATGAATGCACTAAAGAACTGTGGACTCAAAAAAATTATTTCTTACTCCATGTTTACGAGCTCAACCTGAGCTGCTACAATACTTGGTCAGCATATGGGATAAAAATGAAGAAGTATTTAAACTTCGGGACCAAGTGTTGGAACTTGAGGTTTTCGACGTATATTTCATCATCGGGCTGTCGCGGAGATGCCCAGTACCCATTTTGACGGGCAGCAAACCTTCCGGGGAGAAGATGGAACAAGTAATGGCGAGGGTGTGCCTAGGGGCATGAATCGGATCGAGAAGCGGAAAGGTGGATATCCACATTATCCGTGATCTAGCACTCAGAGTAGTGCTACACACCATTACACGGGCTGCAGGATTGCAGGCACCGCATGAAGTGACCAAAGCCCAACTCATACTAGCCTCCGAGTGTATGAACCCCACATTGTTCGATTGGGCTACTGCAGTGACGGTCAATATCAAGAGGCAGCTGACAAGATGCAAGCAAGTCAAACTAAAGCAGTTTGGCTACGGTTCCATTTTGGTGTCGTTCATCCTGGAACGACTACCCATTTTCTAGGGCCAAGGGGCCATAGTTTCTGAGCTGGTACCACGAGAGCCGAGGATGGCTCGCTGGGCAGCACTTATGCCCAGGTCAGGGGTAGGCCAACATATGTCTTGGAGGCCCAAGTTCTTTGTGTGGTTGCGGAGAGAGTTGATCGTGGTCGAGGACTGGCCCTATGTTGGGACTGATTTCACCGGAGATCCCGACCTTCTGCTCCCGGAGGGGGAGGATTAGGATGAGGAGTTGGGTATGATACTCTCTTTTTGATTTTTATGTATTTATGATTTTTTTTGGTAATACATGTTCATTCTAATAACAGTTTTATGTGTATGCAGACGTCGGCCCAGAGAGGCCCGCAGGCATGTCACCCATTGCGCGGAGAACCCATGCCGAACATGACCCTCAGGCTGAGGGTGGCGAGGGAGGCGAACTGATTCAGAACCTGGAGGGCATCGCCCGGGGGATCCCGGACTATGCACGGCTAGCAAATGTTCCGCTAGCATACCAGCAACACACTGTGGGGGTGCCTAGTCACCTCCACCGACTACTGAGATGCTTAGTGCGTGCGGTGGCTTGTTACCATGAGCACCATGCAGATTATACATCTAGGGATTTTCCTGCATATTTTTTGAGACATGTCGTCTCCGGCTGTATTAAGACGAACATGTATATTTTTCGATTTTATGTGATGCACACTATGTAAACATTTCGACACACACACACACACACACACACAGATATATATATATATATATATATATATATATATATATATATATATATATATATATATATATATATATATATATATATATATATATATACCTATGTCTGGATGGATCTCTTTACATGTGATGATGTTTTTATTTTTGTTATGCAAATGTCTAATACAACGTTATCTTGATGCATCAGTTGCATAACAAATGACCCAATGAAAAAGTTCACATAATGTATCTAATCACTCATTTTATTTTAATGCAAGATTAAAAGCACACATGAAAACACACATGCAAACTATGCTTGGAAATGAGTTTTATTTTTTATGCAAGCTTAAAACACAAACTATGCTTGAGGAAGACGGGCATGCCCCCAGCATGGTGTCTCAATTCGAGGTACATGCCCCCCAAGCTTTAGTCCATAGGAAATGGAGTGAAGGTTGAAAACATAAGAGATTTGAACTAAATCTATCAAAACTCGAATTGAACAAGCTCGTGTTTCATTATTTTAACGAGGTTGACACACTTAAAAGAACTGTCCTCGTAGCAACTTGTTTCATTGTTTTAGGAGCTTGGCACAAGAAGAGGAATTTTGCTCCGGTGAGCTCAACGGAGGAGACTCAGGAGGGGGATAGCCAAATACATCATGCTCTAGACAATCGGACATTGCCCCCAGGCTGGGCATGAAGGAGGAACGATGATGTCCATCGCTCCAAGGCAGCTCCTCAAGAGACATTGTTTCAACAATGGCTTCGTCAGAAGGGAATGTCTCTTTAAGAGGATCGAGCGAGTCGGCCTCACTGAGCCAGGGGGATTTAGAATAGATATCTAAATCCATGCTCGAGGGAGCATGTTGAGGAGGGGGAGGATCGGATGCGGCGACGATTTCGCAGTAATTAATCTCTACTGGAGTTAAGGGCATCGATTCTCCAAAATCAGTCACCTGTTCAGGCGAAGGGATAATCCATGGGTCGTCATACCTAGAGATCATATTAACTTGAATGGTGTGCGGTGGCGGTGCGGGGAAAATACCCATGAGGACAGGGTCCTTGAAGAGACCGGGTTCTACACTGTCAGGGGGATTGGGGATCTTATCCACATAAGGAACGTTGCTCTCAGAGGTGGAGGTGAAGAAAGACAACTGATCCACAGTAACAATTTTTCCCTCATGAGGGAACTTAAGAAGTCGAAAGAGGGTGGATGTCACGCATAGCATAGCGTGAGTCCAACTGCGGCTGAGAAGCAGGTTGTAGTTAAGCTTGGCGTCAACCACTTCCACTTCTACGTTGACTGTCTTCCCCTGTAACGTAATCGGAAAACTCTTGAGAACACCCAGGGGTTTGGATTCCCGACCATCGAATGCCTCTAAGGCATTGGGAGATGATGACAGGGCCAGAGAGCCAGTGGCCTTCCAGCAGGCGGATGACATGACACAGGTAGAAGCACCCTCATCCACAACGGCCCGATGGATATTAAGACCGTTGATCCCGACTTGAATAACAAGAGAAATTTGATGTGGAAGCCGGGGGATAAATTTTTTTAAGTCAAAGGTGAGAAGATTAGAATCAGTGGGATCAATTCCACCGATTCCAGACAACAAAGCTTTCTGTTGCGAAGGGAAACTTTGAAGGACTTCCAATGCGGACATAGCAGAAGTTGCTTGTGCCAAATCCTCAACAATACTGTAATGTTGAGCGGCACGGGCATTTGGATTGTAGGAAGACCTTCACAGAACACCTTTAGAAGGTGGCCTCACAACAGGTTCAGCAGTAGGCTTCTCAATCTCCAAAGAACCGGAGACAGGAGGAGGAGGTGGGCCATCCACAATCTCCTTCCCAGCTGGCTGACGTGATCCAACATAATCCTTCGAATGTGTAGCAACGGAGACAGGTGCAGTACCATTCATCATAAAGACCTGGGACCCAAATGGTGTAGATGGTGAAGGCTGCTCAACCATCTGGGTCTGCTGAGACGGGAACGGTTCTTTAAGAACTCCCGGAGTCCCTTTGGAGCCTTTGAGAAGTTGACTAATTTCAGATCGTCTGGGACAATCTTTGGTATAATGATCTCCTTCAAAAATAAGGCAGGGGTACTTCAGTTTACGTTGGGCACCATCATCAGTACGAGGTTTAGAAGACTCTGACTTTGGGGCATCGGGTTTGGATTTTCCTTTCCCCTTCTTTTTCCCTTTGGAGGCTTTTTCCGTAGGATTAGCCTGAACGGCGTTAACTTCCGCAGTTTTTCAGAATCTGGAGGGGCGAGAAGAGTAGAATTATTGGAAAAATTGGAGTTCTGCTTCCCATTCAAATATTTTCAAGAATTTTGAGACACGAAACCAATAACACCATCCACCGCTGGGGTAGGTGGAGCTTTAGAGGTTCCCGGACGTGGAGCATCAGTCAAAATATCATAAAGCATGCCGGACTGAGAGTATACCAGATCGAGATACTGGGCACGCGCAATAGCCTGTTCTTCAGTCACACATGCCCCCATAGAAATATCTTGCGCGATTTTGTTAACAAATGATGTGGTCAACCAATGAGTTAGTAGTTTATTAGGTATATCAAACTTGATCAACCTACGATGACGTCGCCACTCATGAATATGATCGGATATGTGGGTGGCTTTATCCTGCTTCAACGAGGTTAGGAGATGCGTCCCGGCTTCATAGCAAACCGGTAACTGAAAGTGAGTCAGAAAAGCCATTGCTAAGGTATTGAAATCCTGAAATATGCCACGGGGTAGTTCAATATACCACTTAGCGGCAGCACCGGTAAGAGTGCACTGGAAGAGACGTAGATGAATTGAATCATCAACCCAAGAATTAGACGAACACCACAAATGGTAGGTCATTACATGAGCTTGGGGGTCTTCACCATCTTTACCTTCAAACTTTGGGCAGTCGCCGGGTACCTTGGCCAGAACCGGAGGCCAATAAGGATTATGAAGAATTGAATCATTGGTTAATTTAGAAACGTCCGGTAATTCCAAGGTAGCCAAGAACGGCAATTGCGGATTGAACGGCATGCCCGGCCCTCGATAAGGACTGGTACCTGTACTCCACGCTGGTTGAGAATATCCTTGCCCCCATGGGTTCTGTCTGGCAGGATTATGACCGTAGGGGGTATAGGGTGTATAACCAGTCTGATTCGGTTGCTGGTAACCAGTGTACGGGGCTTGATAACCAGAGTGTGGAGCCTGATTATATGTCGGCCCCGTTTGGGCAGCCTATGGATTTGGCTGCTGAGTATAGGTGTAGCCGGGTTGTTGAGTGTAATAATGGGAACATTGGGGCGGATTATAAGTCGGTCGAGATTGACCGTGAGGGTAGTAACCGCCTTGAGGTTGAGCGAGCTGCTGATAGGTGGGACCCTGCTGAGCCTGATAATTAGGGTGCACCGGTTGATTTGGTTGTGGCATCGAATAAATCGGCTGTTGGGGAGGGTTGCTAGAGTGTGTAGGCTAGCCTGGTTGGACAGGTTGACCTAGCTGAACGGGCTGGCCTGGTTGAAAAGGTTGACCCGGATAAACAGGTTGTGCTGGTTGCACAGGTTGACCCGGCAGTTGAGGAGCACCAGGTTGTATCGGATGGGCCGGTTGGCCTGGTGGAGGAATGGAGCCAAGTGGTGGTTGGTAACTGGTTTGACCTACAGTAGGACCATAAGATGGTCCTGGCTGATGTGCAACATTTGGAGCAACAGGATACTAAGGTTGCATAGGTTGCGACGGTTGGACTTGCCCCCTAGGATCGTACACCGACCCGGGTTGGTACCCTGGTTGACCTGTGAGTCCTCGAGGTTGCCCCGGTTGGACTCCAGGAAGAGGTTGCACGAGTTGACGTGAAGGGTTGTAATACTCTCCTTGCGGACCGTATAGCGGCCCTTGCTAGCCCGCAGGGTAACCTTGCAGGTCGTAAGGAAAGCCAGGCTGGCCCGAAGGTTGTCCTTACGGGTTATAAGGTTGCCCAGCCTGGTTATACGGTAAACCCTGAGCATGAAGTTGAGCCTTAGGAGCGGGTAAACGTAAAGGGTTCCCGTGCTCATCATACTTATATGGAAAAACGTACACGGGTGTACCATCTTGCGCATAATACGAAAAATACGAGCAGTTGGGATCTTGAGAGGGTTGTCCGACCTCAGGGTTCGATTTTTGTAAGGAAAATCGATACTCCTCAGGAGAGATGTTATCTGGCATAGCAGAAGCTATATAGACGTCTTAGGGAAGCAATGTGGTCCTTACGGAATAAGTGGTAACAGCAGGTGTAGATGCAGCCATACAAATAGTGGGCCTGACAGGTAGTGAAGTGACCTGAGGGGATGACGTGACAGGTGTCTGTGGAGACATACCCAATGAAGGAACAACCGGCCTCGTAGAAGGAGCTGATACCCCCATAGAGGCAGCAGTGGCAATAATCTGACCTAAGGATCTATACCCTGCTGGCAGTGAGGGACCAGGCGAAGACATAACAGATGATTCGGCGTTGTCTTCTGGGAATAATTTTCGAGTTACTTCTGGGAATAGCTCGTAATCTTCACCAGACGTGGGGATTTCCTCACTAGCATAATTACTGGATTCACTCATATTTGAACCTGTCGCTAGATCTCGTAACAGACGGCGAGGGCTAGGAGGAATAACAACAGCTAAAAAAGGCGAACCTGATGTAAGAGGAGGGAAATGTTCCCTTACTCCAAATCTAGACCAAGGGTCGGGAAAGGGCCAATTGAACTCAACTGGTCCTCCAAAGGGAAGCTCAAACAGAACCGGTCCCTCGTCGGGAAACTTGGAAATGATGGGCTGCTAAGGTTCAACAGAGGATTGAGAAACCTCTGATGAATCGTCCGTATATGGACTACCAGCAGACGAAACTGAGGGTTCCGCCACTGTGGTAGTAATGACAAGAGAAAAACATCAAACACACACACGAGCTGAAAAATAACCAAGGCACACAATCAAACGGCCAACAAGCAAAATCTAACAGGGAGTGTGATCGCGGGTAATTTATTTTACGACATTGAAACTTAGAAACTTCGTCGTTTCATGTTTTAAGAGTCGAGAAATGAATGAAAGATGACTCTATCTCTTTCAGTTTTGAAGCAAGCGTGAAAGGACAAGCCCTTGGTGATATTTTCAAATTTAAAGAGTCAGATAAGATCAAAATGACTGCTCAGGAATACAAGGCAAAGAGTGTACCAAATAATCGTGAACTGTAATATACACCTTGGTTTCAAAATGAAAGAGAAATCAACCAAGGACTTGGTGTACGTGCAAGAAATCTCCTTGAATGTTGTGTCCGGTGTATCACGGGTATAGGGCAGCAGACTCAGCTTCCTATGGATAAAGGATAGAAACCTAGTGGGGTCTCCCTTTATATACGCGACGGTATGGGGAGCACAAGTCCGTACTAGCGTTGTCTAAAGCCAAGAGGCGAACGACAGCTACTAGGTTTAAAGACGCCAAAACACGTCTCTAGCCTAGACCTCTAAATATTTCGTTAATGTTTCAATGCTACCTTAGTGTAAATTGAATAAATTTTTAATGTTTATCTTCAATTATGTTTCATTTTTCAAGCCCTAGCGAATGTAATGTCTCAAAAACTCCTAAATGCACACTACATGCCACAGTATATCATTTCATTCGATGAAAGCTAGTTACAGGAGAGTTAAGAGCTTTTCACACAACAAAAAAATGATTAGACAACAACCAATGATATCTCTAATGCAGTTAATGGAAACTAAAAGCTATTTGTTCAAAGTTACTAATCACTAATAACACCGAAAAGATCTAATTCTCACCAACTAATTCAACGCAAAAGAGATTTTTTTTTTGTATTTTCAATGTTTAAGAGAAAAAGCACTAAACAAGATGAAAGCTAATGAGACAAGCAATTGAGAAGCAAAAGAAAAAGAGGAAAAAAATAAAATTTCACTCAATGCAAGCTTACAATCAGATCTCAAATCGATAAAAAGTCCCTCAAATCAAAAGACACCCAAAGACTCATTTGAACCATGTAATCTAGGCCCAAAACGAGACAAAGCGAAACTCGAATGAAGAAGAAGCCAATCACTCAAATAACGCAATAAAATGATAGAAAAGCACCAAACGAGTGCAGAGAAGCAATCACAAAGCTGACCGAACAGACAAAAACCAAAAACTCCCAAGGGAGGCTCGACGCACAATAGCACCTAGATGCCCTAGGGCTAAAATGTAAAATCGATAGAAATGGGCAAACAACCAAAGGAAGAAGGTCACAGTCAGTCAAACAAGGCCCCAGAACACTCAAGAAGTCAAAAAAACAAGACCAAACACCCAGATCAGTCTCAGAAGGCTCAAAACCCAGTAAACCCTAGCACCTTACAGGATTGGCGCGACTGTAAGGCTGAAACTAGCGCTAGAATGGAATTGGCGCGGGTAATACACTGACAACATGCGCCAGTGGGCGTGACTGTCACACTGAAAAGCGCTCCAGCCGAGTTTACTAAGGAAAAATAAAAAATAAGCAATCCAAGAAGCAGACCAGTGATGGTGGAGCTTAAACCAAAAGCAAAACTCACGAAAAGAGCCAGCCAAAAGAGCTGATCAAGCAAGAAAAGTCAAGAATCGACCAAGAGACAAGACAATACTCCAAGTGCTCGGTTCATAAACTAGACCGGAGATTGACTGAAGCAGCATTGATCTACTTCGCTAATGCAGAGCAAGAGCATTTCAAAGGCTATCTGGCTAACTTCAGGCTCCGTCTGTAGTTTATAAAGAAAACAACAAGCTAATTTCCCAGCGGAGTCGCCAATTTGTTGTGGAGGTAAACCCCCTCTGCGGACAGAGGCGATCCCTACTAGCCCAAATCGGGTCTATCAACAATCAAAACACGCTATGGCGCAAGTTCCTAATTGCAATAAACCAAATCGCGAAGAAGGCCTACCTCAAGTCCAACGCTATCGTTTGTAGGGGAGATGATGCTCCCGTTTCCTTGCTCTGGCATATCACAATCCTTTCTCTCACCGCGATCGAACACCTACACACACAAGAAACACAGCAAACACAAGCGTAAAACCCGATATATGCAATTATGTATCAGTCAGAGAAGACACAAATCATGATCATAATGAACAAAACGAGTGGAACTATAACCAATAGTCGCTTATCATTAATTCAACAAAGGAAAATACAACCAGGCTCTGACGTTGAACCTTCCTTCGGTGGGTCGTCAGCGGAATACGTCTCAGTAAAGCTTGCTGAGAATGGGGACAAGCCTACCTCTTCGATCGTCAATCTCCTTGCTATGGATTTGGCACTATAAGGACTATTGCAACATTCTTTGGGCTATGAAGGCTCTTGGAGATTAGCTTGCAAAGGAAAATGGCAAGCTTATATAGATGGAGGAAGGGGAGTTTGGATCCCTACAATCATGGGATTGGCCCTATCCTCAAGGAAGCTTCCATGAGAGGTGGAAAACTACTTCCTCTACATAGAAATTCGAAGCCAACCTCCCAACTCAAATTAGAGACCAGTTTAGGAATTGGTTGGGGTCAATCTTCCGCCATTTATTTTTAAAAAACACCCTTTATTAAGCCTGGTGCGGGTGCAGATCTAAGACAGAGCGCCAATTGGCGCACCCTCTTTGGAGGATTTGCCCCCTTGGCACGAGGGCTGAAATTTGTACCCGCGCCAATGCAAAACAGGCTATTTTTATGGTTTTTCACAAGGAGTTGTCTTCAGGGCAACGAAATTACATGTCTAGGGGAATGCCATGAAAGTGTTTTCAAGTTATGTCACTACTCACAGGTCACGAAAAGAGCCCTCCAATGTGCGGGACGGGGAATTGCAGGGACGGTGACAAATTGCTATGTAACAATTGGGATATGGGGTCAATATCAGTAAACTCAATGAAATTATTTCTTCTTATGAAAACTGAGGCAATGGAGGCTTCAATGAAATGATAGTACACACACAGCATAGGAAGAAAACAATAGTTTAACCTCTAAAGGAAGTCAGAGTGTTACCATGAGTTATGAGCAATCAGACATCAAACTAACTGCAGGTATTAAACATGAAATATGTAGAGCATATAACACATTGAACACCTCCTTCGAATATCAGGTAAAGAAGCAAATATCATTTTTATATTACTGAAACTGAAAAACTATTACAGAGTAGCAATTTGGTACTATATTCTCCAACCCTTTGATATTTGATTTTATGTCTATAAATAGACTTTCTTTACATTAAATAGGATTATAAATCATCGAACCTTCAAACTGACAGCTAATCATAACTTACATATCTATAAAAAATACACCTATCCATTAAGAGTTAATCTCGTAATAGGACTCTAGTTATATTTATTACAACTACTAACTGAAGGAGTGCATAATTACATCAAAAGTAGTTAGGTTGCTCGAATGGAACTATCCATCATCAAAAGAATAAATTCCCTTATTGAAATACAAAACAGTCATCCTATTTTTAAGTAAATCATGACATGGCATTTGCTGACTGTTGAGTTCAATCAACCCTTTTTTCCTGTGTTGCATTGTTGCTAATGTGCTGATGTAGTGGGGCAGTTTAGGACGTGGACCTCAATCATTGATATGCTGGTAGATGAGTTGAGAGTTGTGCGGGCAGGTCTGTTGTATGAATTTAACGCTTTCTGATGCTTGACATCGACCTTCCTATTATTTTATTACCCAAAATCTTCTTGTTTTGTTAAAACCTTTTTATAAACAAAATACATGAAAAATCTAAAATACCGGACTTGAAACCTTTTAAACTTTAATTCTGAAGAGCATCGCATCCACGCACTTTGTAACCTTTAAATTTTAATTTATGAAGAATACAATCGGCAATGCGATGCGATGGGGAGGTGGTGTGGAGGGTAAATGACATGGAGGGTAAGTGGGACCAGACCGCAGTGCATATCGCAACTCTTAGCCTTTAGTTATAAGCGCGGAGAATATAAATTTTAAACCCTGTGAAGTGCGACGCGTGGAGGAGGGGATCAGTGACGTGGCATGGAAGAAGTGGGACCAAACTGCAGCACAGATCGCATCTTTTAGCTTTTGGTTATAAGTTGCAGGGATTAAATTTTATAATTTGTGATGTGCGGGGTAGAGGGACCCACTAGCATATGGCGGAGTTTTATGAATTGGTGGAAGGTTAAAAGTGGTAAGTGTTATGGATTTTATATGATATCACGATATATCAAAGTATTGTAATGGTTGTGAAGCAGGGGTGGAACTGCTGAGGTGGGGTTGACCTACCACATCTCAAATTTAAATAAATAGACTTTAGGCGCTCACAAGGTAAGTTAAATTATATTCGATGCGATATCACAAATCAGCCATCGCATTGTTTACAGTTTAGTTCCTAATGTGAAACATATAAGATCTATGAAATGCGACGAGGGCCCCACTTTAATCGCGATTGGGTAATGAAAAGGAATGAAACGGTAAAGGTGGAAGGGTGAAGTAGAAAGGCAGAAAAAGGTAAGTTTAATGATTTTCAATGGAAAATGAAATGGAAAGGGAAGCGTGGTGGGTAAAATGGGTCCCACTTCATCATATTTTGTCCTTCGAAAGGTTTGTAGGAGACGGTAATGTAAATGATTTTGGGTTTTGTTCTATGGGGAAAGTGATATTGAATGTATGGGATTATATGAATTGGGAAGGAGTCCAAAAGGGAAAAACAAAAACAGTAAAAGTGGCTCCACTGGGGATGGTGTGGGCCTGTGGTACAGCAAAGAACATGTAGTTCCAGTGTCATCCTTATTGAAATCAAAACTTCTAAAATTCATAAGGATTTTCTCAAACTCCTATGGCCTTCACCTCGGACTCAATTTTAATGATCAGCTTGTCTTTATTAGTAGAACAACATAATAAAAAGAACTATATACATTGGAGTGAAATTTCAATAATAAATTAAGAGGAGTAGTGCTTTAGAAAACTTCCATTGACAGGTCCTCCAGCACAAATTTTTCCATCCATATCCTAAAGTAGATAATTATTGTTTCCATGATATGCAGCTACTATAAAAGGTCCTTTCCATATGTTTTCAAACTTTCCATGCTTCCCCTTTTACTCAATTATGGCTTCCCACTTTAAAACTACATCTTGAATCTGAAAATTCTCTTCTTTGAAATTTCTATCAAATGTTTTCTTCACTCTGTTCTATGATCATTGATGGTTGTTGTATACCTCCTCTCTTTTTTCTTGCAATGCTATGACTTGGTTTCTCCTCCTCTGAATGGAATTGGGATCCTCCTCAAGTCCTTGCAGCAGTTTCATTATAGGAACTCCCAAGGAAGAGGGACAAATTGCTTCAACTCCATACACCATTTCATAAGGTGATGTACCAATGGATCATTTTGTATAGACCCTATCAGCCTAAAGAGCATACTTCAATTTTAGATGCCATGACGTCTTGTATTCCTGTAGTACCTTTTTTGATAATTCTCACAATGCTTTTGTTAGAGGATTCTGCAAGGCCATTACCTGGGGGGTAATAGGCTGTTGAATGTCCAAGTGTTATATGATACTGATGACAAAATCTAATTAAATTTTTGGATTTAAAAGCTTGTGCATTGTCAGTAATAATCTTCATAAGACAGCCAAACCTAGAAAAAATGTTGTTCTCCAAGAAATGAATGATGACTAAGTCATTTTCCTTCCTTGTTGGGATTGCTTCAATCCATTTGGTGAAATAATCTGTGGTTGTTAGGATCCAGTGATGTAGTCCTGAAGATGATGGGTGTATTTCACCAATAAAATCCAACTCCCATTGTTGGAAAGGCGCCTCAACATATATTGGCATCAAAGGTAAAAGGAATCAGTTTTTTCTTACCATAAAAAATTTGACATTTATGGCAAGTAGCGATCTTCTTGAAGACATCCTTGAAAATGGTGGGGCAATAGTAACCTGCTCTGAGTATTTTGTTTGTTGTAGCTTTCCAATAGTGGTATCCTCCATAATCTTCGTTGTGAAATTCTTCAATAATATTTTCAGCTTCGTCTTCCAGCAAACAAATTAAAAGGATTCCACCAGTATCTTTCCAATACAAATTCTTATCTATAATGAAATATCTTAATGATTTCAGCGTCACAAAGCTTGCTTTTGACTTGGTCAATTCTAAAGGAGCTATATGATGATGCAAGACAAAAATAATATCTCTGCATCATTCAGATAGAATGAAATTCTCTTAATAGGTATTAACAATTCATCTTCCTCTAATAGCTCTGAAATTTCTGCAATCAGATTCATGTCAAGACATTCAAAATTTGATTGTGCCATCAACTTTTCCAACCCCTGTCCTTTCACCATATTTGTAGGCCTGATCTCTATGTCATACTCCAGTAAAGTAGCTATCCACTTTCCTCTCTTTCCATCTGGATCAGCTTGTGTCAAAATGTCTTTAACCACATTGTTAGGTACAAATTCAATGACATGAGAGTGCAAAATATAAATTCTGAAGTCTTTAATAACTTTGATCAAAGCATATGCCTATTTTTCTAAAATATTATACTTTAGCTCTGAATTGGCGAGAGTTCTGCTGAAGAATGAAATGGGTTGTTCTGTACCTTGATGTCCTTTCTGCAATAAAACTCTAGCTATGGTATTTTCAGATGCAAATGTGAAATCCAGAAATTCACTTAAAAAAATTGGACTAATAAGAACTCGAGCTTGAGTGATGGCTTTCTTTATCTCTTCAAATGATTGCTTGGATTCAACAATCCACTTAATATCAACTCCTTTCTTTAAAATCTTGGTAATGTCTATTGTTAGGTCCCTGTAATTTGTCAGATTGGCAAGACCAAATAGACAAGGGTAACATCAAACCAACTTTGGAGTCCTAGGACCTAGCCTTCCTGGACTCAGAGAGGGCTCTCTCTATATTTGATAAAAGATATGACTTGATTGATTTAGAATGTTGATTTTAGGCTAGTTATAATGATAGGGTTTGTTTGTTTTGTTTTGTTTGGTTGGGTTGCTTGTTAAGTAGAATAGATAGAGTAAGATAAATTCAAACCATTGGGCTATGGGTTTTGTGAAAGGTTTGAAGAGTACAACAATAAATCAAGGTTGTTTCATAGGGCAAACTAACAAAGCCAAATGGATCCTTTAGATAAAATGAGTATATGATGACCGTAAGTTATGAATTCTGTAAAACTAAAGGGCAATTAATAATCATTTAACTATACTTCAAACAAGGAAAGCCTTCAGGACAATAGCTTAGTAAAACTGAAGAGCAGTTAAGAATTCTTCAGCTAGACTTCACTAGACAAACCTCAAAACAAAAATCCAGTAATCCTAGAGAGTAGTTAAGAATTCTCTAATTATTACTTTCAGAGGAAAACATAAAGATAATAATGACAGATAGAGTTGAAGTGCCAAAACAACATATCTCAATCTAAAATTTATGTTTTGTTATCAGAGAAGTAATGAACATAATGTAAAACAAAGGAAAACATTGACAAGAGTGGAATAACATCACCATCTAACAGAGTTCATGAATCCTATGAATGTGTTGGTTCAATTGATATTCAGTCCAAAACATTTACAAGGCTCCAAATCCAAACTTCTTTACAACTCAGAGTCTAAAAAGTGTTTAGCTCAGCAAAAAAATTTACCAACCAACAAAAATTATGAAGCATAAATGTAGTATTTAACTGCAAAATGCGGAAGTAAATCCTAGCTAGGGTTTTAGAAGTCATTTATTACATAGTTAAGTCACTTTTACCTTTGAGACCATGCAGGGCCCAAGGAAAAATATCTAAAACACATTTATGGAAAAAATAACTTCTAACATAACTATTTTAGCTAATTTTGGAAAAAATTTGACTTTAAGGCTTCAAAATATCTTTTGCAATAACTCCTAGCAAGGGTGCATCTCCAAGGTACAGGGGCGCGGCGCCAGTGCAAACACACAGCACCAAGACTGGAAAAAATTCCTTTTTTTTGCAGCTGACTTTTGGAGGCCTTCCCGGTGTCCAAATGAGGTCCATGATAGCTCATTAGAAAGCATGTCATGTCTAGCTTCCAAAAAATCCATTCTCCCAAGACTGCTAAACGCATAGCACCAGTGCTCAAAAGAGGGCAGAAAAGTGTTTTTTTGGTGGTTTTTGGCCCTTTTGAAGGACCAGTTTTGCTCCAAATGGTCTGAAAGTTTTTGAGGATGATGTTCTTGGTATGAGGAACATGAATATATTGAGTTTTTCTAATTTTAGTGCCCCAAAAAATAGCACAGTGCCAATGGCGCTGCGCGTTTGGCCCAATTTTCTACAAGCCAAACTGTCAAAAGTTCAAAGTTTGCAAAAAGGTACCATAATTGGGATTTATCTTGATGATAATGGTTGGGAGGCTTGGAGGGACACCTCAGCAAGAATATTCAGCTTTTCCTTCTCTTTTGCCTCATTTAGGGCTTGAATCTTTGCAAGGGCTCGTTTGAACTTGGCCCTTGCAATCCTATTCCTCATGGCATAATGTCTTGCCATCTTCTTCTGCATGTTAGTGTCTCTTTTTGACTTCTCAATTTGACCCTATAGGTTCAATTTTTCCCTCTCTAGCCAAGACTCCCTATCTCCATCAATTTCTATGGCAAGCAGCTCACTTGGAGTGAGCTTCTCTACCAACTCTGCCTCTTTCTCTCTTTCCCGGGCTAAAGCTTTCTTCAACCCAATTGTCCTTGGCCTCTTCCTAGGAAGTTGTTCTTCCTCACCCTCACTTTCATTAAAAGTGCCCAAGGTATCATCTAGCAATGCCTTGGCCTTTATGGCCTCTTTCTGAGCTCTAATTGCTTTGACCCCACTAATGGTCTTTTTTGCCTCTAACCATTGGTTTTCTAACTCAAAATAGTTAATCACATTCTTGGCCCTACGAAGATTAGCTTGAACCTCACTAATCTTGGCATCCATGATTTTGAGAAATATGTTTGTGATCCTCTCTTCATCCTCATCTTCAAGGTCAATTAGTTGAAACTCTTGCTCAATTTCATGTGTATCCTCCTCTTCAATAGTGACCTGCTCTGCAACCTTTTCCTTGCCCTTATCAAGTTGTTTTTTTGATGAAGAAGGCATGGCCCCTTGCATCTCAAGTGCAGAAAACACATGCCTATAGCCTCTCCGATATTTCAAAGGAAAAGGTTCAATGTCACTCATTTTAGTGCCATCTGTCTCAAGGTTCTCATCGTTGCTTGATGCTTTGTCATATTGACATGAGGGTGAAGGATTATGGAAAGGTGATGTGGAAGGGTCATCATGGGGTGATTGGATGTGAGTGGATGTTGATGCATAAGTAGTGGGATGTGATGGAGAAGTAGGAATGGGAGGATGAGATGAGGAAGGGATATCTTGATGATGATGGCCATGTGGAGTAGTGAAACTCTCATGGGAAATGAAGGTATCACGTGGAATATTCTTTTGTTGTAGCTGGTGCATAGCCACCATCTTGATGAATGAATCATGGAAGAGGCTCTGCATTTTTTGATTATAGTCTCTCTTTTGCACAATGTAGGCCATTTTTTCAATGCTTCGGTAAAGATAACATGGTATATGGAGCATTCTTACTCTAGTGAAATGCATAAGAAGCCAGATGTGGTATGAGTAGAGGCGAGAAAACCTTCCCTCATATGTGAAATACTTCATGATTATCTTCATCATGGGTGCATATCTATCAATAAGATGAGAAAAAGGAAAGATGGACTCGTGGTGGTCTTTATACCTAGGTTTAAGATATGGTTCAAAATAACTCATTTCTAGGTTTTCTTGCCTGAACCACTTTTCTCCCACACTTGGTATCCCTGTAGCCTCTGTAATGGCATTGGTAGACAACTCAAAGGTGACCCCGGAAAGATTAACTTTTTTTCCATGCAAATTGATAATGAATAGTCTTGTTATTTGCAGATGGTTTTGTACTTGCTGCACCTTTTCAAAAAATTCAAAGCAGCCTACATGTTTGAAGCAGGTAATAGTAAGAGGATATGCCATGAGTTCCCTTGTATTGAGGGGTTAAAATATATTTATCTTCCAACCCTTGTGATCATGCCTCCTTGGTATTTGTGCCTCACCACCACCGTCTTCACCCTCATAAATTTTAAACTCTGTTTTGGAAACCCTAGGGCTGATGTGAAATGAGATGAAGAGGGTAATGAAATGGCAGCTTTGCAAATGAAGGGAATGAGTGTGAAATGGGAAAAATATATAAATGAAAACCCCCAAGCAATATAATGACACATGTTTGTAACTGATTTTGTTCGAGGGGGATGGAGTAATGGTAAAACAATGATTTCAAGCTTAAAACTTAGGGTTTGATTAGGGTTTCGTTCCATTGATTAAAATGATTCACCAAATGGAATAAAAATAGGGCTTACATCATGTACTTACCTCTTTAAGATTTCTTAGATGACTGTGGAAAGATTTTTAAGGAAATTTGGAGTGATTTGAGTGGTTAGAAGAGTGAGAAACCCTCTCTGTCTAAGCGTGCAACGCGAATGCTGAGGGCGTAGCGCCAGTTCTGAGCGCGCAACACCTTGGAAATTCAACACAGGGTATTGTGGGGTAAGAGCGTAGTGCTTCTCTAAGCACGCAATGCCACCTCTGAGGCACGTAGTGTCTTCAGAAATTGTATGGGGGGGAATGTCAAGCGCGCAGCACCAACTCCCAGGCGCGCAGTGCCAAGAAAATTTGCCCAAATTTTGCTTGAAAAATCACAAACTCTTCTCCTCTGAATTCTCTTGATATTTTTAAAGGCAACAATGGTTCTCTTGAAGTGAAAAATGATCTTTTATAGTTAAGAGGAATTTGATTTAACTATGAAAACCCACTTACTAATGTTTGAAAAAAAATTTCTCTTTTTCACTGATATTCTTTTACACTTTTGCCTTGCAGGTTGATGAAGTCATGAATTTGACTTTTCGTTTGGTCATTGAGGAATGAAAAGTTCATTTTGACACCTTTTGGATTTAGTTAGAATCAAAATCTTCTGTATTTTCCACCATAAAACTCAAATTTTCCACCTTCTCTGGCCACTTTCTTCAAAACCCTAAGTGTCTGCAGTTTTTACAGCAATAATCAGTGTTGTCTTCCAAATTCTCTATAGCCCTTTCAAGTTCATTCATTTATGTCCAGTTCACCTTACCTTCTTCCATATTCCATCAATCCTTTCTGATAAAATTTCTTCATGCTTGGCCTTGTGTGCTTCCTCCATGTCATTTTCTGTAAGTGATCAGTGTTTTGGCATTCAACTGGACCATCAAGTTCATAAACCCTAATCATCTTGAAGACCAATTTGTTTCCCTTTCCTTTGTTGTAAGTTGTTTTCATTCAGGATTAGATATTCTACCTCATCAGTACCTTCTGTTGATACATCTTTCAACGCTCCTGTAGAAGTGCTAAAAATTTTCCATTTTCCTCATTTGCAGGTCCTGAACTACTAAGACAAAATTCTTTGGAAATTTCAGGTCCTTTTTGAATAACCATGTCTTTAAATTCTATTACATATGAGACATATTCATGAAAAGGAAAAGAAGTGCCTGAAACATCAAATGATGACCTTAAAACATGTAAAACCCTAATGACCTAGTGAGAGTGTCCTTTGACCTAATTTTGACTGAAATTTGGCATGGAGATTTTCAAGTGAAAACATAGTATTGGTATAGGTTATTATGCCCAAAGGGACATTGGAATGAGTTGGCAACAAGAAACCCTAGAGGAAGGATGGAGTCTATTGACAGGGGAAAATAGGGCAATGAAGTCTTAGGTAGGAAATAAGGGTTAAAATTAGAAGTATAAGCCCATAAGGAGTCTTTTGAGAGAAACAGGGTGACTATGAGAAGACCAATTGAGGAAAAGTGAAAATAGTTTTAGAAAGATAATGAAGGCATTGGGATTTCTGAAACTCAAGATATTCAAGGAATATTGTTTTCAGAAATCTATAAACATCCTATAGTCATCTAAAGATAGTGAAAAATATTGATGACTAACAATGGCTCCACTTGGGAAGGGCAGCTCCTTTAGGAGGTGTCAAGAACTTCAGATCTCTGATTTTGCAGATGAGCTGCCTCACATGCTTGCTGATTTCCTTCATTTTTCAATGTTGATCTTGCTATTTTTCTTGGAAGCTGTGATATTTTAACATCTGAAAAAACATGATTGCTTCAGCATCAATTCTACCTACCCATCATACCTTTCCTAGCATTTTCTCTTCATTTGGGTGCATTTTGATTGGAAAACCCTGAATATCATATTTTCTTTTGAAACCAAAAACTATCTAATTCTACCCTTATATCATCCAAAGGCTCAAATTAGACTGGTGAGCTCTTTTATTCTCTACCTAATCTACTTATCTGTCAAGGTTAAATAGTTTGAAAAATTTTTATTCTCTAATATACTAACATAAAATTTAAAACATGACCAAATCAAGGTTGAACAGTTTGGTTTGTCATGAGCTATGGCATTTTGGACAAGTAGACACAGCTTTTATTTTTGCAGAAGTAAAACTAGAAACTTGAGGGCTTTAAAATTTGGAGTTTGTCACTCATCCCTCTCTTTTCTCTTTGGTTTAGATTTGAGCTTTGGGAACCAGTCTCTTTTCCTAACCTAGTCTACTGATGAGCCAAGTTTAAATGGTTTGGAGAATCTCCATTTTCTATCTTATCAGCAGAAATTTAAAACATGTTCAATCATGGTTATGCTGTATGACTGGAAAAGACTTTCCTTTCTCAAAAGTAGTGGCATTTAGACTTGCACACTTTCAAACATATTCTTTTTTGGTATGGGGCTTTACCTCTTCTCTTCATTTGCCCTCTTTTCTTCTTTTCTTTATTTTTTTGTTTCATTTTTCTGATCTTTTACTCGAGCAATGTTATGTAAAATGAATAAAGATTTAAACTAATAACTTCAACAAAAATAGTGCTTGAGCATCCTGCCATTGACAGGACCTCCAAATAACTCTATTCCGTCCATTTCTTGTAGAAAGAATGCATTGTTACTTCTTGCTGAATGGATGATGTATGGACCTTTCCACATATTTTCAAATTTTCCATGCTTGCCTTTGTCCTCTCTTCTTGAATCCCACTTCAAAACTTTGTCTCCAATCTAGAAATCATTGGCTTTAGTCCTCTTATGAAAGATTTTCTTGATATTCTCTTGTACTGCTTGTGTTCTATTGTATACTTCTTCCCTTGATTGTTGCAAATGAATGGTTTGGTTCAACCTCCTTTGTATATCATTCTCCTCTGACTGTATCTCTTGGAGGAGCTTCATCACTGGGATTCCCAAGGATGTTGGAAAAACTGCATCCATGCCATACACTAGTTGATAGGGAGACATATTAATTGATTTCTTTCTTGTTAATCTGTCTACCCATAGTGCATGCACCAATTTGTTGTGCCATGACTTTTTGTTCTCTTCCAACAATTTCTTGATGATATTTACCAAAATTTTGTTATAGGACTAAGACAACCCATTACCTTGAGGGTAATAAGTTGTAGAATTCCCTAATGTAATGTGATACTTGTGGCAAAATTATACCATTCTCTTGGATTTAAATGTAGCAGCATTATCAGTGATGATTTTTCTAGGACAGCCAAATTTGTACAAGATGTGATTTTCGAGGAATTTGATTATTAGTGAATCAGTGGCAGTCCTAGAAGAGATGGCTTCTATCCATTTGGTGAAATAGTCAGTTGCAATGAAGATCCATTTGTGTTGGGCAGAGGAGGAAGGTGGGTTTCTCCAATGAAATATAAACCCCATTGTTGAAAAGGAGTTTCAACACTGATAGGATGTAAAGGCAAAGATAGTAGTTTCCTCTTTCCCTCAAAGATTTGGCATTTATGGCAAGTCACTACTAGCTTGTGGATATTAGAGAAAAGAGTGGGCCAATAGAAACCAGCTCTAAGGATTTTGTTGGCAGTGGTTTTCCAATAGAGATGAACTCCACATTCTCCTTCATGAAACTGATGCATGATTATACCTACATCTTCTTCAAGTAACATTTAAGCAAGATACCAATGGATATTTTCCAATATAAAACTTCATCTAGAATGAAAAAATTTACAGTTTTTTTTTTCAAGAATCTGGCCTTTTTTTTGGACAAACCAGGAGGAGAATTTAGATTAAAAAGCACATATAATATATCAACATACCAGAGTGAGTTCAGAAATGCTTCTTTAATAGGTGGAATCGCCAGGTCCTCTTGTTCATCTAAGGAATGTACCATGTTTATGTCTAATGCTTGAAAGTTTTCTTCAGCCATTAGTTTGGCCAGTATTTGCCCTTTGATTAGCATGGTGGGCTTGATTTCTAGATCATACTCTAAGATGATATAAATCCACTTACCTCTTTTACCATCAAGATCCTAAGTTAGTATGTCCTTAACAACTGCATGAGGAACAAAAGCAATGACATGTGAATGCAAGAAGTAAACCCTGAAATCCTTTAATGCTTTGATTAAAGCAAAAGCCTATTTTTCCATAATGTTATATTTCAAAGGTGCATCTCTTAGTGCCTTGCTGAATAAATCTATGGGTTGTTCTTGTCCCATTATGTTCTTTTGTATCAATACTGTAGCAATTGTATGTTATGATGCAAATGAGAAGATGAAAAAGTCCTTGGTAAATTCAGGGCTGATTAGAACTGGTGTTTGAGTATGTGCTTGTTTTACTAGTTCAAAGGATTGTTTTGCTTCTATGGTCCATCTTACTCATATTTCTCTTTTCAGCATGTTTGTAATGTTTCTTAGGATTTCTGCAAGGTTTGGTATGAACCTTCTTAAGAAGTTGATCTTTCCAATGAGAGATTGCAGCTCTTTGTTGTTTCTAGGGTGACTAATTTGCAATATCCCCTCAATCCTCTTTGGGTCTATCTTGATTGCCTCTTCAGATATGATGTGGCCTAAAAGTTTCCCTTCTTGAAGGCCAAATAGAGTTTTCTTGGGATTCAAAGATAAACCATACTTTCTACACTTTTCAAAAACCTTTCTTAAGTGAGCTAGGTGTTCTTCATCGGTTTTTGAGTAAAAAATGATGTCATCAAGGTATATCACTATGAAGTAACCTATTTCTTCAGAAAAAGAAATTTCCATGGCTCTTTGAAAAGTGGCCCCAGCATTCATTAACCCAAAAGGCATTTTTTGACATACATGAAGGTGCCCCAAGGTGTAGTGAAGGCGGTTTTGTGTTGATCATTTGGATGTACTAGCACCTAATTATACCCTGAAAAACCAACAAGCAAAGATATTCTTTTGGAGCCTACCACCCTTTGCAGTATATGATCCATCTTAGGTAAAGGGTAGTTGTCTTTCAGGGAGGCTTTTTTTTAAATTCTGAAGTCTATGCATAGCCTGATTTCACATATTTCTTCCTCACTGATACAAGGTTTTAGACCCATTCTAAGTACCTAAGTGGGACTATTATTCCAGCATCATACATATTTTTAATTTCTTTCTCAAATATAGGCAATAGGACAGGGTTTATCCTACGCAATTTTTGCTTGAATGGTTTCTGGTTTTCCTTGAGGAATCTTATGTTGAATGATGTTTGTATCATAGGACTTCAATTCCTCATAACCCCGTGCAAACACATCCTTGAATTCTTTGAATAGATCAATGTATTTATATTTTATAAGATTTGGCAATGTTTTGGATAGTTTTATCATTTTAGGTTCTTCCTCACTGCCTATGTTGCATTCCTCTACATATGTTTCAATGGATTCCATTTTAGGCTTCCTAGCAACATCATTGAAATCAAACAGTTCTTCTAAGGGTGCAAGTCCTCTTGGCAATAAGTTTTCTTTGCATTTCAATACCTCAAGGTCCCTTTTGTTTGAATCTTCACTCAATTTTGCCTCATGAGGGTGTTCTAGAATATTTATATTAGCAGCATAAGGTGGCTCTGTTTTGTGCGTTTGTTCCTCAGCAAAGCAATCCTCTTTATGATCTAAGTCTGATTTTGGCATTTCAAGCTTAGTTTTGGGCTGCAAGAATTCTTCAATCTGTTTGTCACTTTCAAACACTAGCCAATAATCTATGTTATCAGGGAATTTTGGTCTGTATTTGACCTTTACTGTGTATTGTTCATTGACATGAGGCAGTTTATAGGTGGTGGCAACAAAGGCTAGTTTATTTGCAAGGTTGTTTTGAGTTCTTGGGACAAAGGTAAGTTCATTTTTTTCAAATGTTTTTAGGAGGTCTAAGGCAGCATTTATATATTCTCTTAGCCTAGGATTCTTGGTTGAATATTCTCCTTTAATTTTCCTAATGATCAACTTGGAATCTCCTTGAACAGAAATCCTCTTAGCTCCTATACTTTTCAGCATTTGTAACCCTAAGAGAAGAGCTTCATACTCTGCAATATTGTTTGTACATGGAAAATCTAGTTTTTAAGAGTGACCTTTGTTAGTATTGTGTATCCAAACACCTGCTCCTAAACCAGCTTTTCCACAAGAGCCATCAAAGCTCATGTCCCAAAGAGTTTCAAGTTCAGATTCGCCATTATGTTGTTGTTCATGGCTGCCAGGGTTTTGGCTGTTATGTTCTTCATTTTTTGTTTGGTTTGACTGTTCTGATAGGTCTTTCTCTTTCTCTTTTTCAGCTACTTTTTCATTAATGTCATCTTCATTGTGAAAAATAAATGAATCAAGGTCTAAATGGATAGAATAGAGAGGGATGTTGTTTGGCCTATCTTGGTTGCTTACCATGTATTTCATTTGGGATTCTCTGTACAGTCTTCTTATTTGGGTAAAGACTGGAATGGTATCATATGTCGTTTCCATTTGGAGGTTTCCTTGGAGTTTGGGTCCCCATGATCTAGATAAAATAATGCCATATTTTGGGGGTATTTCAGCCACTACAATATCCATGACTAGGCTCTTGGCTGGTATTTGTGCCAGATTGACACACAGATCTTTGATCAGGCCCAGACATTTAACTCTACTTGAATCAAAAGAATACAAGTCTTTGTATGTTCTGGTTATTTTGAGTCCTAATCTCTCCATCACTACCTTTGGCATGAGGTTATGTGAAGCACCAGAATCTAGCATGGCATTGTGTAAGATTTTGTCATGAATATTCAAACTGACATAGAATGGAGGCACAACTCCCTCTTGAAATTTTCCCTCTACCTATGGTCCAAACAAAAATTCTGGATTGTCATCAGTCAGATGTAGAGTATCGGTGTCATTTCCTATGTTTAAAGCTTTCAAAACTTGGGATCTATATACATCTTGAGTCACTAGTTCAGTAAGGGGTGTGGCTATTTTTATCTTTGAAATTTCACCCTCAATACTCAATGGTGTCTGTGTTCTTGCTAGAGTTAGATCAGTTTTATCATACATGTTCTTTTCAGCAACTTTAAATTGCTGACTTTTGTTTGGAATCTTAGTTAAAGCATTTTTTTCAGGGCCACTAGTTGATGCACTAGGACAGCTTTGGTCACCATTATGTTAGCTCATTTTGTTTTTTCTTTGATTAGAATTATTAGCCATGGTGCTTGTGTTTTATGTTGTCTTTCTAGGACTGTTTTCAGGGGTCTTCCTAGCAGAAATTTCTGGGTTGTTCCTCTTAGGGATGTCTTGTGTTTTTCTACTTCTGAGGTGATACTACCTATGAACCTCCATGATAGCATTTTCGAACCCTATTTCGTATTCTTCAGAATCCTCATATGTTCTTTCATTTTGGTTTGAGGAAAACATACCTTGTTCTTCTTCTTTGAGAAAAACATCATCCTCATTATTGGATTCTATTAGATTGACATGATTTTCTTCTGGCTCCTCAGTCTCTCTCTCCTCTTCATCTACATAGTTTTCATGGAAAGGGGGTTTGATTTGCTGGTAATTTTCCCTTTTTCTTATTTGAGGAGGGTCTCTTCTAAATTTTTGGTTTCTCTTTCTGTTTTGAGGGTTTGTTTGATTTTCCCTAGGAGGTGCTCTTTCATTCAAGTTAATTCTTTCCATCATCCTTTCCATTGTCCTAACTAGGCTGTCAATTTTAGCATCAGATGTAGAGGCCATAGTTCCTCTTTGTATGTAACCTTATTCTTTGCTCTCATTCTAGCCCTTTTATCAATTAGGTTGGCTTCTACACTTACTTCTCCCCTTTGCATGTCTTCTAAGGTAATGGGATCTCTTTCTCTTAATTGATAATCCATGTCTAGATCAAATCCATCTGGAAATTTTACTAAGGCTAGACCTTGTGGGGGTTTCATGTGGGGAGGGAGTGCATTGTATACACTATTGATCCTAGTGCAGTAGTCTTGGACACTCTCTCCAACATTTATTTTAAGGTTATCATATTTTCATAGGATTTGAAGAGGATTTTTCTTGGTCACCCACTTGTTTATGAATGTTTGATAAAGGGAAGGGAGATCATGAATGTTATTAGGGGTTAAGTTCTTGAACCATTTCTTTGCTTCTCCCCCTAAAATTTGGGCAAACATTCTCATCTATATGGTTTCATCTTCTATTTCTTGGTAGTCAAAAGCATCATTCATCTTGTCTATATGTTGTTGGGCAGTTGTAGAATCAGTTCCATTAAAGTGATGGATTCTAGATTGATAGTCTTGTGGGATACGTAGTAAAGATTGTGGTAGTACCAGGGGGCATACCATGCTGCCATGATAGGAGATAATTGAACCTAGGGAGGATTTATAAGAGGAGGGTTTATGAGTGGAGGTGGAGGATGAAATGGAGTGGTTTTCACAGTGGATGTATGAGTGGGGGTATCAGATGCACTTGGACTAGCTAGTTGATATTGAGCAAATTTGGAACGAAAGGAGTCAAAGTGTTGGAGATGATGAAAATCAGGAGGATTGGAAGGAGAGGCTTCTCTACTAGGACTCTGTTGTAAGCTTGTAGGCTCAAGGCCTATCTATTCTATCCAACTTTGAGACTTAGTTTTGAGTAGGTTTCTTCTATGATGTAAGTGAAATTGGGTATCTTGCAAGGATGTAAGGTTTTCAGGGAAAGAGCTTGCTTTATGAATTGGTCTGACAATATTTGAATCGTCAGTCCTAGAAGTTTTTCTTAAGATTCTTTCTGGGTCATCAACTATATCAGGAGGGTTTGGGTCAGGGTGAGATCTAGTGTTGATTATTTGTGAAGCCATATTTCAGACCCACAACATAGAGAGGCTGAAATTTTATAAGAGTTTTGAAAACATAACCAATTTGTAAGGATACTGAATTCACACAGTATGTGACTGGGTTTCCTTCTATCAGGATTTATTAATACGTACCCAGAGGAATCTGTGAGAAACAGTGGAGTCACTAGATCTACTGGAAACTAGTGGAGTCACTAGGTGGATGATGCTAACTGTTTTGAGAATTTGTTTGTTGTCCACCATCAACAATTGGATACGAATACTGAAATATTTTTAGGTTTTTTGAGTTCTTTATGTACTGCTAAGATTTTCAATAAGTGGTCCCACCATGATCGCCATTATTTTAGGTCCCTATAATTTGTCAGATTAGCAAGACCAAATAGACAAGGGTAACATCAAACCAACTTTGGAGTCCTAGGACCTAGCCTTCATAGACTCAGAGAGGAATCTCTCTATATTTGATAAAAGATATGACTTGATTGATTTAGAATTATGATTTTAGGCTAGTTATAATGATAGGGTTTTTTTGTTTTGTTTTGTTTGGTTTGGTTTCCTGTTAAGTAGAACATATAGAGTAAGAGAAATTCAAACCATTAGGCTATGGGGTCTGTGAAAGGTTTGAAGAGTACAACAATAAATCAAGGGTGTTTCATAGGGCAAGCTAACAAAACCAAATGGATCCTTTAGATAAAATGAGTATATGATGACAGTAAGTTATGAATTTAGTAAAACTAAATGGCAATTAAGAATCCTTTAACTATACTTCAAACAAGGAAAGCCTTCAGGACAATAGCTTAGTAAAACTGAAGAGCAGTTAAGAATTCTTCAGCTAGACTTCACTAGACAGACCTCAAAACAACAATCCAGTAATCCTAGATAGCAATTAATAATTTCCTAATTATTACTTTCAGAGGAAAACATAGAGATAATAATGGCAGACAGAGTTGAGGTGCCAAAACAACATATCTCAATCTAAAATTTATGTTCTATTATCATAGAAGTAATGAAAATAATGTAAAAAAAATGAAAACATTGACAAGAGTGGAATAACATCACCATATAATAGAGTTCATGAATCCTATGAATGTGCTGGTTCCATTGATATTCAGTCCAAAACATTTACAAGGCTCCAAAGCCAAACTTCTTTACAACTCAAAGTCTAAACAACATTTGGCTCAGCGAAACAACTTGCCAACCAACAAAAATTACGAAGAATACATGCAGTATTTAACTACAAAATGAGGAAGTAAACCCCAGCTAGGGTTTTAGAAGTCATTATTACATAGTTAAGTCACTTTGACCTTTGAGGCCATGCAAGGCCCAAGGCAAAATATCTAAAACACATTTATGGAAAAAATAACTATTTGAGCTAATTTTAGAAAAAAATTGACTTTAAGGCTTCAAAATATCTTTTTCAATAACTCCTAGAAAGGGCACAACTCCAAGGTACAAGAATGTAGCACCAGTGCAAACGTGCAGTGCCAAGACTAGAAAACTTACATGTTTTGCAGCTGACTTTTGGAGGCCTTCCTGGTGTCCAAATGAGCTCCATGATAGCTCATTGGAAAGCTTGTCCTGTCTGGTTTCTAAATATGCCTTCAGTTTGAAAAATGGTTCTGATTTGATTTTCCAAAAATCCATTCACCCAATAATATTAAATATACAGTGCCAACGTTGAAAAGAGGGCAGAAAGGTGTTTTTTGTGGTTTTTGGCCTTTTTGAGGGACCATTTTTGCTCCAAATGGTCTGAAAGTTTTTGAGGATGATTTCCTTGGTATGAGTAACATGAATATGTTGATTTTTTCCCATTTTAGTGCCCCAAAAAAGAGTGCAGCGCCAGTGGCACTGTGTGTTTGGCCCAATTTTCTGCAAGCCAAACTGTCAAAATTTCAAAATTTGCAAAAAGGTACCAAAATTGGGATTTAGCTTGATGATCATGGTTGGGAGACTTGGAGGGACACCTCAGCAAGAATATTCATATTTTCCTTCTCTTTTGCCTCATTTAGGGCTTGAATCTTTGCAAGGGCTCATTTGAGCTTGGCCCTTGCAATCATGTTCCTGATGGCATAATGTCTTGTCGTCTTTTTCTGCATGTCAATGTCTCTTTTTTCCTTCTCAAGTTGACCCTCTAGGTGAAAGTTTTTCCTCTCTAGCCAATACTCCCTATCTCCATCAATTTCTATGGCAAGAAACTCACTTGGAGTGAGTCGCTCTGCCAACTCTGCCTCTTTCTCTCTTTCTCGTGCTAAAGCTTTCTTCAACCCAATTATCCTTGGCCTCTTCCTAGGAAGTTATTCTTCCTCACCCTCATCGTCATCAAAAGTGCCCAAGGTCTCATCTAGCAATGCCTTGGCCTTTCTGAGCTCTAATTGCTTTGACCTCACTGATGATCTTCTTTGCCTCTAACTGCTAGTTTTCTAACTCAAAATAGTTAATCATATTCTTGGCCCTACCAATATTAGCTTGAACCTCACGAATTATAGCATCCTTGCTTTGGAGAAATATTTTTTTGATCCTCTCTTCATCCTCATCTTCAAGGTCAATTAGTTGAAACTCTTGCTCAATTTCATGTGTATCCTCCTCTTCAACAATGACCTGCTCTGCAACCTTTTCCTTGCCCTTATCAAGTTGTTTTGTTGATGAAGAAGTCATAGCCCCTTGCATCTCAAGTGCAGAAAACACATGCCTATAGCCCCTCCAGTATGTCAAAGGAAAAGTTTCAATGTCACTCATTTTAGTGCCATCTATCTCAAGGTTCTCATCACTGCTTGATGCTTTGTCATATTGACATGAGGGTGAAGGATTATGGAAAGGTGATGTGGAAGGTTCATCATGGGGTGATTGGATGTGAGTGGATGTTGATGCATGAATAGTGGGACGTGATGGAGAAGTAGGAATGGGAGAATGAGATGAGGAAGGGATATATTGATGATGATGGCCATGTGGAGTAGTGAAAATCTCATGGGAAATGAAGGTATCCCATGGAATATTCTTCTGCTGGAGCTGGTGCATAACCACCATCTTGATGAGTGAATGATGGAAGAGGCTCTGAATTTCTTGATTATAGTCTCTCTTTTGCACAATGTAGGCTATTTTTTCAATGCTTCAGTAAATATAATATGGTATATGGAGCATTATTACTGTAGTGAAATGCATAAGAAGCCGGATGTGGTATGAGTAGAGGTGGGAAAACCTTCCCTCATATGTGAAATACTTTATGATTATCCTCATCATGGGTGCATATCTATCAATCAGATGAGAAAAAGGAAAGATGGACTTGTGGTGGTCTTTATACCTAGGTTTAAGGTATGGTTCAAAATAACTCATGTCTAGGTTTGCTTGCCTGAACCACTTTTCTCCCACACTTGGTATCCCTGTAGCCTCTGCAATGGCATTGGTAGAAAACTCAAAGGTGACCCCAGCAAGATTAACTTTTTTGTCATTCAAATTTCTAATGAATAGTCTTGTTAGCTCCAGATGGTTTTGCACTTGCTGCACCTTTTCACAAAATTAAAAGCAGCCTACATGTTTGAAGCATTAAATGGTAAGAGGAGATGCCATGAGTTCCCTTGTATTGAGTGGTTCAAATCTATTTATCTTCCCTCCCTTGTTATCATGCCTCCTTGGAATTTGTGCCTCACCACCATTATCTTCACCCTCAGACATTTTAAATTCTGTTTTGGAAACCCTAGGGCTGATGTGAAATGAGATGAACAGGGGGTAATGAAATGGCAGCTTTGAAAATGAAGGGAATGAGAATGAAATGGGAAAACTATATGAATTAAAACCCCCAAGAAATATAATGAAACCTGTTTGTAACTGATTTTCTTCAAGGAGGATGGATTAATGGTAAAACAATGATTTCAAGCTTAAAACTTAGGTTTTGATTAGGGTTTCATTCCACTGATTAAAATGATTCACCAAATGGCATAAAATAGGGTTTACATCATGTACTTACCTCTTTAATATTTCTTGGATGACTGTGGCAAGATTTTGAAGGTGATTTGGAGTGATTTGAGGGGTTATAAGAGTGAGAAACCCTCTCTATCCAAGCGCACAGTGCCAAGCTAAGCGCGTAGCACCAGTTCTGAGCACGCAGCACCTTGGAAATTCAACACAGGGTCTTGTCGGGCAAGAGCTTCTCCAAGCATGCAACGCTTCTCCAAGCACGTAGCACCACCTCCCAGGCACGCAGCACCTTCAGAAATTGTAGGGGGGGGGGGAATGTCAAGAGTGTATTGCCAAGACAATTTGCCCAAATTTTGCTTGAAAACACACAAACTCTTCTCCTTTGAATGCTCTTGATATTTTGAAAGGCAACAATGGTTCTCTTGAAGTGAAAAATGAGATTTTATAGATAAGAGGAATTTGATTTAATTATGAAAACCCACTTTCTAACGTTTGAAACCTTTTTTTCTCTTTTTCATTGATATTCTTTTACACTTTTGCCTGGCAGGTTGATGAAGTCATGAAGTTAACTTTTATTTTGGTCATTGAGGCATGACAAGTTCATTTTGACACCTTTGGGATTTATTCACAAAGTAGCATCTTCAAAATCTTCTATAGTTTCCACCATAAAACTCAATTTTTCCACCTTCTCTGACCACTTTCTTCAAAACCCTAAGTGTCTGCAGTTTTTACAGCAATCATCAGTGTTGTCTTCTAAGTTCTCTATAGCCCTTTCAATTTCATTCATTTATGTCCAGTTCACCTTACCTTCTTCCATATTCCATCAATCCTTTCTGATAAACTTTCTTCATGCTTGGCCTTGTGTGCTTCCTCCATGTCATTTTCTGCAAGTGATCACTATTTTGGCATTCAACTAGACCATCAAGTTCATAAACCCTAATCATCTTCAAGACCAAGTTGTTTCCCTCTCCTTTGATGTAAGTTGTTTTCATTCAGGAGTAGATACTCTACCTCATCAGTACCTTCTGCTGATAAATATTTCAACACTCCTGCAGAAGTGCTAAAAATTTTCCATTTTCCTCATTTGCAGATCCTGAACTGATAAGACAAACTTCTTTGGAAATTTCAGGTCCTTCTTAAATAACCATGTCTTAACATTCTGTTACATCTGAGCCATATTCTTGCAAAGGAAAATCAGTGCCTAAAACATCCAATGATGACCTTAAAACATGTAAAACCCTAACGACCTAGTGAGAGTGTCCTTTGACCTGATTTTGACTAAAATTTGGCTTGGATATTTTCAAGTGAAAACAGAGTATTGTTATAGGTTATTATGCCCAAAGGGACATGGGAATGAGTTGGAAATAAGAAACCCTAGAGGTAGGATGGATTCTATTGATAGGGGAAAATAGGGCAATGAAGTCTCAGGTAGGAAAGAAGGGTGAAAATTAGAAGTATAAGCCCATAAGGAGTCTTTTGAGAGCAACAGGGTGACTTTGAGAAGACCAACTAAGGAAAAGTGAAAATAGGTTTATAAAGATAATGAAGGCAATGACATTTCTGAAACTCAAGATATTCAAGGAATATTGTTTTCAGAAATCTATAAACATCCTATAGTCATCTAAAGATAGTTAAAAATACTGATGACTAACATCTTTAACAATTTCAACAAAGTTCAGGATGAACATTCACACAAAGTTTACCTTCCCAAGAAAGGACTAAAGTTATTTCTTGTTCCTTGGCAGGTCTATCTTCTGAATATCATTGACTCTATTGGAATAAATCTTTATCCCATCCTTTGATATAATATGTCCAAGCAGCTTTCCAGAAGTTAGAGAAAAAATAATTTTAGTGGGGTTAAGAGAGATACCAAATCTTCTACATTTCTGCAGAATGTTTTCCAAATGCTTCACATGATCTTCCTCCCTTCTTGAAAATATAGTTATGTCATCCAAGTAGACCACAACTGATTTATCTTTCCCCTCAGCAAATGAAATGTCCATTTCTCTTTGAAAGGTGGATCTTGAATTCATCAAACCAAAAGTCATCTTGGCATACATGAATGTTCCCCATGGTGTGGTAAAAGCAGTCTTCTCTTGATCTTCTGGGTGTACCAATATCTGATTGTAGCCTAAAATTCCATCCACCATGGATATATTTGAGAGCCAACAATATTCGACAAAATCTGATCCATCTTAGGAAGAGGGTAGTTATCCTTCAAGGAAGCCTTGTTCAGATTTATAAAATCAATGCATATTCTGATCTCGCCACTCTTATTTCTGACTAGAACCAGATTAGCAAGCCACTTTGAAAATATTATAGGAACAATGATGTTTGCATCAAAAAGTTTCTTAATCTCTTTCTCAATCAGAGGCATGAGCAATGGGTTAATCCTTCTCAATTTTTGCTTGAAATATTTCTCATTCTCTTTGATAGGAATAGTATGATGTATAATACTAGGATCATAATTTTTCAGATCAGCATATCTCCATGCAAAAATATCAATGAACTTCTTCATCATCTCAATATATTCTGACTCATCTCCACAAAAAGAAACTTGGAAATATTTATCATTTTAGGCGTTGTGACTGTACCAATATTACAAGTTTCTACCTCCTCGTCATCAGTCCGCATCCTAGGAGATTTAAAAACATCATTCTGATCAAAAATATTCTCAAGTGGAATAATACCCTTGGGTATACAATTATTTTTCAGCTGCAAAACTTCATAATTAACCTTAGTTTCAGCAAACATGTTTTTCTAATCCACTTTTCTATTTTCAAACTCTTCCTTTAACTCTATGAAATTTCTGACTTGGTGGTCATCTTCAAATACCTTCCAATGAATGATATTATCTGGGATGGCGGGCCTATGTCGAACTTCAATTTCATAATTCTTAGTATAATGTGTAGGAATGACAAACAAACTTGTAGAAACAGCTAGAGAATTAGCCACTGAGTTTTAATCTCTAGTTTTCCCAATAAATGCATATTCTTGAAAATTTTCAAGTATTTCCATAATCAGATTTTTGTAAGCTCTCATCCTTACATCCTTATTTTGGTATACTCCTTCAACTTTTTTTATTACCAACTCGAAATCTCCACATACTGATATCTTTTTGGCACCCAATCTCTTCAAAATTTCCAAACCCAAAAACAAAGACTCATATTCAACCATATTATTGGTACAATCAAAGTTAAGTTTAAAGGAATAAAACTTAATTTCATCATCAAGATTAGTGATCCAAATGCATGCTCCAGCCCCTTCTTTTCCAGCTGATCCATAAAAGTGTATAAGCCACCATCCCTCTGCTTTCTCTTCTAAAATTTCCTGATTTTCAACTTACTGATTTTCTATTTTCCCTTCACTTTCTGCTTCATCAGTTAGCTCATTGAAAATAATTTTTTATCCTAATTCAGTTTCAACAGCATAAATGGGAAAATTTTGAGGTTTATCATTTTTTCTTACCATGTAGGCCATCCTACTCTCCATGTACAACCTTCTATGCTCACAAAAAACAGGGATGGTAGCATATGTTAAGTCCATCTGCATGGTGCCTTTGATTTTTTTTGCCCAAGATCTGGATAAGAGCATGAAAAACTTGGGGTGAATATCTTCCACTGTAATTTCCATTACCAATGTCTTGGCAGGCACTTGTGTCAAGCCAACAACAACATCTTTGATTAGTCCTATGCATTGGACTCTTTTAGAGTCAAAAGAAAATAAATCCTTGTATGGCCTAGTGATCTCCAAACCCATCATCTCCATAATCACCGTAGGCATAAGGTTATGAGAAGCCCCTGAATCCAACATGGCACTGTGTAAGCTCATATCATGGATACTAAGGCTGACATAGAAGGAAGGTACTTCTTCATTCTACTCATCTTCCAACCTTGGTCCTAGGTAGATGGTAGGACGGTCTTCTTGTATATTAAGGATATCTGAAGCTCCTGGTTGAGAATTCAACATCTTCACAATATTTCTTCTATATTCATTCACCTTAAGAATTTATCAAAATGGGACAACAATCTTAATTTTGGAGATTTAATTTTATAAACAGAAAATAGAAGTGACCTTTTCATTTTCTTTGGCAGGAGGTGGAAGTGGTGGGTATTTTTTGGGCTCAACTATTTTAGGAGCATCCTTTTTTTGCTGAGTTTTATTTTTAGGGATGGGAACATTTCTGTTTCTAATATTTTATTGCTTCTTCATCTCAAATATAGCATGTTGATAACCCTTAAGATAATCAAATTGTCCCTAACCCTTATTCAAATCATGACCAGACTCATCATGCTCCTCTTTGGTCAGAAACATCCCAGACATATTTTCATCTAGACAATGGATAGTATCTTCTTGAATCTCAGGTTGAGTTTCTTCTTCATCAATCAAATTTGGCTGAAAGGGGGGCCTCACTTGAGGGTCAGGTTGATTTCTGTTTTCTCTTTGTCTTTCTTGATTCTAAGGCCTCCTAAACTGTGGGTTTCTCATTTTTGGATCATGTTGTGCATGAGGTAAAGAATTGGTTGCAAGGGAAAGTCTATCCATGAGTTTCTCCATGGTCTTCAACATATAGTTAAACTTATCATCTGAGGAGGAAGGCTTATCTTCTTCTTTTATTTTATTTTTACCCATCTTAAAATTCTTAGTTGCTATCATATTCACTTCTACCTTCACAACATCATTCTGCATTTCTACTAGAGAAGCATATTCTCTTTCCCTAATCAGGATGGAGAAATCATAATCAAATGCCTCTGCATAGCATAATTGAGCAGCTCCTAGGGGAGGTTTAAGATGAGCAGGTATAGAGTTGTATACGTTGTTGAAACTCTTAGATAATTCTTGAATAGATTCATATAAGGCTCTTTTAAACTGTTGTATTTCTTCAGGGCCTGCACTGGATTTGTCCTATTTCTCCATTTTCTCAAAAAACTATATTCAAACTAATTCCAATTCTGCAAGCTTGTAGGAGCTAGGGCTTTAAACCATTTTCTGACCTCACTGGTGAAACTCTGAGCAAACAATCTCATTTTAACATCTTCATGGTATACTTCCTCTCTTTCAATGAAATCATTGAATTGATCTACATGTTCCTCAATTGTTATTTCTTCTTCACTCCCCCAGGTTTTAATTCTGGCTAATTATTTACTTGCGATAGCATGAAGAACAGCTGGGAGAACAAGTGGAGCATATCTTGCAGGTGCAACAGGAGGAGTTTGAGGTGGAACAACTCCAGCCATAATGACGGGAATTGTGGTATTTCTTGGAAGAACAGTAGGATAATATGAGTTATTAGGAGGTGGTGTAATTGGTCTTTGTAGTCCATATACCAATTAACTCCACTCAGGCAAAGGTATACGAGATTTTCTTTTCAAAAAGAATTCAAATGGATCTAACTCTTTTAACTTTTCAAAAGACTCCCTCTCTAACAACCGTTCTGATGTAATTGTTTCCTAGAACTCCTCTTTTTCTTTATTGGATATGTTATCACCCAAAAATTTCAACAGATCATTGTGACAAGGTTACAAAATTTCATGGATCATTTTGGGTTCTAGGAGTCAATTTAGGTGTGATCAAGGGTAGTTTTAGATTTTTTATAGTTTAAATCTCATCCTAAGGTTCAAATAAAGCCTTCTTTAAAGTTATTTCATGTCAAATATTCATCATTTTCATTTTTAGGTCATTTCCCAAAGTTTCGTGTCAAAATTGTTCAATTAGCCAAAAAACCATGTTTTTGTAGCGCCACCCGTTGAAAAAAGTCTCTTTGCGCTACGAAAGCGCTGATATTTTCATAGTGCAAACATGAAAAATTACATTGCAAGTGCTACATTAGCGCAGATTTGTAACTATCTTGTTAGTTGTGTTGGCAGATGTCAGAAACCATTGGGAAAGTTTAGGATAGTGTCATGTTGAGTCATGTAATGATGAAATTCGATGTACACACCCACGTTTGCAGTCATCATTATCATTATAGGTTATGAATGAGGCATCATTCAGTTATGAGAAAACATTTTAAATTTCAAAATCTTTCCTAATTAGTCATTCTCATTCCCTTTTTCCTCCATTCGAAATGCCTAAGCTCTGAGTGTCAAGCCAAACCTATGGCTGGTTCACATAAAGGTTTTACTACACCCATATCAAGCGAGGCTGATAGTTTCTCAAGCGAGGCTACTGTTACAATTATTCAAGCGAGGCTCTTGTTACATTTTTCAAGCGAGGCTGAAAGAGTTGTTTAAGAACATGGCAGAGGAAAAGAAAATTCACAGAGGAGGACACTACTTAAGGCATGAACCTGAAGACATGAAAGCAATAATTGAAGACCCAGCAGTGATGGAAGCGTTCATAAGAGTAGGTTTCCTGTGGTTTTGTGAGAATTTTTAGGGCTATGACACACAGGTATCTAAGGAATTTTCCATGAATTTCAATGGAATGGCCACTAAGGTCGGGATGCTAAGTATATCTATTACACCAGAGGTCATTGTTGTTGTTACTGAGATACCAAGAGGTTAAGAAACCTGGTTTAAAAGTTTCAAATTTGATATGGAGCCGTGTAAAGAGTTCATGAAGCCTGATTACATAGACATGGACCTTAATAATGCTATCCCTAGAGGCTGCATCAAAGATAACTACTCAAAACTACTGCTCAACATTCAAAAATATTTTACCTGTGAAGGAAAATATCACAAGGTTTATTCATATCATTTCAAACTGATTCTACACTTCACTGGTAAGATTTCACTAGATTTACCTTTTTATCTGCATAAGAGTCTTGCAAAGATCGCTGATAAAGTGCAAGAAAAGTCTGAAGGGAGTGAAACATCTTTGTTTCATCATGGTTTAATGAAGTTATTAATTTTAGATGAACTTCAGAAGATAGGCATAGATTGGTCATATTTCTTGTTTATAAATGGATTTGAGTTGGAAACCATAACCCCTGCAAGAAACCCTAAAGCTAAAGTAGTTCCATCACCACCACTAGCAGAACCAAGTCAACTTGTGGCTGTAAAACCATAAACAACTGCAAGAGTGAAGCCAAGAAAGAAAATTAAGAAAGGGCCAGAGCAGGTGCAAATTCTTGATACTCCAACTCTCCCATCTGCAAAACACGGGTCAAAGGTTGTCAAAGATGCAAAACAGGAACAAGTTGTCAGCAAACAGGAAATCAAAAGAGTAACTAGAATCCAAGCAGTGGCATTAAAAGGAAAGATAGTTGCTACAGAGGAGAACCGAGTAACAAAGGGGAATCTAGAGGATATTCTTCATGCCATTGACATAGAATAAACACCCATTTTCCAAGCTGAGTTCATTGGAGAAGAGGAGCATAAGCTGAGAAAAGCCAATTCTGCAAAGAAACTAAAGTTTGAGGGAGAAGATGCAGGTTTCATATTTCAAGCAAGAAATCCTATGACTAGGCATGCTAGGAAACTGATGGAAGGCAGCAAAAAAGTTCAAATACCCATTGAGACAACTGAATCCCCTAAATAAATTGTTGATCTTTCAACACCTACAGTGAAGCATACAATAAAAAGAACACAAAGGGGAAAAGAGAAAATGACAAAGAAAATAATGTTTCAATTTCTTGAGGAGAAATTAAGGTTGGAAAACCAGGAGATTGTTGTCATGAAAAAGAGAGCTAGAAAGCATAGTGTCAAGAAAGTAAAATTTAAAAGGATGAAGGCACTGTGGCAAGGACAAACTAATTCTATTTCTGAAACTCCGAGTAGTGCAGAGCAATTTTTCAAGTGGAAAGTTCCAGCAATAAAGGAAGCCAAGTTTGTTAGAATAATAAATACTCATCTGAGAGCTTCTAACAGAAGACTTAAAGAGCAGGTGGAAGACTTAGAACAAAAGCTGGAGTTGATTCATGATGAGTTAAAGAGTAGAGGCATTATGATGACAGTCATAGAAGAACCAATAGCTCAACCAAGTATAAATGAAGAAGGGACCACAAGGAAGCTGGAATAACTGTGTTTTTACACTTGGTATAGTTTCTTAAATGATGGAGACAGGTATATGTTGAGTTTTTGGCATAACTACAGTTTACATTTTGAAATTTTTTGACAAAACTGCATACTCAGCAATTTCTTAGTGCATTTAGTGTAAAAAAGTAGAAAAGCGCTACGAAACTGTTGTAGCAGCTTTTCTTGCTTATTTCGGTTAGTTTTTGAAGGGTTAAAGAATGAATGAAGAATTAAATTTTCTATGGAAGATGTGTTAAAGGTTAATTAAATTAATCTTGGAGAAAATAAGTCAAAGATTTGAAGAATAAAGGTTGAAATAGCAGTGTTATGAAAGGCACTACGAAACTGTTGTGTTTTCGTAGCGCCTAACATTACAACATTTTGAGCAGGGTTTAAAGTGTTATTAGACAACTGAAGGTTAGTGAGGAGTTATGGGATGTGTTATGACAACTTCCAGCAACCAAGGACCACGAAATGAAGGGCACATGATGGTCAAAATGTTCAAAGAATGCAAAAGATCTTATGCCTAAAAAACAGGGTTTTGTTTTCTATTTTGATGGAGGTCAGCAATATGGTCATGAAGAAATGAAGCTCATCATCCAGATTCGACCATGTGATGATACACTTGGAAATGATGTAAATTTTAATAGATAAGGTTGTTAAAGATAGCATTAAGTAGTTTGAGTCCTTTTTGGAATAGGACTGTTTAAGTAGATTAGGTGTATTTTTGTAATAAATTCCATGTCTTGTGGCTATGCAAGGTGTAAGTAGTTAGAAATTTGATGTATCTAGCCTCGAGTCATATCATCCCATGTTGTAAGATGTCTATTAAAGACCAAGAGGTCGAATTTGTAAAGGGTTGGACATTTTTGGCAAAAACTGTGCTTATTGTGAATTGACTGGTTTTCAGCTAATACAGAGATTTTCTACTTGACCAACTTGAGATTCATAAGGAGTTTTAGTGTTTTCCTATTCTATTTTAATCTCTTATATTATCTCATTGCAGTGGCGTTCACCTATATTACTCGGAATTCATCTTCTAGGTGCTCTGACTTCTTATATAAGTGAACTAACTTTTTTTTTACAGTTTCATGTGTGTGTATCTCATGACTAAAACTCTGATATGCCTCAACTTCCATGTTAAGTAGATTCATTGGATTACTGAATTTTTTTGACTCCATAAGCCCAATGTATTCATGCTGATGTGATTCTCAACCTAAATCTATCATTTATCTGTTTGTTACTTAAACAGAGTTAGCCATCTATATTTTTATCCAAATCATTAACCCTTGAGAGAGCCCTCTTAGGCTGAGGAGGCTAAGCCTCAGTCAAAAGATTAGCTTTGAAATAGTTACATGAAGTTGACTAATCAAGCAGCCTATCAGATCCAATTTTGTGATAACAGGATACCAGGGATGATGTATCAATTCCTAGTCTTTGCAGGTCTAGAATTATCTCATTCAATTCATTTTCACTCTTAGAACTAAATAAAACTTCTTGAATTTTATCATCAAATTCCCTATCTTCAGGACTTCAAACAATTTCAGAGGACAGATCTCTTGAGTTTGATGGAATACTTTATTTTGAAGAGATGCTTTCAATGCCTCTGAGAATCCTCTATGGATTATCCACAATGGTAGGGGGTTAGGATCTGGATTGATCCGTTTATATATTCTTCTTGAAGCAACCTTTAAGCATGAAAATTTGTAGTGGATTCACCAAGGTAGTTTCAGCAGCCTCAAAAAATTATGAGCTCCTGACACAAACTTCGGGAAATGTATCTTCAGGCTCCCAGCAGACACACCAAAATGTTATCACCAAATTAATTTTGATAGGCTGCTCATCAATCAACTTAATGTAACTCTTTCAAACCACTTTTGACTAAATATTAGCCTCTTCAGTTTGAGAGGGCTCTCTCAAGGTAATTTATGATTTTCAATGGAAATAGATGGCTAACTCTATAACTGTAACTTGATTTGATAGATTGCAAGTTGAAAATGTAAGGACTTACTACCATTGGGCTATGGGGTCAATATCAGTAAACTCAATGAAAGTATTTCTTCTTATGAAAACTGAGGCAATGGAGGCTTCAAGGAAATGATATTACACACACAAGACAGGAAGAAAACAACATTTTAACCTCTAAAGGAAGTCAGCGCATGTTACCATGAGTTCTGAGTAATTAGACATCAAACTAATTGTAGGTATTAAAAATGAAAGATATAGAGCATATAACACATTGAAAACCTCCTTCGAATCTCAAGTAAAGAAGAAAATATCACTGTTATATTACTGAAACTGGAAAACTATTACAGAGTAGCAGTTTGGTACAATATTCTCCAACCCTTTGATATTTTGTTTTCTATCTATAAATAGACTTTCTTTACATTACATAGGATTCTAAATCATCAAACCTTCAAACTGACAGCTAATCATAACTTACATATCTATAAAAAAGACACCTATCCATTAAGAGTTAATCTCCTAATAGGACTCTAGTTATATTTATTACAACTACTGACTGAAGGAGTGCATAATTACATCAAAACTAGTTAGGTTTCTTGAATGGCACTATCCATCATCAAAAGAATAAATTCCCTTATTGAAATACAAAACAATCATCCTATTTTTAAGGAAATGATGACATGGCATTTGCTGACTGTTGAGATGAATCGACCCTTTTTTCTTGTGTTGTGTTGTTGCTAACGTGCTGATGTAGTTGGGCAGTTTAGGATGTGGACCTCAATCACTGATATGATGGTAGATGAGCTAAGAGTTGTGCGGTCGGGTTTGTTGTATGAATTGAACGATTTCTGCTACTTGACATCAACCTCTCTGTTGTTTTATTACCCGATATGTTCTTGTTGTGTTAAAACCTTTTTATAAAAAAAATAGCATGAAAAATCCAAAATATTGAACTTGAAACCTTTTAAACTTTAATTTTGAAGAGCATCGTATCCACGCACTTCGCAACCTTTAAATTTTAAGTTATGAAAAATACAATCAAAAATACGATGTGATGGGGAGGTGACGTGGAGGGTAAATGACATGGAGGGTAAGTGGGACCAGACCGCAATGCATATCACAACTCTTAGCCTTTATTTTTAAGTGCAGAGGATATAAATTTTAAACCCTGCGAAGTGCGATGCGTGGGGGAGGGGATGAGTGAGGTGGCATGGAAGAAGTGGGACCAAACTGTAGCGCAGATCGTAGCTTTTAGCTTTTAGTTATAATATGAGGGGGTTAAATTTTATAATTTTCAATGTGCGGGGAAGAGGGACCCACTGGCATATGGCGGAGTTTTATGAATTGGCAGAAGGTTAAAATCGGTAAGTGTTATGGATTTTATATAATATCATGATATATCATAGTATTACAACGACTGTGAAGCGAGGGTGGAACTGTTGTGGTGGGGCTGACCTACCGCATCGCAAATTTAAATAAATAGAATGCAGGCACTCACAAGGTAATTTAAAGTATATGTGATGCGATATCGCAAATTGGCCATCACATTGTTTACAGTTTATTTCCTGATGTGAAACATATAAGATCTGTGAAATGCGACGATAAAGCTGGAAGGGTAAAGCAAAAAGGTGGAAAAAGGTAAGTTTAATGATTTTCAATGGAAAATGAAACGGAAAGGGAAGCATGGTGGGTAAAATGGGTCCCACTTCATCATATTTTGTCCTTCAAAAGGTTTGTAGGAGATGGTAATGTAAATTATTTTGGATTTTGGTCTATGGGGAAAGTGATTTTGAATGTATGGGATTATATGAATGGGGAAGGATTCCAAATGGGAAAAACAGAAAACAGTGACAACACCTTACAAATACATGTACTCATTTGACTCTAAGAAATTAAAATGCCTAGGGATGATAAAATATTTGGTGGCAAATCTGGCTCAAATTCTAGCAAAGTGCGTGGTGATGGACATTGCGGTGGAAGACATACCAGCCAGGTTTGGGATGCTGTTGTCCAGATCGTGGGGGTAAAAAATCGGAGGTTCGATAAGGCTTGATTTGACCAATGCCACCATACTCATTTTTTGTGCAGAAGAAAAAAGATTATATAGAGAATCAGGATTCATTAAAATGCTCACTAAGGTTGATGACTCCACCAACTATCTTGTATATGGGAAGGATTGGGAATTCTCCTACTTAATTCTAGAATAAGATGACTTAATTCTTGAGGAAACCAAGTTCCTACCCTCAAAGAAGATAAACCAGCAGAGGAAGGAAGTGAATGAAACCTGGACACTGCAATTTGACAAAGCCTATTCTAAGGAAGGAAATGGGGTCAATGTCATGTTGATATCTCCTGAAGGTTGTCTAATTCCCATCTCTTTAAAATTGGGGTTTGAAGCCACAAATAATGTGGCCAAGTATGAAGCGTTATTATTGGGGTTGCAATCAGCAAAAACCATGAATATTTAGAGTCTCAAGGTGTTCAGAGACTTAGAGTTGATGGTTAAATAGGTAAGGAACCAGTTCCAAGAAAAGCATCCTCAGCTCATGGCCTATAGGAATGAGGTATGGGATTTGATTGATTTTTTTTCTTAGCTTTCAATATTTAGTTTATGCCTCGTGAAAGAAATAGCATGGAAAACTCACTATCCATGGTAGCTAGTAATTTCTGCCCCTCGCAAAACCCACTATTGAGATACGAAATTGAGTTCAGATACCAACCCTCCATCACTGACAATGTCAAACACTAGTAAGTCTTTGAATATGAGGAGCAGATTAAGTGTTTCCTAGGAATGGTGGGAGAGTTCTCAAATTCAGCGATCGATCAAGAAGAATAATCAGTGGGTGAAGAATAGAATGTGTGGTGGGGGGATACCGTTATTGGGCATAAAGTTCTCTAATTGAAAGGAAACACCATTCCTAGGGGCCTGGTACCCATGGAGAGGCTTTTCAATAGAACTGATGTCCCTATTAATCTTAATAATCCAAAATCGGAGGAACATGTGCATGATTTCAACATCGGGACATAGGAAGATCCCAATTTCATAAAATTGTCTAAAGAAGTCCCTGGGGAGTTCAAACAACGATACAACTTGGAAATTTTTAGATCTTATAAATATTTCTTCACCTGTTATTACCAGGATTTAAATGCATTCGATGTGAATATCATCCAAAAATAAAATTCCCCTGAAACAATATGCCAAACCTCATAAACAAAATTTGTGGCAAATCAACCCACTTTTACTCCCTGCCATTGAGAAAGAAATCAAAAAAATATTACAAGAAAATATCATCGTACCCCTAAGGTATTCTGAATGGGTGGCAAACTTAGTGTCAGTAAGAAAGAAAAGTGGGGAAATCAGGTTGTGCATGGACTTCTTGAATTTGAACAAGGCATCACTGAAAGACAACTACCCCTTACCAAAAATGGACCATATTTTACAGAAGGTGGTAGGATCTGCCCATATGTCCATTATGGATGGATTCTTAGGTATAATCAGGTAGTATTGCATCCAGCATACCAAAAGAAAACAAGATTCACCGCACCCTGGGGAACCTTCATCTATGGCCAAATGCCTTTTGGTCTCATAAACGCAGGAGCCATGTTCCAACGAGCCATGTACATTGCATTTGTTAGTGATCAGGACAAGTTCATAGTTGTCTACTTGGATGAAATTACAATCTTCTCTAAAACAGATGAAGAGCACATTGAGCACCTAAAACAAACTTTTGAGAAATGCAAAAGGTACGGGTTATCATTAAATCCCAAAAAATTAATTTTGCATTGAAGGAGGGAAAACTATTGGGGAATATAGTAGCTAGAGAAGGAGTTCAGACTGACACTCAGAGAGTCGAGATGATAAATGGTATTTCGCTGCCAAGAAACAAGAAAGAAATACAAGTCTTCCTCCGGAGAATAAATTTCTTAAGACAGTTTATACCCAACTATGATGAGATAGTTAGAAGTATTACTCAAATTTTGAAAAAGGACAACGAGGTAAAATGTACTACCTCATCCAGGGAATCTTTTTAAGAATCAAAAAATCCTTTTTCGTAGCACCAGTCCTGGTTGGTTTGAATTATCTGAAGCCATTCTTTTTTTCCTCCTTTGCATCTCCTCACACCATAGCTGCAGTGCTATTCCAAAAGAATGACGACAGACATGAACAACCCATCGCGTTCTTCGGTCAAGTGCTCAAAGATGTGGATTTGAAATACAATATATTGGAAAAGCAGGCATATGCCATGGTCAAGGCCTTGAATGCTTTCTGGGTATAGATTTTGTTATCCAGGATAACAATTTGGTTGGTCTTAAGTTAATTAGCTTGAGTCACTTAGGGTTGAGTAGGGCCTTTCGAATTTTAATTTTCAAAAAAGTACATATGTGGGGGTCTTCAAGGTCATAATTAAGGTGATAGGTGCCAATGTCAAATAAAAATCCCAAAAATATCTCATGCATAAGTGAAATTGGTCATTTCATGTAAAGTTGGCACTTCTACCAAATTTTGTAGCGAACTCAATGTAAATTGGTTAGAATTCGCTACGAAACTACGTAATCCTCTGTTTTTCTAGAATTATGAAATTTTGGTCTTTTTGGGGCAGTCAATGCATGTAAGGAGGTAGTTGAATCATCAAATGAGATTAGGAATATCATTGGGCCATTTGTTTAAGGGGGCAACTCAACAATCAAACTACATGTGGATGATAAATCATCAAGTCAGCAAAGCATGCCAACTCATCAATTGGATAGCTCACCATCTCAACTCATGTTTACAAGGCCTTAAATCAAGTGTATCAGTTGGACAACACCTCATCATGTTAGTTTGGTTTGATAGAGATGGTGCAAGCAGAGTTGAAGAAACAAGGTCTAAAGATGATTGTGATGGAGGATGAGCCTGTTGCTCCATGAAGGATGGTAAGTCGCACCTTTTTGACAAATATTTTTCCTAATATATCATAGCAAGGAATATACAGGGTTGCATAGATTTTTTGGGGGTTAGGAAGAAAAAATTGCATAATTTTGTGAAATTAGGCAAGTTCGTAGCGAGCTCCAAGATTGAGGCTGAGTTTTCGCTATGAACTCGTTGTAGGTTTCTTTGAGGCAAAAATTTTGCAAATATTTCATAATAAAGGTGGAATAGAGCGTGTGTTTACCTCATTAATCCCAAGGAAGACCCTCCTAGAGTTATAAAGGTCAAATTTTATGCAAAATGTGGGTTTTGGAGTTTGCTACGAAATTTCTTGTACATGATTGTTTTAACAGTCAACGTCAAGTTCAATTTCTAACCAAATGAGAAACAATTTTGGAAATATGAAGGAGGTTTTTATTCAACATAAGCCCATATTCAAAATAGTCTCTCATTTTTTGCAAATCCCTCAGGGTTTGAAAATTATGCACTCATCTTTGAGGCCTATTTTTCAGAATTTTCACTGGCCAGATTTTTGTAAAAAATTTAAAATTCGACTTGGAAGAGGTCCAGCTTAGCATCCACGTGGCATAATGACACATCAGCAGTCCAGTACACTCAGAAAATTAGTTGGTTACATTTGATAATGGTTATTAAAGGGACTCATTGAGCTATTTAGTTGAAGAAGAGTCTTTTTTGTATTCAAAATCTGCCAAACAGAAAATATCCCTGCGAAGTCTCCACGTGATGTAAGGGCCTATTTGAAATAGGTTTCTTAGGTAGGAATTCGAAGCTATCTCATGTGGAAAACCATTTTTATGATTCCTCACTCTATAAATTAGATTTTGAGAATTATATGGGGGTTGATGGATGTAAATGACCATAACTACTATTGTAATTTGTTTTCACAGAGTTAATAGACAGTTGCAGAAGTGTTTTTTTCAGAACTGAGATTTTGATTGAGCTTTTATGTGTTTGTGTCCATTTATATTTTGAATATTGATTCAGCTTTCTTATACATGATTACTTGGAATTCATAAAATCTTATGCTCCAACTTCCTTTATGTATTATGTTTGATGTTAAAGTTATTTTGTAAAAGCTCATGTGCCTCATTTTCCATGAATCATACTTGTTTGTAATTGAATTTCCATGCTGACTCCATCCCCAATGGTATCCCTCACTCATATTCCACTTGTAAAAATCATCTAAAAACATATAAGAGTTAGCCATCTTCATTATAAGCTTGTTTCTTGAATATCTTACCTTTTTCTTCAGAGAGACCTCTCTGATTGGAAGCGCTAACTTCCAATCCAAAGTGGTTTGAAATAGTTGCACTAGATTGACATTTGAACAACCCAATTGGTTCCGGTATAGTGATAACATTTTGGTGCATCTACTAGGAGTCTGAAGCTACATTTTCTTGGAAATTTGTGTCTAATAAAAGTAACTGAGCTCTTGAAGGTGGCATAATATCATAAATATTCAAGGTTGTACTTCGATCTTGGCGACTCCATTTTTGAAGAATTTATAAATTCATGGCTTCATGGTGTCTCGACTGCTTGAAGATCAGTAGCTTGAAGAAGTTCCAAGATGAGTTCTATTGCAATAATAAATACCAGGTATGCTCCTATGGATCGGTCTCACATCTATGGTTTTCCAAATCTTATGCCTCTTGTTGATTGGTCAAGCCATCTTCCCATGTTCAAACATGAAAATAAAGATGATGTTGGTTTGCATTTGGTTAAATTCCATATACATGTGTGTAGACTAAGGGTTGACTTTCCTGAATATTGTATCATGAAGATGTTTATGGCTACCCTAGAAGACAAAGCTAGAGTATGGTATGAAGGGTTGAAATTAGGAATCTTGTGTTCTCTTAAATTTTTCCATAGAATAATTTTTGAACATTATGGGAAGTCTCATCCTTTATCATCATTGTTTCAAGACTATTGCAATCTTTGGAAAGGTTTCATTCAATATATTAAAAGTATTGATGATGATGTAGAATGTATGGATGATGAGGAGATATTAGAGGCACTTTATGAATTTACTTCACAAGCTAGATGTTATGATGATCAATAAATCTTCCAACAAGCAGATGTCTCTTCTTTGCTTGAAGATAAAATAGATCAGCAAATTGACAGTCATGTCATATTACATGAAATTTATGAGGATTTGCGACCTTGTCAATATATATGCAATCAAAGGTATGAGAAAAATCATTCAAATTGTGTTCCAGCCCATTCCTTTTTTTGAGATTTTATGTCAAGAAGGAACTCCTCAAGATCAGGTTGTTGAAAATACATGCGTGGAAATTCGAACAGTGAAGTAACATGCAACGAAAGTTCACTTTTAGGTAAACTTGAACTACATGAAGACCTGAATATACATGTTTTACCTATTCTATTTGATAATAATCAAAATGACATGGATTATATGCATGAAATTTTTTGTATAAGAGTTGTTAGTGTTCGAAATCAAGATGACAGTCCTCAAGAAAAAATACCAAAGATTATATCTGATTTGTTTGATAAGCAAGAGATTAGTTTTGATATACACAATAGGGATGTCATGTTTGAAGATGTTCAAGGATGCATGAATGGTTTACATAAAAGGGAAGACAAACCTATTGTTTCCTTTTTATTTGATGATGTTCTTGAAACTGAAGACATAGGAAAAAAGAAGCCATCAGTTATGAATGGATTTAACAGTCATGGTTTTATTCATCAAGAAGAGAATATTTTTCATGGTTTATAATATCCAAGAGTAAGTTTGTTGTAGTCACCAGTCAAGAAATTTTTTGTGTTTTTTATGGAACAAGGATTCAAATTTCATTCCGAGTTTCCAGTGGATGACTCACTTCTGATGTTGTTCAAGCACAATCAAGAAGCCTAGGTGTTGGATCAACTCTTTGAGTGGTTATACTGGAGGTTTCATATTGCTTGAATTGAAAGTTTTTTTTTCAGTTGTTAGAGTAGGATTGGTAAGTACATAAATAATATTTCCGAGAAAGCATCTTTTTCAGCATTTATTTTGAAGATAGTAGTTGAAAGTCTTGGTTTGTACAAGGTTTTTTTATTCAAGAGCATGTCAAGGATCAAATATAGGCTGAAGAATATGACAAGTGGTTGGGAACTACCTAATGGATAAGGCACTAGAGCTGGTGGTTCTTTGTTGCACCATAGGGGCACAACATCCCTATTGGAGCCACTGTTATCCATGATAACAATTTGATTGGTCTTAAGTTAATTAGGTTGAGTCACTTAGGGTTGAGTAGGGTCTTTTGAATTTTTTATTTTCAAAAATGTACATATGTGGGGATCTTAAAGGTCATCATTAAGGTGATAGGTGTCAATGTAAAATAAAAATCCCAAAAATATCTCATGCATAAGTGAAATTGGTCATTTCATGTAAATTTCGCACTTCTACTAAATTATGCAGTGAATTCAATGTAAACTGGTCAGAATTCGCTACAAAACTGCCTAATCCTCTCTTTTTTCCATCATTATGAGATTTTCATATTTTGGGGGCATCAACGCATGTAAGGAGGTAAATGAATCATCAAATGAGATCAGGAATATCATTGGGACATTTTATTAAGGGGGCAGCTCAATAGTCAAACTCCATGTGGATGAAAACTCATCAAGTCAACAAAGCATGCCAACTCATCAATTGGATAGCTCACCATCTCAACTCAGGTTTACAGGGTCTTAGCTCCAATGTATTAGTTGGCCAACACCTCAGAATGTCATTTTGGTTCGATAGAGATGGTGCAATCAGAGTTGAAGAAAAAAGGTCTAAAGATGATTGTGATGGAAGATGAGCCTGCTACTCCATGAAGGATGGTAAGTCACACCTTTTGACAAAAAAAATTCTTAAGATATCATAGCAATGCATATACATGACTTCTTATATTTTTGGGGGGTTAGGAAGAAAAAATTGCAGAATTTTGTGAGATTAGGCAAGTTCGCAGCGAGCTGCAAGTTTGAGGTTGAGTTTTCGCTACGAACTCACTGTAGGTTTCTTTGAGGAAAAAATTATGAAAAAATTTCAGAACAGAGGTGGATTAGAGCATGTGTTTACCTCATTAGTCCCAAGGAAGACCTTCCAATAGTCATAAAGGTCAAAGGTTATGCAAAAGGTGTATTTTGGAGTTTTCTACGAAATGAGCGCTACGAAATTTCCTGTACATGACTGTTTTAGTAGTCTACTTCAAGTTCCATTTCTGACCAAATGAAAAATATTTTTGGAAATCAAAAGGAGGTTTTCTTCCTCACAATACCATCTACAAACACCTCTCTCATTTTTTGAAAATACATCAGGGTTTGGAAATTATGCACTCATATTTGAGGCCCATTTTTCAGAATTTTCACTAGCCATATTTGTGTAAAATTTTTAAAATTCGACTTGGAAGAGGTCCAGCTCAGCATCCACGTGGCATAATGACACATCAGCAGTCCAGTACACTCAAAAAATTAGTTGGTTGCATTTTATAAGGGTTATTAAAGGGATTTGTTGAGCTATTTAATGAAAGAAGAGTCCTTTTTGTATTCAAACTCTGCCAAACCGAAAATATGCCTCCAACTGATGTAATCCAATTTGAAATAGGTCTCTTAGGTAGGAATTCAAAGCTAGCTCATGTGAAAAACCATTTTTATGAGTCCTCGCTCTATAAATGAGATATTTTTAGAATTAGAGGGGTGTTGATGGATGTAAATGACCAGAGCTACTATTGTAATTTGTTTTCACTCAGTTAATAGACAATTGCAAAAGTGTTTTGTTCAGACCTGAGATTTTGATTGAGCTTTTATGTTTTTTTGTCCATTTATCTTTTGAATATTGATTCGGATTTCTTGTACATGATTACTTGGAATTCATAAAATCTTTTTCTCTAACTTCCTTTATGTATTATGTTAGCTGTTAAAGTTATTTTTTAAAATCTCATGTACCTCAGGTTCCATGAATGATGCTTATTTGTAATTATATTTCCATGCGAACTCCATCCCCAATGGTAGCCCTCACTCATCTTCCACCTACAAAAATCATCTAAAAACATATAAGAGTTAGCCATTTTCATTATAATCTTGTTTCTTGAATATCTTACCTTTTTCTTGAGAGAGTCCTCTCTGATTGGAAGGGCTAACTTCCAATCCAAAGTGGTTTGAAATAGTTGCACTAGATTGACAGTTGAACAACCCAATTGGTTCCAGTTTAGTCATAACACATTTTACAATCTCTTGTTACGGCTTACGTACCCACTGTAGCTGTGAAATATATCTTGGTACAAGGTGACAGCGAAGGAAAGAGAGGCAAGTGGATAGCTAAGATACAAGAATACGAGATAAAAATTAAGCCCATGAAGTTGATCAAGGGGAAAGGGTTGGCAAAGGTCCTCTCAGAGTCAAATTCTCAGGCCCTAGGTATAAATCTATAAACAACAGTCATGGGCGAAGAATAATGGGGTAAATATTTACACTCTGGAATATAAACCGTGACATAGAGAACCCATGTCAAGTATCTGGTGTCCCCCTAGTACAAATACATAGTGAAATACTTGCCGACATTGAGGTGTCCACCAAAATTTGACAAGATAAAGTACCGCGCTCTAAGGTTGAGGTCACAAAGGTTCATAGTGGAAAATGGGCACCTAGATTGGAAGGACCCGATGGGAATATTACTATTATGCCTAATGGAGGAAGAAACCAAGGAGGTGATTGTCGAGTTCTAAAGAGTGTATGCGACGGACATTATAGTTGGAGAGAAACCGCTCACAAAATACTGAAAGCAGGCTTCTTCTGGCCTAAATTGTTTGGATATTTCCATGCACATGTCAGGGCTTGCGAAAAGTGTCAAGCTTTCACCGAGAAACAAAAGTTTCTGCCTCTCCTACTCATTTTGGTTCACGTGGAAGAACCATTTAAGCAATGGGGAATTGAATTCATTGGTGAAATTCATCTGGCATCTAGCAGCCAACACAGGTGGATCCTAACTGCCACTGATTAATTCACAAAGTGGGTCAAGGATATGCTATCCATGAATGCCACAGATGCAGTAGTGATGGGGTTTTTAGAATAAAATATACTTTCCAAGTTCGGGTGTCCAACGAAAATAGTAATTGATAACGCACAGGATTTCAAACCTTCAAAGTTAGTAAGCTTCTGTCAAAAATATAATATATTTCTTGGAAATTAAACTGCCTACTACCCCCAAGGAAATGGGTTGGTCGAGTCCTCTAACAAGACCTTTGTCAAGATCTTAAAGAAGACAATAAGTGATAATTAAAAGAATTGGGACAGCCAGTTGAAATTTTCTCTATGGGCAAGGCAAGTTACAACCAAAAGGTCCACAAGTAAATCACCTTATGAGTTGGTATATGGAAGAGCAACAGTATTTCCTGCATAGCTGGCATTACCAGTGGCACAGTTCTTGCAAGATACTGAGGAAGAACCAAATTCTGTCACAAGGAGGATGAACCAGTTGGGTAAACTTCATGAGAGCAGGGAATAGGTAAATCATAAAATGGCGAGTTATTAAGATAAGATGAAAGCCTTGTTTTATCGGAAAGCCAAGGATTTGGTGTTAAGATGGGATGTGAAAAGGGCCAACAAAGGGAAGCATGGAAATTTCGACCCACTATGGTTTGGACCATTCACGATTGAAGAAGCCAAGGGAAATAACACCTTCATGCTCAAGAATTTGGAAGACGATATACTTGATATGTTTGTCAATGGGCAGTTCCTTAAGTTCTATTTCCAACACTGAAAAGGTACCCCTAGTACATTGTACATACCACCTCACTGTCAATAATATGTTTTCATTTCTGTCTATCATATCTTTTATTATCATTCCAAGTACGTTTGAAATAATATGATTCAATGCCAAAAATTATGTATAAATATGGTCTGTAGGTTCTCAACATACAGATCGCCGCACGTTGTCCCCAACTGGAGCCAATGTTTACATGCTAACCTTAGAAAATATATCAAGGCACCAAAAGAAGTGAAATTCCATGCATTAAGGCCAAAAAATGCACAAACGTTGCATGAGGATCAATAATGAGTGTGTGGTCACCACGCGGTTCGATCAGGCCACTAGTGTGTGCATGGCCACAGCGCGGATCTATCAATAAACTTTTGTGTGTGCAATCACTATGTAGGTCGATCAAGAAACCGGTGTGTGCACATTCCATCGGGTGCCAGACCGCAAGCAAAGGATGAAGTCAACCCCTCGAAGAGGTGCTGACAGGCCACCCAATCAAATGCATTTTGAGGGTTGGCTCTAAATGGTTCGAAGGACCTCACGACCCTCCGAAAAGAGTGGTGGGGACAACCCAAGCATAGTTCGAAGAAATCAAGGGGGAAGGTAAGACTTGAATGTGACATGTTCCACACGCCCGACACATTGCCTCTCACCTACCCGGTCTACCTCACCCAATCCTCATGCTACACGTGTCAGTCAGTTGATGTCATCCTAACGTCAGCCCTTCAGTTTTCCCTCTTTCGTCCTAAGAAGGGTCATTCCCTCCACATTTTTCACCCGACTGTTGTATTTTTTTGTTCTTTTTGTTACCAGTCTGAAGCCTGGGTAAAGTACCAGTCTTGTGCACATGCCTCTCCTCAAGTCACTCTCATCGTCTCAAGTATTTGGTCAATCCCCTAGTTTTACTTGTTTTACGTATTAACTCTCATTTGTCTAATAATGAAAAATTATGCCCCCGAGCCTCCTCAGGCCCTGACCCATTTATGGACGCCCGCCCAGGCTCAGCTTTCTGACCTCAATTTACCCTTTGAATGTAGTAAATGAGCATCATGATTTTATGGGTTACAAGTGGCGGGATGAAGACCTTTTTTGGGTGGTAGAGTCAGGATTATACTATCAAATAGCTCCCTCAGTCCATCATTTCCCTGAATTTATCTACTAGCTCGTTAATGCATAAATTGGATAGAAGGGTTTTTTCCTCTCCTCATAGGGAAATAAAATACTTGAAGTTACCCCCATTTAATCTAAAAAGCCTTGTGTTACCCATACTCTAAGGATTGCCTTGAATTCTCCGAGGTAACCCTCATGTGTCACTTTTCAAACCTACCTCTTGAGAAGCAGAGGTCTCTCCTCAATTTAATCATAGTCGTGAAAGTGTCTGCCTTACCCCCCACTGAAAAATTCCTGATATCCCTCTTTCATGATATCGTTCAACAAGTCCTAGTAATTATCTCATGTATGTTTAGGCAGGACAATACCAGTTGGGACACTAAGGCATGCTTAGGGTTTTTTGACCTCATGATGAAACCAGGAGTCTTACTAGAAATTCCCTCATTCTTGGCCTTAGTCATCCAATCCCACTTCCAATACTTGTCAACCTCGAGTTGTTTCAGGTACTATTCACTGGTGTTTTATATGTTCCTCTTCGCGCACGCTGACAAATTTAATGGATTACACCTGGAAAAGTTTTCTAAGAAAGGGAGTGAGCCTAAATCCATGTTCGATTGGAACCTCTTGGCTCAACAACAACCCAAATGCAAGGGTTATGAAAAATTCATCATAGACTTCATGTCTAGGGCCTATATAATTATACACAGGATCCCTCCGCCCAAAAATTTTCCTGAACAAAAAGAGTTGCTCCAATTCAGGGAGACAGATTGTGTAGGGGATTGGTACCTGTTTTAGGATCACACTGAAGTCACAATTTATGGTTGTAAGTTTCCTCCTTTCCACTTTTCGATATTCGTGCTCATGAGAATATTCGCTCTCGAGTTCATTAGGAAAATCCTGAGTGCGGACTAAATTCATTTTGTGACTACAAAAAATGCCATATCTTCAAACTCCTGAGCATAGTAGGGTCATTTACCATAAATTCACGACATGCATTCCCTCTAGTTGAGGATCTGCTATAGAAGATGAACTTCCAGCGAGGAGACACATGGCATTACGATCCTAAGGGAGTCATTGCACAAAGGAGGACGAATATTAAGTCCTCAACCTATGAACATGAGACTAGACCAAATATTGAATGGAAATCTAATTCTAACTCATGGCCTTTTGATATAGAGATGGAGACTGGCCCCCCAACTATAGACAATCCACTGAGGGGAGACAGTGTGAAAGAAGAAGAAGGAATTGAAGGATAAGGGGAGTTCCAAGAGCAGGAGGACTATGCACGGATAGAGGATTTCATCGAGGTGGAGGAAGATGGAAACATCAGTAAATAACCCAGGATAGAAGGAACTGAAGGACAGGTCACTGGAAAACTGGATGAGGTGGTCCCAGCTTACATAGACCGAGGTGAGAACAAGCTAGGTGTTATCACTGGAAAATCGTACATGCAAAGGTGACATTATTTAATGTCAGGCAGAAGGATTTACAGGGTTGAGAGACATTAGAGAATCTGAAAGTATTTGAAAAATCTCTAAGGTCTGAGGAAAAATCAAATTGCGTACAAGAAGGACTAGTCAAGTGCTTTTGCGCACAAAATCCTTCGATAAACGTGCCCTTGTGCGCCTTTTGACCCAAAAAGTGCACAATCCTGGGAGTGGTGGAAGTCACTTTCCGGGACCACAAGGCACACTCCAGGACATTGATTCCACACTTGAAGCCGCCTAAGGACAGCCACCCAAGCCTCCTTAGGACATCAAGGGAGCACACAATTGAATAAATGTGGCACACAATGGAATCACCCTCCTCTCTTAGGTCACTATCCACAATGTACCAAGAGAGGGAAGGAGGATTTGAATTCCCCTATAAGAGACCACCAAGATATGAAAAACTAGAGAGCACATTGTTATGATGGCCAGAATTTCCCCAAGCAATACCAGAAGTGTGTGATCCAAAGCAGAGATAGAGGGGACTCAGTTGTTGACCATCCAACAACTCCAGTCCACCATAGTAGAGAGAGGGATACTTTGCGCCAAGGCAGCTCAGAAGTAAAGACATCCTTGCATCGGGACTTAGAACCCATAGTTCTAAGGGCCCCTTGGAAAGTGGGTTAAAGTTTCATCCTCATTCCTACCAGCACTCAATAAGAGGGGACGTAAGCGCCACCGTTTGGATTATTGAAGTTGTTTTGACTGTATTCAGATCTTTTGTGTTATTTTTTTTAGTTTTAGTTTAATTTTTGTGTTTGAATATGCATGTTATTTCTCTATCTAGTGTGTTTATGTTCTAGCATGTTCCACTAGCTTGCTTGACTCCATTTATTTTCTACCTGTGACCAATAACTTAAGAGGGAATACCACACCTCTTAATTTGGTTTGATTTCATACATACGTGCACCAAAAACACTAACACAGGATTGGCGACTCCACTAACGTTTATTTCCAAGGTTATGTGGTAGTGCATTTTTGCAGAGACCTCTGTCTTTGCTGTGGAGTTGGGCTGGAATTGCCCCTTTTCTCTCCTTAATTCCCTAGTTAATTCTGTTGGGGTTCCCATGTTTTGGCAAGTTGGCAATACCAAAAGATGAGACAACATCAGAACCACTTTCAGACCTCAGGATCTAGCCCTCCTAGGTCCAGAGAGGGATCTCTCTATATAGACAAAGGTTTTATGTTCTTTAAGCTCTGTGTTAAGATATTAGGCTAGTTATAGGCACGGGTTTGTTTGATTGATTGTTTGTTTGGTTGTTGGGAATAAGGAAAGAAGGGTTCAATGTGAGACAAGGATGTGCAAAGAGGGTTTTAGGCAAAGGAGAGATGATTTCAAAGATCACTCGAGACCATTGGGCAATGGAGTTAGGAAAGGGTTTACTTGCTATTCCATATGTAGGCTTTCAGTTGGGCTAGTCATCTAAAGCATTGGATCTTAAAGATGATAGTGTGGCATGAAATGGCAAGAGAGAAGGTGAAAGGCAAGGAAACCTCCAAGGTGGCCCTTCAGGAATCAAATCCAGGGACATGAAATGCCATTGGACAACCTGTGATCAGAAACCTAAAAGGTTAACTCTTCTGACAAGGAAACATTAAATATTTAACACAAAGATGAAAACCTAAGATCAGAGAGAGACTTTGAACTCTAAATGCTTTGGTATCCAACTTAAGGGAACTTAGGAAGGTTTAATCAATGGAAAGGATCCTAGTGTGATAGAGACGGAGTTCTAAACTTCCAGTATCCCAATTCATCAATTAAAACCTTAACAAGAACATATAAGAACAGAGTCATTAATTCATACATCGGCTAGCAGTATATATGAGCCACTACACTAGTTAAATTAGCTTGAAATCAATCCTCAAATAACACATACAGCAGAAAAAATTAAAGGTAGGGAGAGCATGAACATAGGGTACCTAACAAGGGTAAATCCTATGCCATATTTCTGATGCATGCCAGAAGAAATGAAATGTGATGAACTACAAAGGAAAACCAAGACACAGTAAGAAATACATCATCGTTGCTTTAAATCAGGATCCAAAGAAATGTGCTTGTCATATTAAAGAGCAACACCAGTCATGTACAACATTGCCAACAACTTGATATTCAGTCTGAAAACATCTTCCTCAGCCTATCTTACAACTTTACATGGAGAACTATGTCTCAAGAGAAACAGCGTACAGTTCACAGATATCCGATCAACAACCCTTTACAATGTTTTCTCATGATTTTTTATATCAGAAAGAGGCAGAGGAGGTAGATGAAACACTTAATGAAACATTGAACAGAGTAGGAGCAGTGGGTCGAAACCCATTCTGTTTTAATGTCTGTGCATCGAACTTCTATACTCTTTGGGTGAAAGAGTGGTTTTTGACAGGCTGAAATTTACTCCAGGTATGTCTTTGATGTATCCTCAGCTGCAGTACTTGTGGTACTCTGGTGAAATAAACAAAAAGGTGGAACAATGTTTCTAGGGTCTACCATACCATGTACCCAATGCTTTGGTAGCATTAGGGCTGTTGTCAGGTTAGAGATCTTCTCTGGAACACGGTATAGGATGAAAATAGTATGGGCACTTCGTCCTTTCATGGAAGAAACTTCTGCTGATGTGAAACGCTGTCAATATTGTTTTATGTACGCCAGGCCTCGTTAGGCCCTTTGTGTGATTTGACGAGGTCTTCAATCTAGTACATTTTCCTTCTAAACACTAGATTAGGGCTTAAAATCCTCAATACTGAGCAATGAATTCCCTGATCTTTTGTTGATACTCTTTGCCGCTTCATGACTTTCCCTGTCTGTGAAATTTGAGATTTAATGGTGCTGGAGAGGTTTTACAAAGTTTAACTCTGTTCTTTAATGAGAATCATGTCATACACCTTCCCAAGCTCTTCTTCATAATTTCAATCCTTGAAAATGGTCTTCCCTGCGTTCTGTGCCACTGTAACAGTGACTGTGAACCATGGCGGTCGTCCACCACCCGTACCCTGCAAAACACACAAACTTGTCAAGAAATCCATGCTGGAGGGAGATGGACGCTTTTATGGCCTGTGGAATGGTGACGGAACTGTGGAGGAATGGTGAAAAATGTAGTGGAATGATGAAAACAGACCGGATAATGCAAAAATGGTGGAAGACTAGACAGATGGGGGCTTAGTGGGGAAATACACGGGGACCGTTCGATCTTGCATGGGGGCGATGATCGACAGTGGAAAATGAACACTGGAAGGGTTTTGGAAATCAGGAGAAACACAAAATAAATGGGAAAAATTCCGCGAAGGCAAGTGACGTGGAGCTCTAGCGGTGGGACCCGGTCAGTGGCGGGGGTGATCATTTTGGACCATCAAATCTCACGAGGAGATCGACGGCTGTGATGGCATTGGAGGGCGATGGATGGTGGGCCAGGGGTCTTGTTTGCCTTGGTTTATCCCCCGAGCATCTTAGGGGCGCGATCACCATTGGATGGCCAGCCTCAGATCGGACGGCGCGTGCGCATATCACGCCGGGCCCGCAGTCGAACTTTAACGCACGATGAGAATGGTATTTCAAAACAGCTTGAGGACATGCATCGACCGGTGATGTTGATCACTACCGATAGGAAAAAATAGCCTTCCACTCGAAAGCGGTGCGATGAAAACTGCTAGTTTTGCACAGTGATTGACAGCGGGGACCACCGGGGCAGATGATTTGTGGGCTGTTGGATCAACGAAGGATCAACGACTCAGATTTGATCGAAGGGAAATGGCGGAGGGTGAAAGGGAAGGTTGCGATTTCTGTTAGATCTATTCAGATCGAAGGTGGTGATTGCTTCAAAGGTCAACGGACCAAAAACACTATCGCATCGGAGATTTTTTGTTTACAAAGGAAATGCGCTCCACTCCAACTCTCCAATTGCGATAAGCGCACTTCAGCTAGCACTTGGTTTTAGCGCCTGGGTCATGTGGGGAAGTGGTTTTTGGGGTTGGGCCGAAGGGGCTAGCCTGTTTAAAGAGGAAAATGGGTTTTTTAGCCTTAGGGATAGTGTTTTAAGGCCAAATGGAGGTTTTTGGTCGAGGAAAAAGGGGAATTTGAAATCAAACGAAGGATTTTCATTTGGTTCTAAGGATGAAATGGATGGTTTGGGGGATTCTGGGAAACAAAGGGAAACTCTATGGGTGGGGAAAATATTGATAATGGGGAAAATTGCACAAAGGTAAATGGGGGGACTTTCTGAGCACCATTTTCCACAGGCAGTGAGGCTCTTTTTAAAGGCAACGGACCCATAGAGGCTTCAAGGATGAGAGATTTTCATGGGAAATGTATCTCTTGAAGGCTCATGGAACAATTTAGCCACCTGTTTTCTTGACAAAAATTTCATAGGTGGCTAACAATGGCTCCACATGGGGATGGCTTCTTCTTGAAGGAGTCAACAATTCAGAGAATGATATTTGGTGTAGGCCAGATGCCTGCTGCTTGGCACATCCATTTTCTTTCTTGGACCAGCTGCCACAAAAATAATAAATCAGTAGAAACATTCCCAAACAATCTACCTACCCAGACTATAGTCCTATCATTTCTTCTTCAGGGTGCATTTGGACTAGCAGACCCTTTACATCATCAATTTTTCACAAACAGGAAAATAAACCTATTCTATTTCTACCCTTATCACTCCATGAGACCAGATTAAACTGTTAGCCTCACATGTTTCACTACCTAATCTAATATTTGCTGGGATTAAACTGTCCAGCAGATTTCTTCTCTACATTCTACAACAGAAATTTAAAAACAGTTAAACTAGGATTAGACAGTCTAGTTTGTTGTGGATCCAAGGCATAAAGATAGTTGCACATGGAAAGAAATTTGTAGAGTACTGAAAACAAAAACTTGAAGGCTTGAAAACTGAAACTTTGAAGCATCCTTCCTTGCTTTTTGACTCAAGTTTTGAGCTTGTTAGAATCACTTTCTCTTCTTCGCTTCAGCTCTGGTCTTGGGCTTGTTAGAGTTGATTCTTCTTTCTTCTTTGCTGGTCCAGATTTTGGGCATGTTAGGACCAGCTGTCTTTACTTCCTTTGGCTCAGGTTTTGATCATGTTAGAGCCAATATTTCTTCTTCGGAGGTTCATGTTTTTAGCATGTCTGAACCTCTCTTCTCTCTTTTTTGAAACATTTTCTCTTTTCTTGAAAACATAACATAGCAATGGTATTTACAATGGAAATGGAAACTGGAAATCGGAAATCAGCAGTAGTAGTGTTTGAGCATCCTGCCATTGACAGAACCCCCAAACTTCTCTGTACCATCTAGCTCTTGCAGAAAAAAGGCATTGGGACCAACAGTGGCCTGGATGATGTATGGACCCTGCCACAAACTGTCAAATTTGTCGTGCTTTCCTTTGTCTTCTCTTCTTGAATCCTACTTCAGAAATTTATCTCCAATTTTGAAGTCAGAATCCTTGGTTCTCCTATCGAACAACTTCTTTATATTTTCCTGAACTTTCAGGGCTCTGTTATAGACCTCTTCCCTTGTTTGCTGGAGATGAATCGTTTGGTTTATCCTCCTTACCATGTTGTCTTCTTCTGTTTGAATCTCTTGGACAAGTTTAATCACTGGTACCCCAAGGCTGGTAGGAAACATTACTTTTGTTCCGTAGACAAGCTGATAAGGTGACATGCCAATGGATTTCTTTATTGTAAGCCTGTCAGCCCACAAAGCATGCACTAACTTGTTATTCCATGACTTTTTGTTCTCTTCCAGCAGATTTTTGATGATGTTCACCAAGCTCTTGTTTGATGATTCAGCTAACCCATTACCTTGTGGGTAATAAGCAGTTGAATGACCGAGTGCTATTTGATACCTGTGACAAAAATCAATCATTTTCTTGGATCCAAAAGCAGCAGCATTATCAGTGATTATTTTTCTTGGGCAGCCAAACCGAGAGAGGATGTGGTCTTCTAGGAACTTAATGATGACAAAATCTGTGGCATTCCTAGAAAGTATGTCCTCTATCCACTTTGTGAAGTATTCGGTGGCTATCAGGATCCACTTGTGTTGTGCAGAAGAAGCAAGGTGTATTTCTCCTATGAAATCTAGGCCCCATTGCATAAAGGGACCTTCAACAGTGATGGGTTGTAAAGGTAGAGGGAGGAGCCTTCTTTTTCCTTCAAAAATATAGCATTTATGGCAGGAAATTATCATCTTATGGATGTCATTGAAAAGTGTAGGCCAATAATAGCCAGCTCTGAGTATTTTGTCAGCAGTGGCTTTCCAGTTCAGGTGGCCTCCACACTCTCCTGCATGGAACTCCTGTTTAATCCTCTCTGCTTCATTTTCAGGAAAACATTTAAGCAATATTCCATTTGTATTTTTCCAATACAAACATTCATTCAGTACGTAGTAGCTTCTGGCTTTTAGATTTAGGAATCTGGCCTTAGTTTTTTATAGTTCAGGAGGGGCATTGAGGTTTGTGAGCACATACAGGATGTCAGAATACCAAGGAGAGTTTTGAAATTGCTTCTCAACAGTGGAATCATGCAATCCTTCCTGCTCATCCAAGGCATCTATCATGTTAATGTCAAGGGCTTGTAAATTTGATTCAGCCATTAGTTGAGCTAAGCCCTGACCTTTGATCAGTTTTGTGGGTTTTATCTCCAGGTCATATTCTAAAATCACAGCAATCCATTTGCCCCTCTTCCCACCCGGGTCTTGGGACAGAATGTCTTTCACCACTATGTTCGGCACATAGGCTATGGTGTGGGAATGCAGTATGTACACCCTAAAGTCTTTCAAGGCCTTTACTAGGGCATAGGCCTGTTTTTCCATTATGTTATATTTTAAGGGTGCATCCCTCAGGGCTTTGCTGAAGAAAGCAATGGGCTGTTCCATTCCCTCTGGATTTTTCTGCAGCTGAACTGCAGCCACTGTATGCTCGGAGGAAAATGAAAAGAACAGGAAATCCTTTGAGAAATCAGGGCTGATAAGGACAGGAGCCCGGGTGAGTGCAAGTTTAACCAATTCAAAATATTTTTTAGCCTCAACAGACCACTTAACCCCCACATATTTTTTCAACATATTAGTCATATTCTGAGGTGTTTATCTAAGTTGGGAATAAACCTCCTTAGGAAGTTAATTTTCCCAATGAAGGACTGTAACTCTTTAATATTTCTTGGGTGTGTGATTTGTAGTATTCCCTCAAATATTTGTGGGTCTATCCTAATTCCCCTCTCGGATATAATGTGGCTGAGAAGCTTACCTTCTTGCAGCCCAAATACAGTCTTTTTAGGATTCAATGACAGACCGAACCTTCTACATTTTTCAAACACTCTTCTCAGATGTTTTAGGTGTTCCTCATTAGTCCTGGAGTAGACTGTTATGTCATCCATATAGATGACAATGAAATGCCCAATTTCATCTAAAAAAGCGATGTCCATCGCTCGTTGGAAGGTTGCACCAGCATTCATCAATCCAAAAGGCATTTTTACATACATAAAAGTGCCCCATGGAGTGGTAAAAGATGTTTTGAGTTGATCTTCTGGGAGTACTAGAACCTAGTTATAACCTGAAAAACCATCTAACAAGGAGATCCGCCTTGAGCCAACTACCCTCTGCAGGATATGTTTCATCTTTGGTAAGGGGTAATTTTCCTTAAGTGAGGCTCTGTTAAGGTTCCTGAAATCTATGCACAGTCTGATCTCACCTGTTTTCTTTCTCACAGCTACAAGGTTTGAGACCCAATCAGAGAACCTCATAGGAATTATTATTCCTGCTTCGTACATCTTCTTTATTTCCTTTTCTACTGTAGGCAATTTCTTTGGGTTTATTCTGCGAAGTTTTTGTCTGAAGGGTTTCAGGTTCTCTTTCAAAGGTATTTTGTGTTGTATGATGTTTGTGTCATAGGCCTTCAAGTCCTCATAGCTCCAGGCAAACACATCAATGAATTCCTTGAATAAGTCAAAATATTTCTTTTTCATGTCTGCGGGTAAGGACTTAGCCAATTTAATCATCTTGGGCTTATCTTCAGTCCCTATGTTGAATTCCTCAACGTCAGAGTCTAAGTGTTCAATAGTGGGATTTTTCGCTACATCATCGAAATCGAAACGATCTTCTAAAGGTGCCAGACCTCGAGGTATGTTCTTATACTTTTCCTGTAGCACCTCTATTTCCTCATTATCTACGTTTTTACATTCTTCGGTTGGATTTCCAATTTGTTCGTTTAAATTGTTTATTTCTATGTTATAGGGTGGTTCTTCCTCGTCTGAAGGCTCTTCACTTAGGCAGCTATCACTGGACTTAGAGTCTGAATCGGAAAATTCAAACTCGTTCCTGCCTATCAGGAAATCCTCAATCTGCTTATCTCCTTCAAAAACCTGCCAATATTTCTCATTATCAGGTACTGCAAGTCTGAACTTCGTCTGAATGATGATTTTTTGATCACTGGGAGGCTTGTGATATGAACTAGCTATACAGGCTAATCCATTTGCAATTTCATTCCAACTCCTAGGAATGAACATTAGTTCATATTCCACAAAGGCCTTCAATAAATCCATAGCGTCATTCATGTATGCTCTCAGCCTAGGGTGTTTCATTCTGTATTCACCATTCACTTGTTTGATAATTAACTCAGAGTCTCCTTGAATATCTATCCTACGGGCTCCTAACTTTTTCAATAGATTCAAGCCTAGGATGAGAGCCTCATACTCTGCGATATTATTTGTACATTTGAAGTTCAGGTTGAAGGCATGACTCTCAGCATAGTCAGTTTCCGTGTTATGCAACCACACTCCTGCCCCTGCGGTTTGCTTGGTGCATGACCCATCGAAATTCATTTCCCATAAAGGTTCATTCTTGGGCTGAGGATGGTTTCATTCTTCGTGTGGTGTATGAGTTTGTCAGGAGTGACTATCCAGCTATTCACATTATGTTTCTTGTTGACTCGGAGTTTTGTTTTCAGTGCACTGTCTACAAATTCCATCTTTGTTTTCTTCTGAGGTTAGAGAGGCCATTATGTTGAAATCTATGGGCTCTTCCCTATTGTTTATATCTCTGCTTTCCAGCTCTGGCTCTTCTAAGGATTCATCATTACAAAGGATAAAGGAGTCCAGATCTGTGTGTACAGAGTACAGAGGGGAATTTTTAGGCTTTTCATGGCTGCTGACCAGGAATTTCATTTGTGCCTCTCTATACAGTCTCCTAAGCTGGCTAAAGACAGGGATTGTGGCATATGCCCCATCCATCTGCATTTTACCTTGCATCTTGGCTCCCCATGACCTTGATAGTAACATGCCATACTTAGGTGGCACATTTTCCACTACAACATCCATAACCATAAATTTGGCTGGAATCTGGGTTAAGTTCACCCTGCTCGAGTCAAATGAATATAAATCTTTATAAGGGCAAGTTATCTCTAGGCCTAACCTTTCCATAACTACTTTAGGCATTAAGTTGTGTGAGGCCCCAGAGTCGTGCATTGCATTTTGGAGGATCTTGTCATGGATATTGAGACTAATATAAAAAGGAGGTATTACCCCTTCCTAAAACTTCCCTTCTATCTTTGGACCAAACAAGAGAGCCAGTTTTTTATCACTCATATTGACAGTATCACTATTTTCCCCTAGATTTAATGCTTTCAAAATTTGGCCTTTGTATACATCCTGAGTGGCCAACTCAGAGAGTGGGACAGAGATCTTAATTTTATCAATCTCACTCTCCAAATTGAAGAGGGATTGACTCTTTGTGACACTCAACTCTGTTTTGTTAGCCACTACCTTAGTGACAGTCTCAGTGTGTTGATTCTCACTATGTATAGGGTTAGGAATTGTTTTATCAGGAGCACTAGCTGCAGTGCTAGTGCTGCTAGTTGATTGACTTTGTTTATCAGTGTTTTGGTTGTCTTTTTCTTTGTTCTTCCCAGAACTTTCAGCTGCTGATTTGTTACTTTCAGCATTTGCTTTAGAAGTTTTCTCGGGCCTTTTCCTGATGGTAGTCTCAGAAGCCTTTGGTTTGGAAGTGTCTAGGCTCTTTTTTCTTCTAAGTTCATATTGTTCTCTGACCTGTATGATGGCATTTTCAAATCCAAGCCTGTAATCCTCAGATTCTAATATTTCCTCATCCCAACATGAGGTGAGGGTTGATCTTCTTATGTGGAACAGTTTTGGATTGAGTTATATGTCTCAAACATATTTATTGTGTTTTCCTCAGACTCTTCTACAATCCCCTCATCCTCATCAAGGAATTTTTCTTGAAATGGGGGTATGACTTGCTAGTCTGAGTCCCTTTGTCTATTTGGAGCGATATTGTTCCTCCTAAAGTTCTGGTTTATGTTCTGGTTACTGACTGTGACAACCATTTTCTCCATCATTTGCTGTAGCTTTTCCATGTTTTTAGATAGACGGTCATAATTGGGTTCAGACGTGGAAGCTACATTGTCATCTCTATATGTTACCCTTTTCTCAGCCCTCATTCTTGCTTTCTTCTCAATCAGGTTAGCCTCAACACTCACTGCCCCTTCTTGCATGTCTTCTAATGTGTTGTAATCTCTCTCCCTAAGCTGATAGGCCATGTCAGCATCAAAGCCTTCAGGGTATTTCACCAAATCCATACCTTGGGGAGGCTTCATGTGTGGAGGAAGAGCGTTGTAAACGCTATTAAACCTTGTAGAGTATTCATGGACACTCTCTCCTACATTCCTTTTCAGGTTCTTATATTCTGCTAATATTTGGAGAGGGTTGGCCTTAACTTCCCATTTATTTATGAAGGTTTGGTATAACGAGGGTAGATCTTGGATGCTATTAGGAGGTAGGCCCTTAAACCATTTTTTCACATCACCTCCTAAGCTCTGGGAAAATATTCTCATTTTGACTGTATCATCGTCTATCTCCATGTAGTCAAAAGAATCTTCCATCCTGTCTACATGGTGCTGAGTTGTGGTAGACTCTTTTGCAGTGAAGTGTGGGATATTTGATTGGTAATAATTGGGTAAGGGTACTAGAGGCTGAGGTAACACTAGAGGTGCATACCAAGCTTCCATGATGATGTTCTGAGGAGGTAAAGGGTTGGCTTGAGCAGCTGGTATATGGATGACAGGGATACTAGGACCAGCAGAAGTCAGCTGAGCGGATCTAGGGTGGTAGAGCCCCAAGTTTTGAATGAAGTGAATATCAGGAGGTGTAGATGGAGGGATCTCTCTGTTCCTGATGTGTTTACCACTTTAAGGTGGTGAATCAGGAAACTCAAGTTCTGGCTGGTCTAGAGCATTGAATGACCTAGTTCTAGGTAAATTGTTTTGAGAGTCTAGGTCAAAAATCAGGTCTGATAAAGCTGTAAAGTCTTCCGGTATAGAGTTAGCTCTATGGATGGATATGTCTGGAAATAGTTGATCCTTTAGGTGTGGGAGAATTCCTAAGTAGGTTCTCGGGATTTTCAACTATTTCAGGTGGTTTGGGGTCAGGATAAGCCCTTGTATGAATGGTTCTTGAAGCCAGAATGTTATCTTTGAATCAAGCAGCTTAATCCTACTCGCTACTTCTATAAGGGCTGATGTTATTATGGAAGCAGGTCTCCCAGTGGAGTCTTATGTGAAACCTAGATAATCAGCAGGCCTTCTAATCACTAGTGGATTCTTTGATCTTTAAGGAACTATGGAGTCGCCAGGTGGAGGGTTTAGGATGTTTTCTAGGAGGTACACTGTCCACCACAGTGCTTTATGTAATGTCCCTTTTCAAGGATATCTTTAAACACAGCAAACTCTAACCAGAGATTGACTGGGAGGGATTTTACCAGGTATTTCACCTTTGAAAGAGAGTGAGACCTGGAGGCTATCTGGCCCTTTCCAGACTCTATCCAAGAGTGTGGGGAGAAACACAACAAGTAGTGCAGAAATTGAAATGCAAGTGGAAGTGTTTCACTGCCAACCTAACCAGAGATTTTGGGCTTTCTGAGGCTCTTGTGATGTAGTAAGATGGAAAATACTCAGAAGATCCCCAGTGGAGTCGCCATTATGTTGGGGTTCCCATGTTTTGGCAAGTTGGCAATACCAAAAGATGAGACAACATCAGAACCACTTTTAGACCTCAGGATCTAGCCCTCCTGGGTCTAGAGAGGGATCTCTCTATATAGACAAAGGTTTTATGTCCTTTAAGCTCTGTGTTAAGATATTAGGCTAGTTATAGGCACATGTTTTTTTAATTGATTGTTTTTTTGGTTGTTGGGAATAAGGAAATAAGGGTTCAATGTGAGACAAGGATGTGCAAAGAGGGTTTTAGGCAAAGGAGAGATGATTTCAAAGAACACTCGAGACCATTGGGCAATGGAGTCAGGAAAGGGTTTACTTCCTATTCAATATGCAGGCTTTCAGTTGGGCTAGTCATCTAAAGCATTGGATCTTAAAGGTGATAGTGTGGCATGAAATGGCAAGAGTGTTAGGTCCCTATATCACTAGTATAGCCCCTTATTATTGTTAGTGTAAACCCCTTATTGTTATTATTGTACCCTTGTAACCCCCATTTTGTTATTATTGTGCCCTTAAATTATTATTGTTAGGTCGGCTAGGATTACATTGTGGCCCACTAGGATTACATTATGGCCCCATGGACTCCTATATATAAAAAGGAGGTTTTGTGAATTGTATCATCCAAGAATTGTTCATTTATGTAATGTATTGGAGGTTGCCCCCTCGAAGTGGCTCATTTCTAAGGCGTTTATATCTTTTTTCTTCTCTTTTTGAGTTGGTTACACAACATTTGGTATCAGAGCTTTGGGATTCTAGGGTTTCGCTGCTCCAAACAGGTCATCGTGGCATTTTCGCTATAACTTTTTTTCTACGAAGCTTCAGAAGCTGAAATTGTTAGGGTGCGAAGCTTAAAGCTTGAGGAAGGTTTTCTAAAAATTTCAGATCTTGGTTCGCAATATTTGAGGAGATATCATCTGTGGAAGTTAGGTATTGTTTCAGGCTCATAAACAGGTCATCGTGGCATTTGCGCTATACATTTTTTTGTACGAAGGGTCAGAGTCTGAAATTCATATGGTGCGAAGCTGAAATCCTGAGGAAATTCGTCAAAAAAGTTCAGAACTTGGTTCGCAATATTTTTGGAGATATGATCTGTGGAAGGTAGTGCTTTTTCAGGCTCCTGAATTTCATCTCAAAGAGGTGATCGTGGGAAAAGTTTAATAACTCTCTCTCTGAATATTGGATTGGAGTGCCGTCAAAAGTGGTCACAAGTAAACAGCCTGTAGTTTCTTCTCTATCAATTTCAGAGACAAAGGACAAAACAGTGACACGTGGCAAGTCGTACAAGTTCGCTCTACTGAACCAGTCCAGAATTAGGTCATTGTGGGAGATTGGACACAACTTTGTCTGAGGTACCAACCTCTATGGCTCCAACCCTATATCTGGTGTTAGTGTCATTATTTTCATCCTACCATTAGTGATCAAAATCCTCTTTTCATATCATTTTAGGAGTCCCACTCAGAAATTTTGTATCATTCCACTAGGTTATGCAAAAATTTAGTCACTGAATAGGGTATTGAGATCATTACTACTCTTTTCACCTCCATGGTTAATGGACATCATCATGGTTAGGTCATTCATTGTTGAAAGAGTCCCATAGTCATCATGGTCATCATTCATCTCATTCTTCTATGTTGTGCCATCATTAGGTCATAGGGATAAAATTGTTGGCAATATGATGCAATGTGTTGTCCTTGAAGGCAACCTACTTGATGAAGTTGGCCTTGATAGAAATCTACTTGATGAGTCGCCTATGATAAGCAACCTATGTGCTAAAGATGTAAGAATGATGTATCTACAGATCAGTTCAGATGTGACAGAGAAAACAATTCCAGTAAGTGCCAGAAAAATGATAAATATAATATGTCACAATGTATACGCTACTTTTGTGAAGGCAACCCGCGTATATACTCTACTTTTGTGAAGGGAACCCGCGTATACATTCAGGGTTAGCATATACGCATTTTTTATGAGGCGAATTTGCGTATACACGCGGATATGCACGCTCAAAGTCACGTATGCCTTTTGCGCTCTAAAAACTATGATACCTAGGGGCATTACCATGGTATTGGCCCACTGTATTGAGCGTTGGATTATCTATTTGATCCCGTCCAGGAATACCATCGGAAGTTGTGTGGTTTTGAATCATGGTATTGATAAAGGCTAAATCTATATAAGGAGAAGAAGATCATTGTGCAAGGGTGTGCATGAGTAAGGGTTGTTGATGAATAAATATCTCTAAGGATTATCTGCATGAATGAACTATGTTCTTAATTGATAGATCTGAATCTTTGATGCACCCATGGATCTGAGGATGGTTCAAGATATCTAGATCTTATGATGATGATAAATCTCTAGGATGATCTGCAGCAGAAGAAATGGTGAAGATCTGGCGCAAAGTCTGTTGAAGATAATGAAGAAATCTGGGTAAGTTTATAGATCTGATCTGTTTTGTAAAGTTTTCCATTTACAGATCTATACGCTAGTTGGTCTCTGCAAAAGCGCGTGTATACGCGGTCTCTATTAATGAAAGGGGCGTATAGGGTTTTCTGAAGAATAAAATACACAGAAGTATACGCGGGTTGGTGTGCAGGAAAGCGTGTATGTACGCGGCTTCAGTAAAGAAAAGTAGCGTATGATATTTGATTCAATGAATGTTCAGGGTTGAGTTTACATCTGCATATCTATTCTGAAGTCTGGGTTATCTCTGATATTCTGGTTACAGTGGTCTCACTGTTCTGTTTGAAGTATTGGGAAAAGTATGTTTGTTGATAAGTGAAGGGTTGTGTTGAAGCTGTTTGATCCACTGTGAAAATTGATGAAATGTGGTCTGTAGTGGATCTGAGGGTTGAAGCCTTCAGTATGAAAGTAGAAGCTTTCTGCCAATAGAGGCTGGTGCTAATATCAGGGGGTAGTAGCTCCCTTCCAGGAGAGGCTGGTAAACGAGAACAGGGGGTTGTAGCTCCCTTCCAAGAGAGGCTGGTAAACGAGAGAAGGTTGTAGCCTTTTGCAGGTGGGTGCCTGCGTGCTGGTATGAGTCTGCGCCAGTACATGGTTATAAGATGTTTTCTTTATAATAAATATTGAAGACTGAGACGACGACAGCGGTGGTTTTCTCTCGACTTGGGTTTCCACCTTAAATCCTGGTGTTCATGTGTGTTGCTTATGTGTGATGGTTTATTCTGTTTTTACTGCACATGCTTACTGCTTAACATCTGATGAATAAATGATGCAATGATTTAAGAATCAAATACATAATAAGAGCTCTGAGCATACACGAGTTTCCTTAAGGATATCCGCGTATATACGCTAGTTTTGTTCTGTAAAGTAGCGTATGGGTTTTGAGAAAAGAAAAGTAAAACGTTTATCAGTTAGCTCTAAATACTGATTCACCCCCCCTCTCAGTATTTTTCCCAACAATTGGTATCAGAGCAGGTCCTTCTGAAAAAGCTTAGCTGCTAGAAGGAAGATCAAGCAAGATGAGAAATAAAGATGGAATAGCATCTATCAAGCCTCCGCTCTTTAATGGAAGAAATTTAATCTTCTGGAAAATAAGGATGAGATCCTATCTTCAGTCTATGGGAGCAGATGTATGGGCCATTTTTGAACGAGGATATCAATATCCAGCTGCTGTACCAACAGATCCAACTGAAAAGAAGAATTATGAAACAAATGCAAAGGCAGTCAATGCTAACGGGAAGTCTAACTGAATCAGAATTTGTCAAAGTTATGCAGTTGAATACAGAAAATGAGATATGGGACAAAATCATTCTAAGTTATGAAGGTGATGCAAAGGTAAAAAGTGAAAAACTTCAAACTCTCAGAATTGAATATGAAAATTTAAAGATGCATAGTGATGAGAATATTGCCAGTTTCTTTTTACGTCTTGATGATGTTGTAAATCGTATGAGAAATCTGGGAGAAACAATAACCGAATCTACTTTGGTTGAGAAAATTTTAAGATCGCTAACGGCAAAATTTGAGTCAAAAGTTTCTTCTCTTGAAGAAAAATAGGATCTTAAAAATCTTACTGTGGTGCAACTTCATGGCATACTAACTGCATATGAAATGAGAAGAGGAGGACCATCTGAAGTCAAAGAGGCTGTCTTCAGAGCTTCTACAAAAGGGAAAGAAGTACAAGAAGCAGAAGGATCAGGATATATCTCAGAAGAAGATGAGGTAAATTTTGTAAAGAAACTCCAACTTGGCATAGGACGGTTCAGAGGTAAGCTTCCTTTCAAATGTTTTGAGTGTGGAAGAGTTGGTCATTATGCTGCTAAGTGTCCTCATAAAGAAACACCTGCAAAAGGGAAGGAAGTAGCAAGAAGCAATAAGAATCGGTTTAACACTAGAAAAAGTTACTATACTCATGAAGACAGTGATGGGTTATCTGATAGTGAGGAAGAATGTGAACAAGATCTTAGACTTCTCATGGCATTTGAATCTAGAGAAGAAAAGGATACTTTTGTGGATGCTCTAGAGGACAATGATTTTCTTGAATAAAACAATCAACTCAAAATACGCTTAGAAGAAAGTAAAATACTCTTAGAAGAAAGGAAAATAACCATAGAAACTCTGGAAAAGTAGTTTGAAGAAGCGAAGAAACACAATGAGAAATTAGAATGTGAAGTGGTAAGTCTAAGAAAAGAATTTGAGAAAGTTAAGACTCTGAATCTTAGATTTTCTAAAGGATCTGAAACCCTAGATGAGATTATCAAGGTACAACGTTCTCCTCTTATAAAGACAGGTCTTGGATATACCGGAGAATCTTCTCAGGCTTCAACACCAAATTATCTAAAAGCAGCTACAGCTGGTTTACAACATTCTGCCACTCCGCAAGGGAATAAAGAATCATTACAGGTAAAGCATGATCATCTCAATTCAAAGAACACCAACAGGAATGTCTTTCAAAGAAACAACAATCAACAGGTAGATTCAAGTAGAAGATTTCATGATCGCAGAAATTTCTTCTTCAATGGACAATGTTTCTCGTGTCACAATTTTGGTCATAAAGTTGTTCAATGTGTTGCATATAAAACCATCATGACAAGAGAAGCAAGAAAGGAAAGGATTGATATTGAAACAAAGAAGAATACCTATAACAACTTTTCTCCTCTTCTAAATGAAGTTGAATGTGCTTATTGCAATAACTTTGGCCATGAAGAATCTGAATGCAGGAGCAAAGTTCAACCAAAAGAGCATGTTCCTTCAAGCTCCAAAGTATGGAAAAAGAAGGAATTGCAGGTTGAAAATTGTGTCATAGCATTATTTGCAGAAGGTGAAGAAAATCAATGGTACATTGATAGCGGATGCTCAAGACACATGACAGGTGACACAAACAAACTTCTTACATATAATGCTCTAGAAAAGGAAAAGAAGGTTATATTTGGAAATGATACTCCTGCAGTAATTAAGGGAAAAGGGTCTGTGTTTCTAAAATAAAAGGTGAAAGCTAATGATGTCATGTATGTGGATGGATTAAGGCATAACCTGTTAAGTGTAAGTCAAATGTGTGATCAAGGAACTGAAGTTGTCTTTAGTTCAAAAGAATGTGTGGTACGTGATCTTGATACATGTAAAACAATTATAAAAGGAAAAATAACTCCAAGCAACCTGTATGTATTGAAGAACTGCAAAGAACAATGTTACTTGAGAAAAACTTCAGAAAACTGGCTATGGCATAGAAGGTTGGGGCATCTAAGCTTCTCTTAGATCAACAAATCAAGCAGACTTAAAGCTGTCCGTGATCTTCCCAATATTACTCCACCCGAAAATATCATATGCAAATCTTGCCAATTTGGTAAGCAAACCAGAGTACAGTTTAATGCCAAGGAAGGATCATCAAGTAAGCCTCTTGAACTTATTCATACTAACATATGTGGACCTGTGAGGAAAAATTCACCACGTGGTGAACAATACTATATCTTATTTATTGATGATTTCTCTAGAATGTGTTGGATTGGGCTGCTTAAACACAAAGATGAAGCATTTGAGAAATTTTAGACCTTCAAAGCACTAGTTGAAAATGAATTAGTCTTAGATCTGATCGAGGAGGAGAATATACATCAAATGAATTCCTTCAATTTTGTGAACAACATGGCATAAAAAGAATTTTCTGTAGCTGGCACTCCACAACAAAATGGCGTAGGAGAAAGAATGAACAAAAAAGTTCAACAAATGGCTAGAGCTATGCTTGATGACTCCGGAACACCTGACAATTTTTGGGGAGAAGAAGCACATACATCGGTAAATATTCTTAACAAGGCACATGTTCGAGTAAATAGTGATAAAACTCCATATGAACTCCGGTATCGTAATCCTCCCACTGTGAAGCATTTTAGAGTTTTTGGAAGCAGATGTTTTATAAAAAATAATGATGAAAAACTTGGCAAGTTTGAATCCAGAGCAGATGAAGGAATACTTCTTGGCTACTCCTCTAGGAGTAGAGCATATAAATGTTACAATAAAAGACTTTGGAAGATTGTTGAATGTATTGATGTTGTTATTGATGAGTCTCCTGCAGCCCCAAAAGAAGAAAAACAAACAACAAATGAAGACGATGGTGACATATGTCCTCCTACATCAAATAGCAATGATATAGACAGTGAACCCAATGAAGAACCTGAAGATGAGTTATCTGAAAAAGCTCCATCCAGATATGCTCAAAAGAATCATCCAGAATCTCAAATTTTGGGAGATAAGGCATCAAGTGTACAAACAAGAAGGACTCTTGTGGGATCTTCTAACTATCTGGCATTTCTATCCACTATTGAACCACACAATGTCAATCAAGCTAGCAAAGATGAATGTTGGATTCAAGCCATGAATGAAGAGCTTGATCAAATTGAAAAGAATCACACTTGGGAATTAGTACTAAGACCTCATGACAAAAATGTCATTGGAACAAAATGGATATTCAAAAACAAGTTAAATGAGAATGGGGAGGTTATAAGAAATAAATCTAGACTTGTTTGCAAGGGGTATGCTCAACAAGAAGGTATAGACTTTGAAGAAACTTTTGCTCTTGTAGCTAGACTTGAAGCCATAAGAATGTTTCTTGCTTTTTCAAGCTTCCAACAAATCAAATTTTATCAAATGGATGTTAAATCTGTGTTTCTCAATGGTGATCTAGAAGAAGAAGTTTATATAGAACAACCAGAAGGATTCATTTTGGGAAATGATGAAAAACTTGTTTGCAGACTTAAAAAGGCTCTATATGGTCTCAAACAAGCTCCAAGGGCATGGTATTATCGTCTTGACAAATATCTTCATCAACAAGGATTTCCAAAGGGGTCTGCTGATAACAATTTATACACAAAAACTGAAAATGATAAACTATTGATTGTGGTTGTATATGTTGATGATATCATTTTTGGAAGCAATGAAGAATCTATGAGTCAGAAATTTGCTTCTGCTATGCAGCAAGAATTTGAAATGTCTTTACTTGGGGAACTAACATTCTTTCTTGGCTTGCAAGTGCATCAAACTACAGATGGAATATTCTTATCACAAGCAAAATACCTTAAGCAAATTCTGAAGAAGTATGGCATGGAAGAGTGCAAACCTGTAAGTACAACAATGATAACCAGATTTAATCTCAGTTCTCATGATGATTCTCCCATGGTGAATCAACCAGAATACAGATCTATGATAGGAAGTCTACTTTATCTCACTGGGACTAGACCAGACATTATGCATGCAATTGGGATTGTTGGACGATTCCAAGCTAATCCAAAAGAGTCTCACCTTCAGGCTGTCAAAAGAATATTCAAATATCTACAAGGAACTCAAGACTTTGGACTATGGTATCCAAAGAATGCCGATCTCACTCTTCATGCTTACACTGATGCAGATTGGGCTGGAAATGTTGATGATCGGAAAAGCACTAGTGGTGGTGCATTCTATATGGGGCCCCGGTTAGTATCTTGGTTCAGCAAGAAGAAAAAATCTATTGCCTTATCTACAGTAGAAGTAGAATATGTGGCTGCCGCATCATGTTGCACTCAACTTCTTTGGATGATGCAAACCTTACAAGACTTTCAAATCAAATGTTCACCTCATATCTCCATTATGTGTGATAATACAAGTGCCATCAGTATCTCAAAGAATCATGTTATGCATTCTAAGACCAAGTACATTCCCATCAAGTATCACTTCTTACGTGAACAAGTGCTTGAACAAAAGGTGAAGTTGGAGTATGTTCCCTCCAAAGAACAAGTTGCTGATATATTTACCAAACCTCTGCCCAGGGAAGCGTTCGAATATCTCAGACAAAAGCTGGGAGTAGTTTCTGCCATGCAGAAGATCATATCTGCTTAAATGCAGAAGATTAAATTGGCTACGCCGATTTCATGAAAGACAGTTGCGTATATACGCGAGTTTATATAGATAAAACCGTGTATGGGTGGTTGCTGGCAATTTTTCTCTGGGTCAGCATTCTTCAGCACAACTATGGTGCTGTTGGGTATCTCTAGTGATGTTTCAGCTCTTATATTTCTGTTTCATTCTCTAATATTGGGTGAAGATGCCTTGATGATTTGCTGTTGAAAGTGTTCAGGATGCACAAGCTAAGGGGGAGCATTGGTCATGTGGAAAGGATGCATTGTTGGCATTATGATGGTTCTGAAATATGATCTCTCTCTTGAGGTCTTTTTGGTATTTGTAAAAAAAGGTCATATTTGCAATGTGATGAAAAGGTCATGTTGAGACCTATGATGTAAAATTGTAATATTCAATCATGTAAGGACTTGGTCAAATTTGTAAACCCACTTGGTAGGGTAGTTGAGTCAAAATATGTAAACCCACTTGGTTGGGTACCCGAGTCACATATGTAAATCCACTTGGTTGGATCATTGATGTAAGTATGAGTCCTTGGTGATAGCAAAGGTCATAGAGTCATGTACTTCATTGAAAAATATTTTTGAAGATTCAACATGAACTCAGGGGGAGCATGGTAGCTTTAGTGCACATCAGATCTACAGAATTCTTCTTTCTACATGAGAAGAAAAACCTTGTTTTGGTTTTGATCCGCCCTTTGCCCTTGATGTCAAAGGGGGAGAGTATCATGGTGTTTATGGTGTTTGAATAGGGGGAGAGTATCATGGTGGTTGCATAATGGTTATATTCAATGTATCTATCTGTTGTGGTGATCAAACACCATCATGGTTGCCATCAAGTCCAAAGGGGGAGATTGTTGGCAATATGATGCAATGTGTTGTCCTTGATGGAAAACTACTTGATGAGTCGCCTATGATAAGCAACCTATGTGCTAAAGATGTAAGAATGATGTATCTACAGATCAGTTCAGATGTGACAGAGAAAACAATTCCAGTAAGTGCCAGAAAAATGATAAATATAATATGTCACAATGTATACGCTAATTTTGTGAAGGCAACCTGCGTATATACTCTACTTTTGTGAAGGGAACCCTCGTATACATTCAGGGTTAGCATATACGCAGTTTTTATGAGGCGAAGTTGCGTATACACGCGGATACGCACGCTCAAAGTCGCGTATGCCTTTTGCGCTCTAAAAACTATGATACCTAGGGGCATTACCATGGTATTGGCCCACTGTATTGAGCGTTGGATTATCTATTTGATCCTGTCTAGGAATACCATCGAAATTTGTGTGGTTTTGACTCATGGTATTGATAAAGGCTAAATCTATATAAGGAGAAGAAGATCATTGTGCAAGGGTGTGCATGAGTAAGGGTTGTTGATGAATAAATATCTCTAAGGATTATCTGCATGAATGAACTCTGTTCTTAATTGATATATCTGAATCTTTGATGCACCCATGGATCTGAGGATGGTTCAAGATCTCTAGATCTTATGATGATGATAAATCTCTAGGATGATCTGCAGCAGAAGAAATGGTGAAGATCTGGCGCAAAGTCTGCTGAAGATAATGAAGAAATTTGGGTAAGTTTATAGATCTGATCTGTTTTGTAAAGTTTTCCATTTACAGATCTATACGCTAGTTGGTCTCTGCAAAAGCACGTGTATACGCGGTCTCTATTAATGAAAGGCGCATATAGGGTTTTCTGAAGAATAAAATACACAGAAGTATACGCGGGTTGGTGTGCAGGAAAGCGTGTATGTACGCGGCTTCAGTAAAGAAAAGTAGCGTATGATATTTGATTCAATGAACGTTCAGGGTTGAGTTTACATCTACATATCTATTTTGAAGTCTGGGTTATCTTTGATATTCTAGTTACAGTGGTCTCACTATTCTGTTTGAAGTATTGGGCAAAGTATGTTTGTTGATAAGTGAAGGGTTGTGTTGAAGCTGTTTGATCCAGTATGAAAATTGATGAAATGTGGTCTACAGTGGATCTGAGGGTTGAAGCCTTCAGTATGAAAGTAGAAGCTTTATGCCAGTAGAGGCTGGTGCTAATATCAGGGGGTAGTAGCCGCATTCAGGAGAGGTCGAACGAGCGCGGTGGGGTTGTAGCCTTTCCAGAGAGGGCCGTAAACAAGAGAAGGTTGTAGCCTTCTCGCAGGGGTGCCTGCGTGTCATATAGAGAGTCTCAGGCTAAGACATGGTCAGAAGATGTTTTCTTTATAATAAATATTGAAGACTGAGACAACGGCAGTGGTGGTTTTCTCCCGACTTGGGTTTCCACCTTAAATCCTGGTGTTCATGTGTGTTGCTTATGAGTGATGGTTTATTCTGTTTTTACTGCACATGCTTACTGCTTAACATTTGATGAATAAATGATGCAAATATTTAAGAATAAAATACATAATAAGAGGCTACGAGAATATGCGAGGTTCATAAGGATATCACGTATATACGCTAGTTTTGTTTTGTAAAGTAGCGTATGGGGTTTTGAGAAAAGTAATTTTATCGATTAGCTCTAAATGCTTGAGTTCATCCCCCTCTCTAGGTATTTTTCCTCAACAAGGTTATGGAAAGGCTGAGAGTGGAAACACTTCCATTTAATATTTGATGAGTGTTTGAAAAGCTTCACTTGTTTCCATATTTTTCTTTCAATTTTTCACGTAGCTAAATACCTTCTCTAAAGTGATCGGGTTCCCAAAGGTGAACCTCATGTTGAAGTTATCCTTTAAAGTCCCTATGAATGCATCAATCCTATGCTCTTTTGCTACAGAATGTAGATTTCACCCTTATAATCAAATTTTCAGAAAGCCATCAATGTTCTCTGCTGCTTTGATCCATTTTTATTTGAAGGTTTTATCAATTGATAAAGAAGGTTTTTCTCTTTTATCCTCATAATTTGCTATAATTTCCCTCCGTAAAAAATTCACAGTGAAAATATTTATGATAAAAAAATCATCGATAATATAGAAAGCAGTTTGGTTAAAATATAAAGTTGCAATAAATATCTTTTGTGTGTGTTGCACATTATGAAAGATGAAAATATTGCTCCATCTATAGTATACATGTACTTGGATCATTTGAGATCAAAATTCCCCATATCAATCTTTGGCATATGGTAGGTCTTCAATCAATGTTAGATTCTATGAAATCATGATCAAAAATATTTTTTTCTCATCTTGTATTCATCTAATATGTTTTTTCCATTGAAAAAAATTCTTGTAGCAACTTTGTCAAATATTCTTTTAAACCATTCTTCAAATTTTACTATTTAATACTTATATCTATGCTTCAATATTTCTTTAGGAATCACTTCAAACTAATTTTTCCAAACAAAAGTTATGCAATTTTAACAAAAACATTACACACCTTTATCTTGATTTTTAGAGCTCAATCTTGAAACAATTGTAACTTTGTAATTTTGGATCTTTAAGGTCTAGGATTTCAATTTCCAAACCACAAGTCATACCGAATTGGATTATTCAACAAGAAGTTATGTACGAAGCTCCCACAACGACCTAGTGTAACTTTATACAGTGCCCACATGTCACTATTTCTATCTTAGAAGCCTATAATTTCTACTAAAAAACTACAATGAATTAAAAAGTCCTCTTTGAAGGGGAAACCTCCTATAAATGAAAATTTCTTGGATGATTCAAATGACAAACCTCCTTTCTACTATAGGGGTCTAAGAGGTCACCAATATAATTGTATTTGACATATACATTAATAATTTAAAGAAACATGATCACAATAGTGCGCTTTGGGGACTGCAATAACAATATAGGGGACTACGTAGGCATAAAAAAAACGACAGTAAGGATACTAATATTATAGGGACCTAACGAGACATCGAGAAAAAACATGTATGGTTGTATTAGTTTCGTTTGAGATGCATCATGGAACCCAAAAATCAATTGTTTTCTAAAGGTCCATTTAAAAAAAATCATTCCACATTAAAGTACGTCAAAGTTCTGTAAAGACCATGTTATTTTTCTTTCGATACATGACGTGAATATGTCAAAGTGACAACTTACACTTTTGGATCATCACGTTGAATGAGACAAATTTTGTCGATAAAGTGAAGATCAATTTCATTTTCGAGTATCTCTAGCCTTGATTGGAAAAGTTATGGACCTACAAAGGACTCCCATCATGTCTCCCTCAATACCTATCTCATTAATGGGCCAAAGAAGAGCCATGAGATGATTTTCAATATATAAATACAAGGATAATGAGAAAAAAAATGATAACAACATTATGTTGCAAAATTTTTTTGTAAGAAAATTAGCATCACCTTTCCCGGATAACTCACTATTTGAAAGCTCTGTAGCTTCTTTGAGAAAGTGCTTTTACGATAGAGATTATAGAAAAAGAAACTCCTTGCTTTGAAGTCAAAGAGCAGACATTTCTCCCATATGTATTTTCAAGTGTCTTCAAAATTATCTATTATATCTCAACCATCAACTAATAAAGGGAATATGTTTTTATTCTCTTGTGTTTAGCTTCTTCTTTTTCATTTTCTAAGTGTGTATCTCATGATTTGTTTTCTCATTGATGACATTTGCATTTTTTTTATTTTATGTTTAACCTCTAACAATTCATATTATGTATAGTTCATAACCAAACTACAAAGGAATACTAGATTTGGGACATTTTGTGGTCTAAATTCACTACAGTTATTTTTCATGCATAGTTAATTAGGTTGTTTTATGAAAATATTTTCTTCAGGTTATCTTAGCATTTTAGCGATGGTAGCGTAGTAGTTAAACATTAGTTGAATATTATTTTCACTTCAAATTGGGTTCATTTACTTTTCATTTCTATATGTGTTGTTCATTATGCACTATTCATTATTTACTCTTATTGGTTGCGAATCTCAATTCCATGGTTGGTTTATATTGCTACAATCAATACAAGATTTAGGGCCTTGTCTCATCTCTACATTCCCAATAACTAAACTTGCTAATGACTAAATTTGGAGGGAAAATACTGTGTTAAAAGAAAAACCCAGATTATTCTTTTTTTACAGTTGCAGTAAATGTGCATTTCTGGGTTTGGCAAAACGTCCATATCGTTTGAGCTATCATGAGCTCTAAAATGGTGTACCTTGTTTTTGTGATTTTATACTTCACCTAGACACTTTTTTCCAAGAAAGGTTGCTTCACTCCTCCTCAAAATCAATTTATTCACTTGAAACATGGTACTTGTGGCTTCCCCACTTCTTCTTCTTGTCCATGATACGTGTCGAGTTTTACAGTCATGAGTAACCATCTATCTACTCATGTTTTTATGGTCCCAACGGACCTTTTACGTATTGCGGGATCATCGAGTTTCGTGTTTAAGAATCCGGTTGAGTCATCATCGCATCCATAGAGTCTATCAAGGTCCTTTTGTATCATGCTTTGATAGTTCTCCATTCTTCATTTCTTGGTTCTCTCTCGTATGTCACACATGTAGCCTTCAATCATGTTGCCCCTATCCCCTTTTGATATTGTATCGATTTGCTACTAGGTCATCCATGCCCTTCGGTCTCTATGAGAAATTCATTAGCACTGCTACTCGGTACCCCCCATTCCACCATCATCACAGTGTCGATCTATCGATTGCTCTTACTCTTATATCTTGTGCCTTGTTGAAGATCCATTATTGCCTCACCTATGGCAGACCTCCTTCTATTGACATCATCTTATTCATTCAGAAATACTGGTCTGTAGGGTGGAGTACCTTGGTTCTGAATATCACTCTTGTTCGGTGCCTCGAATCAGTTGAAAAAGAGTTCTTTATTTCCATTTGACTTGATTGTTTCTCGGCTACGACTCATTACGGTATGATTGAGATCTGCATATTGGTGGTCTGGTAATACGATAAATTGTGTTGGTGAATTCTCGGTGCATATGGATGTTTAGAATCTCATGAGGGGTGCCCTTCGGGTAGCCCTCACATGCGCAGACAGCCTCTCATTATAGTCATCAATGCGACTCCATAGATTTTATGGGTTTCAGCCTCGGTCACTTGCAATGCATTTAGTTTGCATGTATCATTCGAATTTCGAGATCCCCTTTCTTTCTGTTTACTGAGGCCTCTTTGGTTGTACTTGTTGGGGGTTCCATGTTTTGGCCAGATTAGCAAGACCAAAAGATGAGACAACATCTGGGAACCAATTTCAAACCTTAGTATCTAGCCCTCCCTGCAGGTCCGAGAGGGATCTCTCTGTGTAAAAAAAGGTTATATGACTTTGAAGCTCGAGTGTTAATATGTTGAGGCTGAGTTATAAAGGCTCAGAGGGTTTGTTTGTTTGATGTATGTTTAGGGCTATTTGAGTGTCGGAAAGAAAGGTTGATATAAAGCAGAGACTGACAAAAGATTTGAGTAGAAAGTAAAGTATTTAGAGAGCATTCAAGACCATTGAGCAATAGGGAAGTTGAGAAAGGGTTTACCTACTATTCAATGTGCGGGCTTTTAGTTGGGCTATTCATCTAAAGCATTTGGATCCTAAAGATGATAGGGTGGCATGAAAAGAGTGAAGAGGAGGAAAGATAATGATTTTGGAACACAAAGTTAAAGGCGAGATCGGAGAGATACTTTGAACTCTCAATGCTTGACCTCTAGCTTGGGGGGATCTTAGAAAAGGTTCAATAAAATAGAAAAGGATCCTAGTGGAGATAGAGACAAGAGTTCTAGACCTCACGGTGTTCCCAATTATTTAAAGTTAAATCTAACAGAACATCTAGAGAACAAGTTCATTTTAATTCATACATTGACTGTGAGCGATAACCTCTTCTACGGTTAAATCATAGAAATCAACTCTTGAGATACACATTAGATGAAAACCTTATAAAGTCGAGGGAAGAGCGAGAACATAGGGTGCCTATTACAAGGGTAAATCCTATGCTGGGATTTTTTGATACGAGCACAGTGAAAATGAGAATAAAGCAGAATGCAAGTTAAACACAAATACGAGAATAGAAAAGCATCATCTGTGCTTTGGGATCGAGGGATCCAAAGAAATGTTCTTGTCATATTAAAAAGCAACACTGATTCAGTACAACAATGCCAATAGTTGGATACTAGGTCAAAAGCATCTTCCTCAACCTATATTAGCAACTATCACGGAGACTATGTCTCCAAAAAGAAACAACTTACAATTCTCTAGATGGCTGATAAAAAAGCTTTACAATGAGTTTCTTCATCGATTTATAGCTCCAGATGGGCAGAGAGAAGGTGAGGTGGAAAAACTAAATCTGACATTAAAAACTCGGGAAAGGAAAGAAGCTGGAGCTCATTCTATTTAAATTACGTGCATTTATCCATGGCACTCTTTGGGTGAAAAGCTGAGTCTTCTCCCGAACTTCATTTACTCCAGTATGTACATGCATGTACTTTGTTGCAGTACTCTGTGTAGCTATACAGTGAATAAAAAGAAAGAAAGTAAAAATAAATGATGCTAGGGATGCCTTATTACTATGAATCAAATATACAGATAGCATCGGGGATGTTATATAGGGACCACAAATCTCTGAACATGGTATAGAAATACTGAACGATGTATGAGCTTGTCTAAATGGAAGACATTACGATACTGATGTCAAAAACCACTGCTATTATGGTTTTTGTACATGGACATACAAAAACAGAAAGTCAAAGGGATCGTGGATTCATGAGTACCCATATGCTTTTTAAACAATGGAGTAAAGGCTTAAAGATCTTCAACAATATGTATAGACCTTTAATTCTCTCATAGATGCTCCTTGCCATTTGACTGTCTCTGTCGGTGGCAAGGCTTTAATGGCACCGGGCGAGGTTTGCGAGTTTGAACTCAAAGTCCTTTAATAAATTTATCTTGCAGACACCTTTAAAGCCATTTTTCCTATAATACCGAACTACTGAATTTAGCTATCTATTTGCAATGTGCCATTACAATAGTGTGTACGGATCATGGCATTTATCCGCCTCTATATGTACTAAGAAAAACACACAAACACGTTAGGAAAACCATGCATGGATGGAAGGATATGCGGGGGTGATGAGAATGACCATGTGAGCCCGATGAGATGGCGAGAATAGTGTGGGGTGATGGCGGAAAAATACAATGTAATAGTGGAAAGACGACCATGGTGAAAGATGGTGGAATGTGGTGAAAAATTTAAATACAAACCTTTGAAAAATGACGCTCGGGATTAAATATGAATAGAAATATAAGGAGAAGCGAGGGGGACAACGTGATAAAAAACATGTGGAGAGGGTGAGCGTAGCGGGGACCCGATCCGATGGCCCAGGGCTGACTTTAAATGCTGGACGGTCGATCTCAGAGAGAGATCGATAGTGAGAAAAAACGTATCGAGGGCGATGGATGGTGGGCAGTGTAGTGCTTGCTGGGTTAGCTCTGCGCGACTATGACGCATCGCCGTTGGATGAGAAACAGATCAGACGGTTGGCGTGCATATGCTGGCCGGGTTTTCTATCGACGATAACACGATGGAGGGAAGTTTTTTAGTGGTAGCGGAGCCACGTGTCAGGGTGATGAGTGGAATAGCTCGGAAAAATAAAAATACTGCTTAACCTCCAAATGCGGTCGATGAAGCGGTGGTTTGATGAACAATACACTTTGCGAGGGACCACTAGCGGTGAAATATGGATTGTTGGATAGGCGGGTTGATTGGACGATTGATCATCTTGAGTACATATGCGATAAACGCCTTCGACCCTTTGTGCTCAGTTGCGGCAGGAGTCATCGTGGTGGAAAAATGGTGAGGGGGTTAGGAGCCGAAAAAAGGTATTAAGCCCTATATATGAAAAACATGGTTTACCCGGCCTATTTTCGAGCATTTAAGGCGATGAAAGGATAACGACGAGGAAAGAAAGGAGAAATTTAGCCAAACAAGGGGTGTTATGCGAGGATGTAATAGGGGATTTTGGGAGGATTTAAAGGGGATCATAGGGGGAATTTGACAAAGGGGAAAAAAAAAGTTTAAAATGGGCATTCAGTTTGGAGTACAAAGGGCAAAAAGTAGGCCTTTTGGAGCTACAATTTTTGTACAATGGATGTGAGACCTTATAATAAAGGTCGACGGAGGAATTTATCATAGGGAAGAGCACGAGAGACTTCAAAGGATGATGTGTTTTGAGAGGAAATGCATTCCTTGAAGGCTCGGAAACATTTTAGCCCTTTTTTTCTTGTCAAAAAAATTTATAGAGGGCTAACGGTGACTCCACATAGGGGATGAGCTTCTTCTTGAAGGGTCAAGAATTCAAAAAATGATCTTTGAAGTAGGCTCGGATACTTGTTGCTTAACCACCTTTATTCTTTGATTTTAGTTTGTAAAAATTGTGAGAGACATCAATTAGTAGAAAAAATTACTCACCAGATGTACTACCCATCCTACAATCCTAGCATTTTCTTTTCCAGGTGCATTTGAACTATGGACCCTTTACATCTTTTTATTTTTACAAACAAGAAAAATAATCCTATTCTATTTCTACCCTTATTACTCCATGAGACAGATTAAAACCTATTGGTCTCATATGTTTCATCTACTTATCTAATATCTACTCAGGGATTAGTGACCTCCAGTGATTTCTTTTCTACATTCTATGACATTTAGACAGTCAAACTAAGTTAAACGATCTAGTTGTTGTGGATCCAAGAGCATAAAGATAGCTACACATGGACGAAAAGTTGCGAAAATACGGAAAAAAAAATCTTGAAGGTTTGAAGTACGAAATTTGAAAACGTCCTTATTTCTTTTGTGACTCAAGTTTTGAGCTTGTTGAAGTCACTTTGTTTTTTCTTTTTTTCTTTTTTTTTCTTTTTTTCTTTTTTTTTCTCAGCTATGGTTTTGGGCTTGTTAGAGTTGACTCTTTTCTTCTTTGCTGGTCCAGGGTTTTTGGCATGTTTGAACGAGCTATATTTACTTCCTTGGCTCGAGTTTTGATCATAACAAAGACCCAATCCCTTGCAGTTACGAAGGTTCATGTTTTGAGCATGTACGAACCTATCCTTTCCTCTTTTTTTGAAACATTTTCTCTCTTTTTCTTTGAAAAACAAAAACACTGCAATGGTATATATAATGGAAATAGAGCCCGGAAATCGGAAATCACGTGATAGTGTTTGAGCATCACTTTGCATTGAGCAGGGACCCTAAACAACTTTACGTACCATCTAACTCTTGTGAAAAAAAGCATTTTGAACACGGTGGCCTAGATGATGTAAGGACCTTGCCATAAGCTGTCAGAATTTGGTGTGCTTTTCCCTTTGTCCACCCTCCTTGAGTCACTTCATAACTTTGTCTCCAATTTTGAAATCGGAAGCCTTGGTTCCTTTGTCAAACAACTTCTTTATGTTCTCCTCAACTTTCATGACTCTGTTATGAGACCCTCTTCCTTGTACGATGGAGATGAATTGTGCGGTTTATTCTCTCTACTCATCTTGTCTTCTTCTGTTTGTATCTCTTGAACAAGTTTGATCCTTTGGTATCCCAAAGTGCAGTAGGCTCTTGCTATCTATTCATAGAGCAAAGTGGTATGGTGACATGCTAATGGATTTCTTCGTTATAAACTTTTGTCATCCCACAAAGCATGCACTAACCTATTGTGCCATGACTTTTTTTGTTTCTCTTCTATGATTTTTGATGATGGCCACTAGGCTCTTGTTTGATGATTCAGCTAAGCCATTACTTTGTGGGTAATAGGAAGTTGAATATCGAAATTATCTCGATACCTACGACAAAAAATCAACCATTTTCTTGGATCCCAAAAGTGGCGACATTATCAGGGTGATTATTTTTTAGTTGAGCAGTCAAACCAAGAGAGGATATGACCTTCTAGGGAACCTAATGATGATCGAATACTGTGGGCATTCATAGTAGGTATGGCCTCTATCCACTAGTGAATTAATTTGTGGCTGTTAGGGATCCATTGTATGTTTGCGGAAGAAACGAGATGAATTTCTCCTATGAAATCTAGGGCCCCATTGCATAAGGGTCCTTCATAATGATGGGCTATAGAGGTAGAGGAGGAGTTTTCTTTTGCCTTCAAAAATCTGGCATTTGTGAAAGAAATTATCATCTTATGGATATCATTGAAGAGTGTAGGGTCAATAGTAGTGAGCTGCAGGTATTTTGTTTGCGGTGGCTTTCTAGTTCGGTTGACCTCCACACTCTCTACACTGCGAAATTCTCGTTTAATCTTTTAGCTTCATATTCAAAGGGGAAAACATTTAAGAAATAGGCCATTGACATTCTTTCCATATATAAACATTCATTCATACAATAACTTAGAGCCTTCGAGTTTTAATAATACTGGCCTTGGTGTTGATAGTTTTAGGAGCGACATTGAGGGTAGTGTAAGCACATATAGAATGTCGAGAATACCAAGGAGAGCTGCGAAAAATTCTCCTCAACAGTGGGATCGGGCAATCCACCTGCTCTCATCCAAGGCATTTATCATATTAATTTCAAGGGCTTGTAGATTTGATTACAACACATTAGTTGACCTGAGCCACGAAATTTGATTAGTTTGGTGGGTTTTATCTCAAGGTCGATGCCTAAGATCACATCAATCACATTTTCCCCTCTTCCCATACGGGTCTTGGGACAATATGTCTTTAACCACTATGTTTGCTTTATAGCGTTATGGTGTTGAGAATACGTGTATTACACCTAAGGTCTTTTAGCCTTAATCGGGCTATGGGCCTTTTTTTTCCATTATGTTGTATTTCAAGGGTGTATTCACGAGTGCTTTCTTTGAAGAAAAAAGTGGGATTTGTTCATTCCCTACAGATTTTTTACTGTGATGAAAGCTACTGACTATATCGTACTTGGAAGTAAATGAAAAAAATCAAAGAAATATTTTGAGAAATATCGAAAAGTGATTAGGGACGAGGACACTAGTGCAAGTGCATGTTTAGCAGTTCAAAATATTTCTTGGCTTCAACGATCCCATAACTCTACACCACATTTTGTTGGTCCCAAACTTGCATCTTTCTTATACACCTTTTCTAGACCTTTTCATTCACTGGACCTTCTAAGTCATGAATAACATTGCATATTAATTGTAAAGAGCATTTAAAATGGTTTTTAACTATGTTTTTGTGTCTGTTTATTTGAATTATATTTTTTGCTCATTAATAGCAGGAATCTTGTCACTTTTCCATGATTTCTTGCAACTTTACTATGTAACCATTTGTTAAAGTCTATATTTTCGGGGTGTCTTGAGAAAATAAAGACACATGGGAAAGTTAGAAATGACATGGACATGGATCGTGTCTGTTAGCTCGGTAGAAATTCACCTAAGAAGGTTAGTGGTCAAAGGTAGCCAAGTGGTGGTCAATCGAAGAAGTCCCCATGATAACGAACTATTTTTCTCATCACGTGAAGATTTGTGTGGCAGTTTCTAAATCACGGAGACACATCAACTACACATAGCGACTCCATAGCTTGAATCAACATCACTCTCCATGAATTTAATCCTCATGGTGGCTATAACTGCTAGAATCTGCAGACGTGGTGGTTCACGTGTGTATCGATACAGATTTAGGGATTAGTTATGTCACCTTGTATTATAAATAATGCATTCTCATACGCATAATAGCTAGCTGCTGTAATGTAATTGCGTACGCCATTGTCTTTGTGACATTATTTCTCTGTTACGATCACATTTTCATATGTAGAACACTCTATGTTCATAAGTGTAATTCGTATTTGAAAAGTATGCTTCCCGAGTTGTGCAGAAGACTGCTCTGTTGAGGGTTTTGTGTACTTCTTGTATAATTTCATGCTTCATTTCTTTAAAGTTCATTGTACTCATAGTCATTCACGTGTATATATATTACATCTTTCATGGTATTTCGTTTCATCTTTATCTATAATCTTTCATGCTTTACATTTTACTTCTATCCATAATATTTTATGTTTTATGTTGTTGTTAAGCGATCGATGTTTTTTTCAGATTATAATGGGCTACTGAGCATTTGCATCATTTTATAATGACTAATGACATGGAATCAATATTGTCACTATAACGATTTCTTTTTGTAGTTTTTAATTCCACATTGTTTTTGTTTATTTGGGTCTTGCACATTTGCTTTAGTAGTTAAATTAGAATATTAATTGCTCATGTCATTTTCGATTTATCGAAAACCATAATGTAGGACTAATGGTAAAGAGTTAGTATGAGTGTGTAGTTTGATATTAGTTTACTTTCTACAAGTTGAGATATTGAATTGTTCATGTCATTTTAGATTACCTAAGCCATAGCGAGACAATAGTGAGGGATTAGTATAGTGTGTATAGTTTTGATATTAGTTTACTTTTCATGAAAGATATATATTCATTTCTCATGTCATTATCGATTTATCAAAACTATACGCAGAGACTAATAGCGAGTTGAAAGTATGAGTGTGTGATTTGATATTAGTTTATTTTCTACTAGATTAGTATCGAGTTGCTCAAGTTGTTTAACAATTTATAAAAAGCCATAGAGAACTAATGGTGAGGGTGAAAATATGGAGTTGATGTAATTTGATTTTAGTTTTACTTTAACATGATCTTTTCTTTGAGTACGGTTTCTTTTGTGTTTAGACAATAGCAAGGGTAATGGTTTTCATGATCAATAGTTCATTTGTTTGACTAGAATAGTGGCACATTTTTCAGTTCCTTTTGAGAACTAATTTTTCTCATTATATGTTTCAAAATCACTTTTGAAGTTTTGAATTTTAGTAAATCATTATAAAGGACATCATTACCTTGAACAATCATACCATACTTGTCTTGAATTTTCCATCTCTATAAGAAACCAACAAAGATAGAAAAAGAAAAAACAAAAGCGACAAAAAGGTAAGAGATGAGGTTATCTTGCATATAGTATCACACTTCGATCAAGATTACGAATCACGGATTGACAGAATTAATGTAGCAATTTAGGACACTAGATTGACAAAACACCTTTCTTAACATGTTTTAGTCATATTTCTAAGGTGTTCGATTTATGTTTGGAATAAACATCACGAGGAAGTTGATATCCCAATAAGAGACTGTAATTCTCTAGATGTTTCTTGGGTGTGTGATTTGTAGTATTCCCTCAACTTTTTGATGGGTCTATCCTAATCCCATTCTCGAGATATAATGATGGCCAGAAAATTTTCCCATACTGTGGTCCATCTGATCTTTTTGGAATTTAATGACAGACCAAACCTTCTACATTTTTCGAAAAGACTCTCCTTAGATGTTTTAGGTGCTCTTCTTCGGTCTTGGAAGTATTTGTTATATCATCGAGATAGATGAAAATAGGCACGTATCTCATCGAAAAAAACTATATCCATACAGCTCATTGGAAGGGTGGCTCAGGCGTTCATGAGTCAAAGGGCATTTTTACATCGTAAAAGGTGCCCATGGAGTGATAAATATTTCGTCTTGAGTTGGTATTTTGGGATTACTAAGACTTGGTTTGTGTTTGAAAAACCATCTATCGGAAAGATCATTTTTAGAACCTACTACCTTTTGAAAGAATATGTTCCCATTTTGGCAAAAGGGTAGTGCCTTTAAGTGAGAGCTCTATTAAGATTCTAAAATCTATGCCTGATCTGATCTTCTGTTTTCTTCTCTGCCCTACTATGGTTTGATATCCCAATCATGAGAACCCTCACAACGCTAATTCTACCCTCTATCATGTCTTCTTAATCTCTTTTTCCCTCTCAGGAAATTGTTTTTCAGTTTTATTAAGTTTTATGTAGAAGGGTTTCTGATTTTCTTTCAGGGTATTTTATGTTGTATGATGTTTTTGTCACAGACCCTTAAGTCCTCATATCCAAGCTAACACATCAATCAATTCCTTGAATAGGTAAATGTATTTCTTTTTCATGTTTTGGGAAGGGACTTGCTGAATTTGAGTCATCTTGGGTTTTTATCTTTAGGGAGTTTACCTATGTTGCATTCCTCGACACTCGAATACTGCATGTTCTATTGTGAGCTTTTTGCTATCATCAAAGTCAAAAAGGTCTTCCTAAAGGTGCCAGAACCTCAAAGGTATGTTCTTATCTTTGCTTTTAACTTGTCTCTCTTCTTTACTATCTGCGTTTTCACATTTTTCGTTTGGATTTCAATCTATTCGTTTAAAGTGTTCATTTCTACATTACGGGGTGTTTCTTCCCCCATCGAGGACTCTTCACTTAGGCGGCTCTTGTCGATTTAGAGTACGAATCGAGAAAATTAAACTCATTTCTGCCCTGCAGAAATATTCAATATATTTATCACCCTCAAAATACTAGCCAATATTTTTTTTCATTGTACGACAGCTGCAGGTTTGAATTTGGTACGAATGATGATTTTTTGGTCACTAGGAAGCTTATGATACGAACTAGCCATGCGAGCTAGTCCATTTTACAATTTCATTCGACACTCTGGGGAATGACATACGGTTGTATTCACAAAAGTTTTCAATAGATCCATAGCATCATTCCTGTATACCCTTCGGTCTAGGATGTTTTCTTTGTATATTCACCATTCACATTGTGATCGACTCGAGGTCCCCCACGAGTTGTCAAGCGGGCTCTAGATTTTCTCAATAGGGTTTAAGCCTGGGATAAGAGCCTCATATCTACATATATATTGTACATTTTGAGTACGAGGTTGCTGAGCATGGCTCTCTACGTAGTCACTCTCATGTGTATGTATCCACACTCCTCCAGCTAGATTCTCTTGGTGCATGACACATCAAATTCATTTCCCATAAGGTTTCATTCTGGGTTTATCATCATTTCATTCTTGGTGTGGTTTATGAACTTGTGAAAAGGGTGACTAATTAATGACTACATTTTGTTTCGAGGTTCGCTCACGAATTTTTGTTTATTGCATGTTTAGAGTTTTCTATATCATTCTCCTCTGGTCTAAAGCGACCCATTATGTTAAAGTCCATCGACTACTGTTTCCTTGTTTTTGTATCTCTTGTTTTGGGACTACGATCCCCCTAAGGATTACATCATTACAAAGATGAAGGAGTCAAGGTCCGTATGTCTGATATAAGGTGAGTTTTCAGGTTTTGAGGCTGCGACAAAAATTTTATTTCACCTCTCTGTACGGTCTCTACAGTTGAATACAAACGAGAAGCTGTGCATCAGCCCCATCCATACTGCATTGTTCATGGGGACAACGTCCCCTATGATCTTGATAATAACATGCCATACTGGGTGGCTACATCTACACAAAAACATCCATGACCATACATTTCTAGAAAATCTTGGTAAGGCTCCACCCATCGTCTTTGATAGAGCCAAGACACCTTTCTGCTACTGAGTCAAATGAATATAGGTATTTATGAGGGGCAGGTTATCTCTAAACCTATGTTTGTCATGCTACTTTGAGACATCGGGTTGTGTGATGCCCTAGAATCATGCATTGCATTGTGGAGGATCTTATCATGGATATTAAGACTAATATAAAAAAGGGGGCACTACCCCTTCACGAAACTTTCCTTCTGTCTTTGGACCAAATAAGAAGAGCGAGTTGACCATCTACTCGGTTACGGTGTCTTTGTTCTCACCTAAGTTAATGCTTTCAAAATTTGGCCCTTTATATACATCCCTAAGTGGCAGCTCGAGTGATGGTGATGATTTTAATTTTTGCAATCTCACTTTCCAGTTGAAAGTGGGATAAGATCTTTTAGAACGCTCACCCTTTTTTTCTAACTACTGCCTGTAGTAGTTGTGAATCGATGTGTTGATTTTTGCCATGTATAGTGTTTGTAACTGATTTATGAGAACACTAACTGTAGCGCTAGTGCTAATAGTTGAGTTTAGGTTTTTGTTTATACAGTGTTTTTGGTTGTCTTTTACTTTGTTCTTCTAGAGCATACTTTCGTTGTGATTTTGTTACTTTCAGTGGTTGCTTTTAGAATATTTCTCGGGTGCTTTTCCGGACGGTAAGTTAGAAACTTTTGACTGATAGTATCTTAGCTCTTTACTTTCTAATTTCATATTTTTCTACGAAACTTTCATAGATGGCATCTTCAAATCCAAGTACTGTAATCTCTCAGTTCTAATCTTTCCTCATCCCAATATCGGGTGGAGAGACGATCTTCTTACAGTGAAACGATTGTGGATTGAATCTTCTATTTCAAGCATGTTTATGGTGGTCCCCTTAGACTCTTCTATGATTCCCTCATCTTCATCTAAAAAATTCTCTTGGAATGGGGAGAATAACTTGTTGATACGATTCTCTTTGTCTCTTGGGGGTGGTGTTGTTTCTTCTAAAGTTTCTAGTTTTGATTTATGGTGTTGATTTTTGTTTGATGTTACTATATGACATCAATTTTTTTCACCATTTGTTGTAGCTTTTCCATGTTTTTGGACATGCGGTCATTATTGGGAATCAGGATGTGGAGCTACATTGTCATCTCTATATGTTACACTTTTCTCATCTCTCAATCTTGCTTTCTTCTCAATCAAAAGTTTTCTCTCTACGCTCGTTTGCTCCCTTTCTGCATGTCTTCGATGCGTTTTAATCCCTCTCCCTAAGCTGGTAGGCCATGTCGACATGAAGGCCTTCGGTGCTTTACTAAAAACCATACCTAGGGAGGTTTCATGTGTGGAGAAGAAAAGCATTATAAATGCTTTGCTAAACCTAGTAATTAGTCATGGACACTCTCTCCTACGTTTCTTTTCAGAGTTCTTGTATTCTGCTAGCATTTTGGAGAGGTTGGCCTTAACTTCCCATTTGTTTATGAAGGTACGATATAAAGCGGAGAGGTCTTGAATCTGTTAGGAGGGTAGGATTTTGAACCATTTCTTCACATCTACCTCCTAAGCTGCGGGAAAAATATTCTCATTTTGGTTGTATCATCATCTATTTCCATGTAGTCAAAAGAATCTTCCATCCTATCTACATGGTGTTGAGTCTGTAGTGAGACTCTTTAGCAGATGAAAATGTGGAATCTTTGATTGATAATCATTGGTGAGGGTAATAAGGTAGAGGTAAAACACATAGGGTGCATACAGAGCTACTATGATGATGTTCGATGAGAGCAAAGGTTATTTGGGCTGGTGGTATATGGATAGACAGGGGGACAGTTATGACAGTGGGAAGGGTGATGAGCAAGTTTAGGGGTGGGAGAAACCCAAGTTTTGAATCAAGTGAAAGATCAGAGAGGTGTGAATGAGAGGGTTCTGTCTATCCCTAGGGTCTTTACCACTTTGAGGTGGTGAAAAACGAGCTCAAGGTCAGTGGTCTAGGGACACTAAATGACCTAGTTCTTGGTAAGCTATTTTGAGCGCTAGGGTCAAAAAATGGGTACGATAAAAGTTTATGCAAGGTCTTCTTTGCTATAGAATTAGCTCTATGGATGTTGCTCTAGAAATAGTTGATTATTTGGGTGTACTGGGATCTCTTGAAGAATGCTCGAGGGGTTGTCAACTATTTTCGAGAGTTGTGGTTTTGAGATAAGCTCTTGTGTGAATGGTTCTTAAAGCTTGAATATTGTTTCGACCCCCTAGACGCTTCTACTTCTTACTTCTATTATGGTTGATGTTGTAATGAGGCTGTGGTCTCCTAGTAGAGTCTAATGTGAACAAGATAATCGATGAGGCCTCACGAGTACGGTGAAGTCTTTAAATCGTTTGAGGAATTATGGAGTCGCTTAGTGGAGGTTTTATGGTGCTGCAGAAGTACTGATGTCACCATGGTGATTATGAGAATGTCCCATTTCAAGGATATCTTCACAAAACAACAAAATCTAACAAAAGATTGGTGGGAGGGATTTTACGGGATATGTCACCTGCGAAAGAGTGTGAGATCTAGAGACTGCATAGCCCTTTCTAGGGACTGCATGCAGAGTGTGGGAGAAACAAAACAAATGGTATAGAGGTTGATACGCGAATAGGAATGTCTAGCGTCCCCACCTAACCGGAAGATTATAGGTTTCGAAAGTTCTGTATGATGTGTTAGAGGTGAAAATATCGGATTGTCCGACGGTAAAGTTGACATGTATATTTACGGTTCACATGTTTTGGCGGATTGGCAAGACCAAAAGATAGAGACAACATCAGAAACCACTTTAGAACTCTGGGGATCTAGCCACTCTCACAGGTCAAAGGAGATCTCTCTATGTAAGAAAAAGGTTATATGACTTTTTAAGCTCGGTGTTAAGATGTTGAGGCTAGTTATAAAGCTTGGGGTTTGTTTGTTTGATGTTATGTTTGGTTGTTGGTTATAAGAAAAGAAGTGTTCAATGTAAAGCGAGGATGAGCAAAAGATTTAGGCAAGGTGAAATATTCCGAGGGAGGCATTCAAGACCATTGGGAAAATAGAGTCGGGAAAAGGGTTTACTTTCTATTCCAATGTACAAGCTTTCGAGTTGGGCTAGTCATCTAAAACATTGGATCCTAAAGATGATAGGGTGGCACAAAAAGGTAAGGAGAAGAGCAGATGAAAAGGATTTTTGGAACACAAAGTTAAAGACACAGAATCGAGAAGACTTTGGACTCTCAATGCTTCGACCTCTGACTTGAGAGGATCTTAGAAAAGGTTCAATCAAATGAAAAGATCCTAGTGAAGATATAGACAAGGTTCTAGACCTCCCAGTGCTCCCAAATTCTTTTCAGATTAAATCCTAACAAGAACATCTCTGAACAGTTCATTTAATTCATACATGTAGCTAGCGAGAATAACATCACTACACTGGTTAAATAAATCTGGAAATCAACTCTTAAATAACACATTCGGTGGAAAACATAAAAACGAGACGGCATAAACATAGGGTGCCTAATATTTTTGATAGAGCTTGATGGAAATCTATACGATTTCTAATGCGAGCGATGAAAAATGAAATGAAAACGAATACAAGTTAAACATAAATACGGAGATAGAAAACATCACGCTGCTTTAGATGGGATACAAGAAATGTGACTTGTGTTGTTAAGCAACACCAGATCAAATACAACATTTCTAATAGATGGATGTAGTTAGAAAAACATCTTCCTCGACCTTTATCTTACAAATTTACATAGAGACTATGTCTTAAAAAAGAAACATGCTTTCAATTCTACGATAGGTGATCAAAAAACCTTTACAATGGGTTTATTCATGGATTTATGCTCAGATGGAAGCAAAGAAGGTATTCTGGAAAAACTAAATGCATCGATTAAAACTGCAAAGAAAGAAGAAAGTGCGAGGCTCATTCTATTTAAATTTTGTGCATTTATCCATGGTATACATCGATCTACTGACGTAACGGTGGAAAGATGTGCCATGGTGAAAGATGGTAAATGCGTGGCGAAAAAATTTAAATGCAAACCTTTAGTGACCTACCGAATGAAATATGAATGAAATATAAGGAGGGTGGAGGAAAATGTGATACAAAACATGTGGAGAGGTGATGTGGTGGGACCCGGTCGATCGAAGGGCGACTTTTAATCTGGGACCGTCCAATCTCGAGAGGAGGATAAGCGGTGGAAAACGTATCGAGCGATGGATAGTGGGCGGTCTGGCTTGTGAGGTTATTTCCGCAATTTCGCCGGTGCGATCGCCATTAGATGGAGAGCCGGATAGGGATGGTTGACGTGCATATCGCTGAGTTTCTGCAGAAACGATAACGACGTGATGAAAGCGGTTTTTAAATAGTGACGAGCACGTATCGAGGGCGGTGAGTGGAATCTCTTTTGAAATAAAAATGCACCCAACCTCAAGCAGTGAATACTGATGAAAGCCCGATGGTTTATAAACAATACACATTGTGGGGACCACCGGGACGGAAAGGGTGTAAATAGGGACAGGGTTGGATCAAGGCGGGTTGATCGGACGGTTGATAATACGCCGTCTGGGGATGCGATAGCGCCTGTCAGCCACTTTGCGCCTGGATGCGGCACGAGGGTCGCGTGGTGGAAAAAAAGGTGAGGGCTGAGAAACGAAAAGTGCTAAGCCTATATATGAAAAACTTATGGTTTTTGGCCTATTTTCGAAACATTTAAAGCCAATGAAAGGGATAACGACAAAAGGGAAAAGAAAGAATTTGGCCAAACAAGGGGTGTGTGCGAGAATGTAAAAGGGATTTTGGGAGGATTTAGGTGATCGAGAGGGAAATTTGACAAAGGGGAAAACAAAGGTTAGAAATAGGACGTTACTGCGAAGAGTACAAAGGGAAAAAATGAGGCCTTTTGGAGCACGATCTTTTGCAATCGGTGAGAACGTTATAATGGGAGTCAACAAAGGAATTTATCACGGGGAAAGGGTACAAAGACTTCAAGGATGATGTGTTTTCGAGAAAAATGCCATTCCTTGAAGGCTCGAAAACATTATTACACTGGTTTGCTTGTCAAAAAGAATTTATGGGAGAGCTATGATGTACTTATGTCTCATGCTCGAATATTCATAGTATAAAGTCTGGTTTTTGTCCAAGGCATAATACATTTGTGGGATCCATTATCATTTTTTATACAGCTCATGTTTATGCTAGTATATTCTGTATTAGTTCGGGTCCCATGTTCTTTGGACACATCATTCTTCATACTTTGTGTCTCGGTGAACAGGAGGGTATACTTTGTCTCTTGTAAGGAACATGTACTCACTCATAAAAGAGACTTGTCTCACCTATAAGTCTCACCTCCTCGAGGGCTCTTGTCCTCTAGCACTTTGGTCTACCTTATGTTTCTCTATCTCTAACTTCCCTTTGGTCAGTACGGTGATTGAGTTCTTACAATTACTTCGATCATACGGTTTAGCTCCTAATAGTACACACTTGGGGGCAATCATGCTACCCACATTTTTGGTCATATAACCTATTACTATTAGAATGGACAAATTATACCATGTGAATACCATTCTACCCTAAGTAATATTTCTTTCACTATCCATAATTTATTAAGTAATCCATAATTTATTAAGTTGTTATGGTCTAAATAGGAAAACCCCATGAGGAAATATTGAATAAATCCATATTTGTTTGATTTTCCTCAAGGAAAAATTAGTTAAACAACATTTAATTAATATTCCTGGTCATATTTTAACCAAAACATGAAAATTAATTAGATAAATCACTATTTATCTTATTATTTTCTAGGAATAATTATTTAAACCATATTTAAATGATATTATTTATTACATTTTACCAAATCATTTATAAATAGTTGAATAAATCACTATTTATTTAATTATTATTCAACCACATCATAAAAAAATAAATAAATAATTTATTTTTTTATTATTTACAAATAAAGGATTTGACCAAATTCAAGTTCATTTTCACTCTAATATAAGCAATAAAATATTCATAAAAGTTGTATCTAGATTTGGTTAATAATATTTAATTGTACATAATATCTATTTGTTGTAAATCGAAAGTTCCTTAATATTATTAAATATGCTACAAAGAACCACTTAGAATGGAACTTGAGGTGAAATGCTACTTTGTTTGAAGTCTATCGTAGCTAAGGTCGAGTGCTTAGCACATTATCCTCTTTAATATTTTCAAAAGGCCTTAGTTGCTTGTGAGTCCAAGCAAAGTACATATTTCTCTACATTAGGTTGCTAGAGGTTTTTTATTCTCCCACAATTATTAAAAAAGCTTGATCTAATACCATATCAACTAAAAATACTAGCATATATGATTTGTGGTTGTGGGAGTTTTCCAATCCTTAATAGATTTAATTTTTGTTGGGAATCTAGCTTAACAACCCTCATGAGATACAATATGACCTAGACATTTCCACCTCCTGTACTCCAAAGAAACATTTAAAAGGTTTTTCATATATTTTTTTATCCTCCAATAGTTTTGAGTACCCTATTAACATATTGTTTAGTATTTCAAAACTTATTGTATATTAGTATATCATAAAAAAAAATACTAACATCAAATTTTCTAAAGAAGGTTTGAAAATAGAATTCATCGAAACCTTGAAATATGAAAGCGCATTGGCAACACGGATAGGCATGACCAAAAAACTCATTAGCTTTACGAGTTCTAGTGTTGTTTGGAGATCTCTTCAAATTCTTCATTCTAATTTGAAGAATATCTGCAGATGAATATCCAACTTGGTAGATTAAATTTCTCACATATAATTCGTCCAATAATTGCATCAATAGCGAGGGATGAGAAATTTATCTTTAATGGTAAACTTGTTGACTCCAAAAAATCTAGAAACATGCACCATCATCATCCTTCTTTTGCACCAATTCAGTTGGAGCTGAAAAATAACACTTTGAGCTAGGTTGAATTATACACAACATCTAGCGATTATTTTAACCATACGTTCAATTTCTCTCTTTTATGAGCATAGGGGATATCTGTAAGGCCTGATTTTTGGAGGAACACTTCATGGAATCAAATGAATAGCATGATCTTGATCAAAAATAGGTGAGGACCATTTGAGAGTCTAAAATACCTTGGAATGATTGTCCAATAATTTTTAGAGACCTTGATAAATAGATGATTTCTATGTTTTGAACCTCTAGTGAGCATAATTGTGCAATTACGTAAAACATTGTTCTTTCTTGAGAAAGGTTTGTTACACCATTAGAATATTTATATTTAATGGTGTCCCATAAATACCCCTTAATTCAACTTTAATTTGCTTCCAAAAAAAATATTCAGAAAAAAGTTATTGAAAATTAAAAGCTATATGCCTAAATATTTCTAACAATGGACTCTTAATACAACCTCATACACCATACATTGGAATCAAGGGCATTGGGCTATTAGATATATATTCCACCATGGTTAGCTTGATATTATGTCTACTTTTGAAATTTATAGTTCTTCTACTTGAAATCATCATATGACACTTTGATATTGGTTGTAGGAAGAAATTATGGATACTACTAAATCAATCAAAAGCGATTACCTTTTCTACCTTGATATGTCTATTTTATGTTGACGGTTTGAGGAGTAGTAATTTTCAATTAATTAGAAAGATATGGTAGGATTCAATTATCATTTCTTTAGGGTTGGCTATGAGTGCTTTATCCTCTTGTTTTGAAGTTTGTTATTCAGTTTCATCCTCCTCTTCAAAAACCTATGTAAAATAATTTTCTTCTCAACACACTTATGACCTTTAATGTATTTTCTATCACAAGCTTGTAACATCCATTTTGATATTCATTCTTCCAATTGTTGCTGTGTTAACCTCTGTGGGTTGTGGAAGGCTAGGGTGGGCTTTACTTCCATATTTATAGTTGTAAGTAGTGAGCTTCCTTGTTTCCATATTTTTTCTTTCAATTTTCTAGCAAACCAAATGCCCTTCTCCAAAGATCGAGGTTCCCAATTGAACCTCATGTTGAAGTTATCCTTTAAAGTCCCCCTATGAATACATCAATCCTATGCTCTTCTAGAATAACATTCACTCTTGTATTCAAATTTTTAAAAGTCAAATCCTTGATGCTCTACCATTCGATCCTTTTGTTTGAGATTTATCGATTAGCTAAAGAAAGGTTTTTATCTTTGTATCCTCATAATTTGCTATAATTTCCTCCGTAAAAAGTTACTAAAGTGACAATTGATTTATGATAATAAAGCCATCGATAATATAGAAAACTAATTAAGATTAAAAAATATAAAGTTGCAATGAATACCTTTTGTGTGTGTTGCGCATTACGAAAGATGAAAAATATTGCTCCATCTGTAGTATACATGCTCATTGGATCATTTCATTTAAAATTCCTGATCGATCTTTAGCATGGTAGGTCTTCAATCAATGTTGAGTCTATGAAATCATGATTAAAATTTGTTTTCTCATCATGAATTTCATCTAATATTTCCATTAGATAAACATGTTCTTGTAGTAACTTTGTCAAATATGCTTTTAAACCATTCTTCAAATCTTCCATGTTTCCTTTCATTTTTTGTTCTATACCATCCATATTAGTTTAAATATAACCCTTCAAACTTTCCACCTCTTGCTTTTAAACTATTCATTGTCACCTTTTAAATCATCCATGTCCCCTTTTAAATTTGATATTTTGGTTGTTCTTTGTGAGAAAATTTGTTTCTCTTGATCTTGTAATTTTGAGATATCATGCAACAATTCTTCCTCTTCATGTGTCATGAAAGATTTAGCAGTGGCTTAATGGGTGTGGATTTTTATGTTGGGAAGAATTTTACTAGCTCAATAGTTATATCTATGCTTCAATATGTCTTTGGAATCACTTCAAGCGGTTTTCCAAACAAAAAGTTATGCAATTTTAACGAAACATTACGGACCTTTATCTTCATTTTAGGGCTCAATCTTGAAACAATTGTAACTTTGTAATTTTGGATCTTTAAGGTCTGAAAATTATAATTTCTAACATACAAGTCATACCAGTTGAGTATTCAACAAAGGAGTTATACGGTCTCCCTGATGACACTGATTGTAACTAGTACGAGTGCCACATATTAATATTTCTATCTTGACCTAGAATTTCTACACAAAAAAACTACAATGAATTAAAAAAAAATATCTTTGAGAAACACTCCTATAAGTGAAAAATTTCTTGGATGATTCAAACGACAAAAACCTCCTTTCTATATATATATGTAGGTCTAAGTGGTCACAATATAATTAGATTTGACATAACAATAATAATTTAAAGGGAACAACACTCACCCAATAGTGCTAAGAGTTATATAAAGGAAACGCCTTTCATTTTTCTAGGTTAACTACAAAAAGCTACTATGATTCCTTGGATAGGTGTCGTGATCATATTCCCAACTTCTCGTGAATTCCTTTTCCTCCAACATCAAATTTAACATGTTCACCTAGTCACTCAACAATCTCTTATAGAAAAAAGATAGACACTTGTAGTAGTTTTCAAGCTGGCCTTCTAAAGTCACTCAAATTTGCACTAAAGCGGTGAGTTTTCCTTCCTTAATGCATTATAATGTCTTAGAACCATGAGAATGGAACTTGGAGTAGAGAGACCTTATATGCCTTTATTTGGTTTGTTGTAGCAAAAACTACTTCTTTTATGCAAAAATTAGGGTTCACTATTTGCAAGATTTCATTTAACCAGTGTGTTTTCTTTCCCTAGAATATATAATTGGTGTCTTTTCATTTCATTGCTTCTAGTGTAGTGTTCCTTCATTTATAAAAAAAATAACCTAGGTTTGCATGCTATTTTATTTCCTCGAATTTTAATTTTGCTATGGCATAGATTAGTCAACTTGGGTTTTGTACATCTAAATTTCATTCCAAAATTTCCACCTACATAGAAGTCAACAAAAGGAAGAGATAGTTATTTTTTGCACATATAATGCCAACACCTCTTAGGTTTGTATGAACCTAAGAGTTGAATATTAAGGCTAAGAACCCTTATAAAGTTTACATTTCATTATTTTTGCAATACTAAGAGGCCATCACTACTACTATAATTTCCTCATATGCCCCAGTCGAGGAACAAAAAAATAAAAATGTAAAAATATTTTGGGAAAGAAAAGAATCTCATCTTTGAAACTTTAATCACTCTGTGAATCTCATCTTTTTGAGCGTTGTGTTGAGGTTCTTGATGGTATTATAGGGACCTAACACAACGTCAAACAACATGTATGGGTGTATTACTTTTCTCATAGAAAGCATCATGGAACCCAAAATTCAAGGTTTTCTAAAGGTCCATTTTAAAAAAAAATCAAACACGCATAGTGCGACAAGAAATTTTTGTACAAATCGTGTTGTCGTTTCTTTGATATCTGTGTGGATCTGCAAAGTGAGAACTTAGAAACCCGTGGATCATGCATCACATTGAATGGGCAGAAATTGCTCACGATAGGGTCAAGATCAATTTCCCATTTTTTAGTCTCTGCTGCATGATTGGAAGTTATGGATCCTCGCAGTGGACTCCTCGTATCTATTTCAATACCTATCTCATTAATGGACGACGAGGAGCCATGAGATGATTTTGAATATGTAAATACAAAGGGAGAATGAGAGCCACAAACAAAAATAGAAACAACATTGTGTTGCAAATTTTTTTGTAAGAAATTAGCATCACCTATTTCGGATAATTCACTATTTGAGAAAAGTTTTATAGCTCTTTGAGGAGAGGTGCTTTTAATAGGGATGAGATAAAGAAACTCCTTTACGAGGTGTTAGAAAGCACCATTTCTCTACATATGTATTTTTGAAGTGTTAAAGATTGTTGTTACTGTCTCAACCATCAACTAATAAAAGAGAATATGAGTTTTATTCTCTTGTGTTTGGGGTTTTATTTATTATTTTCTAAGTATGTATCTCTTGATTTGTTTTCTCATTGATGACATTGCATTTTTATTTTATGTTTAACCTCTAACAATTCTTATTATGGGTGGTTCATAACTAAACTACTAAAGAATACTAGATTTGGGACACTTGTGGTCTAAATTCACTACAATTATTTTCATACATAGTTAATTGGGTAGTTTTATGAAAATATTTTCTTCTAGGTTATCTTAGCATTTGGTGATAGTAGCTATAGTGGTTAAACATGTGATTTGAATATTATTTTCACTTTCAATTTGGTTCATTTACTTTACTGTTGTATATGTGTTGTTCATTTATGCACTATTCATTGTTTCTGCGCTATGTTTGCAACTATAAGGCACCCTACAAATTTCATTTTTATAGGTTAACTTACAAAAATTCACTATGATGACTTGGATAGGTGTGCTTGGTGATCTTTCGACTTCTCCTTAGCTTCCGTTCCTCAACGTCACATTTAATCATGTTTTCACCTTGTCATTGGACAATCTCCTATTGTAACATGGACACTTGTAGTAGTTTGCAATTTACCTTCTAAACTCACTTAGGTTTCACTAAACTCATCAATTTTCTTCCTTAATATATTACAATGCTCTTAGAAACTTGAGAATGGAACTTGGAGGTAGAAGAGACCATATAGATGGCTTTATTTGGTTTGTTGTAGAAACTACTTATTTTATGCTAAAAATTAGGGTTTACTAATATTTGCAAGATTTTATTTAAGCGATGTGTTTTATTTCCCTACTTCATTTTTGAGTGCCTACTTACACCCAAATTAGATCTCAGTTTCATAATCTTTGTTGCAATACCAACCTTTCTAGCAACTTTTAACATGTCTAAAAATTATCATGAGCTTGAGACTCTTCTCTCCAAGCTCATTGACTATCGATTGCAATTGACTACAAACTAAATAATTTATTTCTCAAAGTCGAGATAGATCAAAGTTGATCTTAATAGAGGTTAACATCATCATCATCATAACCAATGCTATTCATATCATATTAATAATTTAAAAAATAAAATAATTATAAATCATATTATATGTTTAAAGTAAAATAATTATAAAAATGCAAAATCATATATATAACACATGTTCTCAAATTTAAAAGCCTAGGAGAAGCTAATTAGTGATGCATGTAAAAATAAAAGCCATATGAAAGAAGTTAAGTTTGAATCATATTCACTGTACCTAATGCTGATTTGATGTGATGGGATTCTTCGAGTTTAGTTCCTCAACCGAGTCAACAAAGACAACCGAAGGATCCATAGAGAAACCCCTAATTTGAAAATGAGCAAACGAGCAACTTTCTATACAGGCGGAGAGAATAGCGTCAAGTACTAACACGGATAACAAGTAAAGAAGGTGAAACCATTTTAAATACATTAGATGAAAATTTAACTGCTGAATTGTTAAAGAGAATTTGAAATAACGTCACAAAACGAGTTCGTCTCGGTTTACCCACTAGGCATAATAATGACAAATACAACTCCAATAAAAAAAACTTTAGTAAATGCGGAAAAGAAAACAACGGAGCTTTATAATTCATCCAAGCACAACTTGAATTACACTCCTTGAAAAATAGCAAGTTGAACAAAATTAAAAGACCATGCGAAATCTTTAGTTACAAAATTTAACAGGAAAGCTGCGACGACTGTTTCCAAGCACAAAAAATTGATCAATACTCTTGTAAATAAGCGAGTGCGTGCTATATGATCAAGGCTATATGCCCCAGTATAAATCACAGCAACAAATTTCAAAAAGAACAACAGCATGGACACTGCGGGCAAAAGTATTAATTTCCACGACAACCATGACCAATCATTAAAAAAAGAAAATAAAGTAGAAACACCCTATGATAAATTTAGGGAAAGATACTATGACAGCTTTTCAGCACAAAATTTATGAATAGTCTTATAAATAAACAATCGTGTACTTTTATGCAAAGTAGCTATAATGTCCCCGAAGTATAAACATGACATATAAATTTAGAAAGAACAATAGGCCGGACACCATTGAGCCCAAGTATTAATTTCCACACAACCATGACAATCATTAAAGAAAATAGTGAAACCACCCTATGAGTGCAGAAAATCTTGCTGGATTCGATTTTAACCTAACCCCTCACAAAACAAATCAAGCCTCTATTACAAAAAATCTTGTCTTATTAAAAAATGATAGCAATTTCATAATGGATCGCTGCAAGCGTGGTCTTCAGCAGGAGCTCGAGAACGATGGGATTACGGAATGGATTAGGTAAAAAGTAATGATGTGACCCCTTTGTGAACTGCATGGCCAGTGAGTACGGAATGGAGGGGCGTGGATTGGTGGCGTTGCTTTGGTCAATACTGCAATAGCAGGATGGAGGGGCGTGCATTGATGGCATTCACTGGGATTGTACCATGTAATAGCGGATGGAGTGGACGATGCATTGGTGGCATTTACGAATGGTACCTTGCAATAACGGATGGAGGGCAGTGCAGTGGTGGCATTTCAAGAATGATGACATGCAATATCGGATGGAGAGCGTGCATTGGTGGCATTTTCCGAATTGTACTGCAATAACGGTGAGTGGGTGCATCTTGTCTTCAAATCTTTGCAACAATTGCAGCAATAACGGTAGTTGCATCGATGAGGCATTTACAGTTATACTGCAATAACGGACGGAGGGCGTGCTGTTGGTGGCATTGTCATGTACCCTGCTAATAACTGTAGGGTGGGTACATCTTGTCTTCCAACTCTTGTAGCCATAACGGTGGGTGCATCGAGGACTTTGCCTCGATGAGGGGGCTTTTACTCTTACAGTGACACAATCGATGAGTGGTGCCCCCCGGTTAGCGTGTGCCAACTCTCTTGGTGCAGCGTTTCTTCTGGCTCCTCTATTGTGGGTAGTAAAAAGATCACGGTGGATCCTACGGTTTGAAAATCAGACTCTAGTAACCTCGTCTAACTTTTTCTTCTGGGTCAAAGGGTACCTCAACTATGAGGGGCCCATGTTCTTTGTACCTCCTCTGATGCATGATTTGTGTTTACATCAAGTTAAGAGTTCTTTTGTTGAGAGAAATGACGCGATAGCACGGTTGTGGTTTAAGTAGTAATTGCTTTGCTTTTTATTTATTATCAATTTTAAATTTTTTTATATTGATAGGGTATGGAGTTATTGTTTTAGGTTTTTTAATTATAATTTTAAATTTCTTCTTGATAAAGGCGAGAATACGAACCATTTTTTTGAGAGTTTTAAACTTTAAATTGTTTTATGATAAGTGAGGGTTATGAGTAATTATTTTGAGGGTTTTACTATTATAACTTTAAAGTTGCTTTATGATAAGGGTTAAAGGGTAATGAGATATTTGTAGTTTTATTAATGCCCGACTTTAGTGTATACTAACTATAAATTCTGACATGCATAGCATGTATCGTGTTTAAATGTCATATCAATATCATATAATATTACCATATTTATGTATGTTATCTCACGAAACAAATTGGTTAATAGCATCATTTCACCCATAATTATATCTAATAACAATTATATTGGTTAAAGTGACCCCATATTTATATATAATAACAAACATATTGGTTAAAAGTGGTATCGTTTTCTAGAAATATTTATATCTAATAACAAACATATTGATTAAAAACATTTTGGTTAAGTGACACATATTTATATCTAATAACAAACATATTGGTTAAAGTGACACATATTTATATCTAATAACAAACATATCCAGTTAAAGTGACCCATATTTATATCGATAACAAACATATTGGTTAAAAACATTTTTGGTTAAAGTGCCATCATTTCTTATATTTCTATCTAATAACAAACATATTGGTTAAAGTAGGCATCATTTCGATGTAACATTGAAGAGCCACACCTCTCACTCTTTGGTTGGATTAGGGGGATTGGGGTGAGTTTGGTTTTTAAAACAATTTCATTTTTAGAAACAACTACGATTATATGTGTATCTTTGATTTTTTTAAAGTGAGATGTTTGTAGTATTTTTAATTTATACTCAAAGATGATGTTGTGATTTACTGATTATGTTAAATATGTATTATGTGATATTTTGATGAAGGTTAAACTTTGATTTTTCAATGTTTCAATATAAATGGTTAACTTTTCTTAATATCAATTTTTAAGATTGTATAATCAATATTCAAGATATTTAAGAGAATAAGTGCAATTTGTCTTGTTAGTAATTTTATGAAGAATTAGTATTTTTTTATTTGGTTTAGTCCCATCGAAGGCTAAGTATCTAATATCACAACAACATATCTTGGAAACTTTACAAAGTGTTACATATGTTTTAACGTATGTCTATACAATATCATAGCCACACATAAACATCATGTACCAATTCTACTTGGACCCCTTATTTGCAAGACAACATAATGTCTTTCCTACACATATTGATATTTGGTTTCAATTAGTTATCATCTCCTTATTAGGATTTTACTATAATGTAGGAATTCAATTATATTGCCTCTAATTTTTCATATTAAGTGGTGAAAAACATGTTATATTACAATTGTAAGGAAATAGTATGTATATTTGTTGTTAAAAATTGTATTGATGTGTAAAACATTACATCCTATACATATGAATCTATTAGTTTTTAGATGAAAGATGCTTAAATGTTCTATTGTTGAAGTGACATTCCAAATGTTTAAAAAAATATTGCATAGGAATATATTTCAATATCATATTACCCATTTCATAGAAATATTATTTCCAAATTGATGAAAAATAGTAAGGGGTCTTCATATAGATCTTCTAAAAAAGTTGATCCCTTACATATATATTTTTTCCCATTACTGGTAAGATATTTTTCCAATTCTCTTACATGGATGATTGATGGATTGGAAAAATATACAAATTATTATTACTACAAAATCCTCATAAAAATGGCTCTTTATTTACCAAAAATAAATCTGAATCCTACTAAAGTTCATTAATCAATGAGATGTATTGAATATGTTTCACATATTCTTGGAAGAAATATAAGTCTCAAAATCATATAAAATATCCATGTACTTTCATAGATCTTAAAACCTTCATGTATAGTGGTTTCTAGTATGTTAAATGTTACATCATGGCACAATTCGAGAGAAGTAGTATTAAGCTATGTGAAACAAATACGTAGCGAATACAACTCTTATGTAATGTTGTATTACAAGGTATAATTTAATTTTAGTAATATCTTGAGAGATAATCTTCAAATTAATACAGCTGAGATATTGAATCACTCCAAATATATTACAATGCGACTAATTCACTCTAAAGATATTGTAGCAACCTCCATAGACCTCATAACCCAAACTAAGGGTGGTAAAAGGTGTTACTATTATTGTTGTACTCCAATGTTCTGTTATGGAAATGGGGCACTATTTTTTTTCAATTTTCAAACTCATTGGAAATTAAATTAATATCACTATTGCATTCATCTGGTCAATATATTTCCATTTATATGTTTGTTTTTCCTCGATTCTTACTCATGGATCAAAAAGTATATGGCCATTTAAAGATTCAACAAATAACCTCTTGCCACATGCAGGTTTTCCATGTGGCACCCATGTGGTCCCCTCATGGTTCCCATCACCCTCAACTCATTGCCATGTTATCACGTGAGTGATTCCATGTCATTTCACATCATATATGAGACCATTATGGCATAAGCCGTATCCATGGCACATGACCTCCATCCAGACCCTTCAAGAGCTTGTAAATTGTCAAATTCCCATTATAATATATCTACCCCCTTGGACTCCACTGCGCACTATATGCGTGAAGTCACATAGAAAAAATTCTCGAGGTGATGCAACGGTCCTTTCAAGTCAAAATGATGGAAGGGTTTTTCCCCTCTCGACTTACATCTCTCACTTATTTCTCTCCCACACTATAGTGATGCATGTGCATCCTAATATACTATATAAACTTGTTTTCTCAACATTAAAGAAATTTATTTTTGTCAATATTGGAACATCAATCTAAACCACCAAAGCTATTGCCACGAAAACCACAGCAAAGTTTCAAGACCTAAGATGACATCGGCTCAAAATGAGAATTTTTAACATATCTATCGGGAAGAATATTTATCACCTCTACTATCAATATTACTCATTTCTCCTGAGTGAACACTTCTACCCTGTCAAACCTCAAGGTGACATCAAACTAAGAAAGATTTCATGTTGACATCATCTTTTCTATGTGGAATTGTCCATGATGTCACTCATTTTTGGCTTCTTTGGCTACTAAAACATGCCCTTTATCCTCCCCTCATTTGGCATGCCCTTGAGTGTACCATGTCCTCGGTCTCACTCTATTCTCGGCTCAATGTCTAAAATTTCAATTTCCCCTTGTAATTTTCTAAACACAATTTTCATTTCGTTGCCACTATAACCCCAACATCTTGGGATGAGATTCATTTGTGTTTATTGATGGGGAAATCACTTTTGTCTCATCATCTATATCTTTTCTATGTTGAATTATGCATACTTTTAGGTTCCTTAAGTTCTAAGACTACCTGTGATTACGAGATGATACTTTCCATTACGTCAATTGTTGGGAAAGAATTTATCTATCATGGGAATTTCTTTCCTTGACTTGTAGTCATTTATATTACCTCCTAAGATTAGTTGTTGTGTGATTTGTGTGTATATGTGTGTGTGTGTTTTAATACTTCCTGGAGGCTCTTTGTGCTCAGGTGATGTTGATCCTCCCGATCTTATGCGAGTGAATAAACACACATTTCTTATAAATGAATCAATGACTCAACAACATGGACTACAAACATATCAATACATGAAATATTGAGTCATTAACGAAAGTTTTTCCCATCCCTGCGTGACCATATAAAACGGACCTCAAACCACACTCATTATTCAGCGTAGTAACATTACGTTACCCATAAAAGTTACTCAAAAGTAGTTTTATTCATAAATTACTTATACAGAAAACACCACTGAGATATCATTCAAGTCATATGGTAATGCATAATTTTACCATTATTTATAGGGAAAGTCATGAAACAATCATGCACACATTCATACATGAGAGACTTGCGATGATGAGGACATCTCTTGTACACACTTTCTCACGATGATGTGCATTAAACAGATTATCTGCATACGGTGCATACATAGCTATCCTTCTAGCACTCAAACATTTTCTCAACATTTGGCATCAACAAGTCATCAACCACTCACATTGATGTTAATAAATAATAAATAGTGTGCTTGAGATAGCAAAAAATATTCTTGATTGGCATACCATTGTAACAATGATAAGCATTGGCATTTCATTTCATGTATCATTCAAACATTGATACAATGAATAATGACATTATCATTAACAACATGAAAACGTCACACTAAAACAAATATGATAACACGGTGAAATATCATTCGCAGAAGCTTAAATGAGTGTACTTGTCTTTCATTATGGATGCGTCTAGGGAAGCGGGGGTTTACAGGACTCTAAATTTCCTCCAAATCATGAAGCTAATGAAATGCAATCATTCTTATAGAATATCCACCCTCGAGGCAGATTCATATCTCTCAGAAATGGAACCGCTCTGGGGATTTTCACATCAGCCATATGCACATTCCTTTTCTATTTCTTGACTTCCCCCTTGATTTGAAGGCATGCTTGATCATGATTGTTTTTCCATTACTATGGGTGCTGGATCATCCTTGTTCTCAGCTCATACACATTATTAGCGTGGCCTTCACTTTTTTCCTTATACAGGTCACTGGAAGGTATTTAATGTATGGTTTTTCATTTTAATTTCTCTCTCCCGTAAATTGGTATGCTATATTCAAAGATTTAGTGCTATTCTAGGGTGTCACTATCTGTGGAATTTTCACATCAAAATGTACCTAAAGAATGATTTAATTGTAAGCTAATATCACCAATAAATCTCGCCCTTAATTCCCAAAAGCTACGAATACATGTCCTCATCACCTGCCATCTTATTTAATATAATTTAAATGGTTTTACAATTCATAAAAGTTTTTTATAAAGAGTGCTATCACAAAACCCCACTCATAAAGGGACATTGTCACTTAGTGTTATGTTCTTGAACAATTTTTTTTACATATGAGCTTTATAAACATATCTCATTAAATTCACATTTATTGCTTGTATGTTTTCAAATTTTCTTGCCCTAAAAAATCCAGATTTGGGTATGCAACTCGGTTAAAAATTCACTTTCTTTGTGAATATTTACAATTCATGGTACTTCTTGCCGTACCTTGTCAATATTTGATGAATATTCTTTCTAGATTGTTCCCATCTATAATATCCATAGTTGTTGTCCACCACGATAATTCACTTTTCTACAAAAAATCTCAACTCATTGCTTCTCAGAGTACAATCAAAAAGTGCCCCTAATCCCAATTTGGCATACGCATGACTCTTTTTAAAACCAATTTACATTTCCAATTTTTTGGTATCTCTTTTTTACGCTTCCCTAGTCCCTCAAACGATTGAGACTCTCTTGAATAAAATCACTCACCTTCCATGTTTAGACATCCACTTCTCTTCTTCACATTCGCTTGAGAAAATCCATCCCTAAATGTTTCCTCGCATTGGAAGAGTTCATAACAAAATTTCTACCTTAACACATTCAAATCAAGTCATGACATGCTTTAGGAAAAATTATTTTTATAGTATCGAGTTCTAGTGCCACCTGATGGCGCTTGTTCCTTAAGTATTCACTCTAATGTGTTTGATACCGAATTTATAGGAGGTTTTTTCTCTTTCCTCTTCTCAGAATCATATAAAAACTAAGCAGAGAGGATCGTGTCAATGCTTTGCAAGCATGAGATTGGGTCTTTAAAAACAACATGTTTGTTTAATGTCTATTCGACGTAGAATTAGTATTCATATAGTAGAACATAATGAACATCACACACATAATCCATGTAGGCATAAAGAAGAGCAAAAAAAGGTTTGATGACGAGTTTACCCCTCCTAAGCAGCATCTCTAGGCACTGCTCAACATGACTATACCAATCATATAAATTAGATTATCAATAGAAGTGTATAAAATTTTTACTTTGTAAATAAAATGTGGTTATTACCCCTACAAGGGTAATCTTCTCCTACATATAACTCTCACAACAAAAACAACTCAAAACAACTCACTACAAAGATGACATACTTCCACTAAAATGAATCAAAAACATCATGTGCATCTTTCAGTTTCCACATTCAAGCACATATATGAAAACTTCATGATGAAAGAAGTTAAACCGAGTTGAAACTGCTAGTTACAACACGTAAATGAACTACAGAAGGTCGGGAGGAAAACCCCCTACAAAGAGTATTCTTCATGTTGAACATCGTAAAGAACTCCTGCAAACCCTACTTGATCCATCTGCCCTTTCAAGCTTCAGCTTTTGCACACGAGTTATCTTGGTTGCTTTGATGTATTCGGGACCCATTCACCTTTGGTCCCACTACGAGGAAAGACCCTCCTAGCGGAGGTTATAAAGGAGGTTTTTAGTGTTCTAAAATTGGTAAACTTGTCAAAAAAACAGTTTTTTCTACAACATGGTGTTTATGGTTCTACGGAGATTTTTGGCAGAGCTTTTAATGAAAATTCAACACAACTAAAAAAATAGGCGGTTGAAGGTTTATTACGGATGTTTTTACATGATGCTTACTAAGGTTTCAATACACCGATGGGTGTAATATAGTGATAAGCACGAGGGTGATCGAACGTTCTGTGGGCAGGCCGTCAAAGGTATAAAACAACATCGGGCATAGTTTTGGTGATACAACGCACGAGACCATACCAATTGGTCATGGGATTTTGTTGGGTGCCCCCATAAAGTCGTATCAACTACCCCGATGTGACGTAGACTTGTAGAAAAATGCACGAGTTACTATGTATCAGGACAAACACACAAATATTTATAATTGGTATTGGTATTTGTGCAATTCCCATAGGTGGTACAAATTCATCGCGTAGTCTCACATAAAAAGCACCCCGAGTGCGTAATATGCTGGCAATGTACTAACATTTTTAATTGGTTTTGGTATTTGTGTGGTGCCCATAGGTCATAAAAACACCTGCTATGCAGCTTCAACATACAAAAGCACAGTTACAATACACAGACACCACTTTTTATTTTTATTTTTTAGAAACATACGACCTCGAAAGTACAATTATTATGATTTTTTAAAATTAATTATTCATCAAAATTTGTACATCTTATAACAATATTAATATTAATTAAATTTTTTATTAATGCATTTAGAATGTGATGTTAGTTAATTTGTTATATCATATCATAATTATTGTGGTTTTTTAAAATTCATTATTCATCAAAAAGTACACTACATATATATCTTATAGCAATTTTTATTAGTGCATTTGAGATCGATAATGAACGAAATAACGACAATGGAGAGATAGAAATATATATATATATATATATATATATATATATATATATATATATATATATATATATATATATATATATATATAAAACCCAGATCTTTTCATACAAAATGGTACAATTATTGGTATCCCTTTGTCTTTGAATTGAGACACTATATCATTACATCAAACAAAATATGCGATTTCAGGAGCATATTTTCATACAACGCCTTGCTTTGATATCCAAACATAGTGATCATCATTCTTAACTGCATTGCTTGTCACTACTAGAAACTACTTCCATGACTTGGGAGTTATTTTTAGGAATGTCTTGTTCACGAGTGTTGATTGTTTTCTTCTTCTTCACCTTCCCATCTACAAACATAAAAATACCTGTAGAAATGAGTGTACATCACATTGGTGAGAATAATGAAAAAGTTGCAATATTAAATAATATACATCAATTGAAATCAAAAATAAAAATGAAGTACCATAGCTACAATTGAATCATAAAATACACACGTTGTTCAAAACCATGTACCATGCCATCTTTCAAAATTTCATTTGTTGGCGCGGTTCCATACTTTTTGTTTCTTACAAGTTTTATACCCATAACAAATCATATATTTAATATAAATTTTTTTTTGTTCTATTAATTATAGAGGGAGCTAAGTAAAAACAAGATCGATAGATGCTTATAAATTCCACAATTAATTTTTGATATGCAACATATACTACAACCCATATTTAACGTAATTTCAATAAATTCATCTTGATGGTTCTTCTTTGCATGTTAGCTACATGTTTGAAGACATTTCACGATGATTTATGTAAAACAACAAAAAAAATACAAAGAGTGAAATCTAGTTAAAATTTGTTATAGGAATTAACAATTACTCACAAAGCTTAGATATCAACCCTTTTCTCCCTTGTGGTCCTATTTTATCTTTGTTGTGAATGGGTTCCATTTTCTTTTTCTTTTCTATAAGAAAAATTCTTGAAAATTAATATTTAATGCTAAATTTTTTATTTATTGTACCTAATGGTAAAAAAAATTCAATGATTAAATATTACATTTTAGACTCATGTTGTTATTGAGATAGCTCCTCCTAACGATGCATTTTTGTCCATTTCTTTGATCATCTCCTTGTACACTTTTTTGGACATTCTCTCGGCATATTTGTGATATCAATTCATTCATCTTTTAGAATTTTATAATCTTCACGAAAAATGTAACATGACAATAAAATATTTAATTTTTATATTGATATGCGAAAAGTAAATATAACAAAAAGTGATATTTGCAAATAATTCTAGATAAAAATTTAAAGGAATATTACTTTTTCATTCCTTCTTTTTTTGTTGTTTTACGTATTTTGCTATTAAAAGGTTTGACATGTCTCATTGACCAATTAATAGAAAACTCTTCCCTATAGTTTAGATAAAAATTTGGTTCTTGGAATCATTAGATTGGTTTTTTGTATTGTTCTTTGGAAAGAATGTTTATACATTACGTTCCACTAAATCCTCAAAATTTTGTAAAATTTTCCCCCCTTTCGTTAACTATCATTTCCTCCAGTTGAGCTAAAGGCAATTCATTTTCATTTTCATGTTCTATATTTTTTCTATTGCTTAGAACAACATTCTTTTCGGTTGTTGGTCCTAGCTAAAACATTTAAATAAATGTGAATTAATAGGTATTTTGACATATATTTATCTAATAATTTTAAGTATATTATTAATGATAATTAAAAAAAGGAAACTCATATTGGATCGATAGTATTTTTTTCATTCACCCTCATTGATCCTTTTGAAAATTTTCCATCAAGATTTTACACTCTACGATCCTAGATCAAAAATAGTCTTATCGAAAGCTTTGTCATTTTGTGGCTCTTTCATGATACATAATAAACAATACATATTAGTTAAAATTACATATGGTTCAAAAAGTAAAAAAAGTATAAAGAATTTACGGAAGAACTTGCCTTCTTTCTTTTCTTGATGTATTATCGATATTTTTGTTACTTGATCTCTTGTAGGTCATTTCTTTATCAATAAAACCTATACACATATCATTTATTAATATATTTATAAATAAATTGTCAACTTTTCGAGTTAAGAAATAAATTTCAAGAAAACCGATGAACGCTTTCATGATATACGTGATGATGTCGATGCATGGGGGACATTGAAAAGCATGATAACAAAAAATAGTATAATAGACCGTACGATTCGTGGGGTGTATTATAAATGCACTCAAAAAATAGTGTAATAGTAGTATGCAAAATGCGCTATCCTCGTGACATGGAACATCGATGCCCTATTTCAGATATGACGCAATGATTTAAAAATTTGTTTTTCAATTTTTTTATTATACGATGCATGCAGTGTCTGTGTATATTACGATACATCGATGCTGCCTAGGTTACACGGAGCGCGATATCCATTTTTTTCCCAAAAAATTCACACAAGGGCCGAATGGTTAGGATTTCGACTATGCAATTCATCCTGTGGGTTGGATAGTCAAACTAAAATGAAAAGCTAATTCTAGTCACGAAACAAGGAGAGATAAAGAAGTAGAAAACAAAAAAAATGAAGGGTTTAGAAAGTGAAAAATAGATAAAGCTGCAGAAAAAGCTAGAAAAAAAGCTGCTGAGAAAAAAAAGTAAAAATAATAATCAAATTTAATCACGAGATGGTTTGAAATTCTATGATAAAGGGTTTGAATACGTTAGAGTTTGGTTTCTGATTTTACGAATATGCATTAGAAACGTCTTTCAACACTCACAATTCTCTCATGCTCTCTCTTGCTCTAGGTGTTTATCTTGCGAAATCTCTAGCTGAAAATTTTAGTAAAATAATAGAAAAATAATGAAAAGAGTGTTTGGTATTTGAGAAATTATTTTATGATGAATTTTTCAAAAATATTTTCATACCCATTTTTCAATTTTTTTCCAGCTTTTTCTTTTCACTTGAATAAAAATAAGTTGTGCTTTTTATTTTATTTAGTTTATTCGCATGATAGATGCGTCACATAATAGTACCACTACGCTTGGTGTGTATATTTGTATACATAGCACTAGTGCTCGATAACTAAAAATGCCAGTGCGATTATATATCACTGATAGCATTGATTTGTAGTTAGGAGACCGAAATTAATTTTAGGTGTGTACACCAAAATTTACTATAAAGGCGGTTTCTTTTTTGGCAGCAGCGTTTTTATGATCCCATGAGTACGGAGGAGTTGTGAAAGCTGTGATGCTCTATAGTGATACGACTTCTGCTTTGGGCGGAGTGGCTATGCGAGTGCATGATATCCGGTGTGCCAATGTTTTGTGTGCACGGTGCTTTCTCTTGTAAAGCGCACAGGTGATTGAGAGCTGCGGAGCAACGAGAAAAGTGGAAAAATGTGGGTTTTTTTGCCGTAATATTTTTTTATTTAACCTTTGTTTTGGTGTGTTTGGTTTATAGAACGCAGAGTGTCTGTTTCTTATGAATACCAATTAGTTTCTATTTTAGCAAGGTGTTTTATAATGCTGTGAGTGCGGTTTCTTAATCTGCATCGGGCGATTCTTTGTTTTGGCATAGTGTTTTATGATGCTGCAAACACGAAAAGAAATTTAGTAGAAGCATGGGTGTTGTATAGTAATACAATGCAGGGTGGGTGTGTCTGAGTGCATAGTATACGGTGTGCTAATGTTTTGTGCACTACGTGCTATCTTGTAGAGAGAACAGGTGTCTATTTTGGATGATAAGTGCAGAAACATAAAACATTTGCAAAACCTCACTGTCTGCAAGCTCCTCTAGTAACCTACTGAAAACGAATGTATAGGGTATTTTTATAAAGTGGTTCCTCAAAAACATCCGCTGAGGTATTTACCTATGTAGTGTCCAGAATAGTAAAAAATAGTACCTTAGCCTCCTTTCATCCAATTTGGTAAAAAAATGGAGAAAGTCATGTCCCATCTCTTAGTTCTCCCACTATTCGCTCCACAAATTGCTACTGATTTAGACATTCCAATTAGATCATCAGACTTTGGAAAAAAGCATCCTACGGGTTTGTTGGTCAAACGATACAAATTATTGGGATAGTTAATTTTTATAATGATGGATTTAATTTGGATTAAAGCTAAGAAACATGCCTTACGCTAATTAAGACAATAATAATGTTGAAATGGCGCATTATTTGTAACTACTAAGTTAATTTTAATTAAACTTGGATTAAGGTTAATAATTGCACTTAAGAGATAGTGCCTCCCTACTCTATCGATGGTGACACAGTCATGGGTCCCCATGTTTTGTGTGCGACCCCCTCTCCCCCCCCATTGGTGCAAAGTATAAAATTTAAATAGACTTGGAGATGTAATAGGTGAAAACAATGCTGCAGACGAGTTGGTGAGGCGACATATTAGTTGGGAAGAGGTCTCATATTTGACCACATGGTCCCCTATGGTCCCATAAAAAAAAATTTACCTAATGCCATGAGGGGGACACGTGGCGAGGCCCAGGGTTGAGCCATGTGCCTCCTCCTCATCGGCCTAAGCACAACCAATAACAACCTACAATCCACCCAAGACACACCAGCAAAACCTTCACTTGGCGGTCATACATTCACGAGAGAAAATGGTTGATTAACACTGTTGACTTTCTGATGCATACATGTCGAGAAGCACTAAACTACTAACTGGGCTAGCTATCTGCACTTTTTTTAAATCAAGTTTGCATGTTTAGAAGATGGAAAGAAATTATTTTTGAAAGCCATTCGAGTCCATTTACGTGTAGAATGAGTTGTGATAGATTAAAAATGATGAACACTACGCAGTTTTTTTAAGGTTTCATGTCATTTTGAGAACTTTTATTTTTTGAGTGAGAATTTGATCACTGGTCACACCTCCCCCACAAGGAACTTTTTACATCCAAAATTTTCATCACCTAGTTAATATAAAGAGCTAGAACTCAAATACCCAAAAACTCAATCAAAATTACAAAATTTTCAATTGGTTCCCTTGAGCGCTAATCAAGGCATTTTATTTATCGAGACTCAATAAAGGAACTTTGTTGTCTTATTAGTAATACAACATTCATATCGTTGTTGCGAGGAATAAAAAATAATGTTGAGTGGAGATTTAGAATATACTCTTTACCCTCATATTTTCGTGGCTTACTCATCCCTGATTAAATTGTTGAAAGACAAACTTGACTCCATTCTTTTGTTGGAGAGCAGTGACCACGGTTGTAGCTGAAAGTAGTAATTACTTTCCTTTGAGGGAACAGCCACGACTACAGTGCTTAATTTCTATTTTTGCATCACATTTTTGGTTTATCATCTTGCATTCTTGTTGGAGAGACAGGTGGATCTTCTTGTTGGAGTTGAAGTGGGAGTATAAAATTTGCTTTCCTTTTTGCGAGCGCCATGTGATATTAAAACACTTGAATTAAGATCTTTTAGTTGCGGTGATCTTTTACAGTGACATCGGAAGAGAAATAGTGATGTGATCTTTGCTGCACGATAGAAAAGAAATAGTGATCTTTGCCGGTGAAAAGTAGAGTTCCTTAGACTTAATGTTTCATAAAAACTATGGTGCACGAGTGGTATTAATACTATTTATTGAATGCAATTACCACTTGGATAGTGATATTTACTAAGTATTGTGGTCCCATTCTCATAATTTTAAATTGGTTTATGATAATGTTTAAGAATATGAGTGGTTTTACCATTATAATTTTAAATTGGTTTATGATAATGTTAAGGGTATGAGTGGTTTTACTATTATAATTTTAAATTGGTTTTATGATAACATTGAGGGTATTAGTCATTTGTTTTGTGGTTTTATTAAATTGTTTTATTATAAGGTTAAAAGATGTGTGTAGCTTTAGTAAATTGGTTTATTGGTTTATGATAACGTTCGGTGTATATAGATTATTTATTTTTTTCTTTTATTATAATAATTTTAAATTGCTTTATGATAAGATAGAGTGTAGGTTATGGTTTTACTATTATAATTTTAAACTTTTATAATAAGGTAGGAGTATGAGTTATTGTTTTAGGGGTTTTACTATTATAATTTTAAATTTCTTTATGATAAAATAGGGTATGATCATTTTTTTTGAGGTTTTACTAACTTTTAAATTGTTTTATGATAAAAGCAGAGATTGTGAGTCATTATTTTGAGGTTTTACTATTATAACTTTAAAATTGCTTTATGATAAGGGTTAAAGGGTAATGGATATTTGTAGTTTTTACTAATGCATTTAGTGTATACTAACTATAAAATACAACGTGCATAGCATTATCGTGTTTAAATATCATATCAATATCATATAATATTACCATATTTATATACATTATCTCACAAACATATTGGTTAAAGTGACATCATTTCACCCATAATTATATCTAATAACAATAATATTGGTTAAAGTGACCATATTTATATATAATAACAATATATTGGTTAAAGTGACACATATTTATATCTAGTAACAAACATATTGGTTAAGTGACCCATATTTATATCTAATAACAAACATATTGGTTAAAATTTTTTTGGTTAAAGTGCTGCATCATTTCACCCATATTTATATCTAATAACAAACATATTGGTTAAAGTGGCATCATTTTCAATATAACATTGAAGAAACCACACCTTACACATTTGGTTGGATTAGGGGTGAAAGGGTGGGTTGGTTTTTAAAATAATTTCATTTTGCAAGCAACTACGATTATGTGAGTATCTTTGATTTTTTTAAAAGTGAGATGTTTGTAGTATTTTTAATTTATACTAAAGATGATGTTGTGATTTATAATTATGTATAAAGATGTATTATAGTGATATTAGATGAAGGTTAAACTTTGAGTTTTTCAATGTTTCCAAAATAAATAGTTAACTTTCTTTAATATCAAATTTTAGATTTAATTATAGATCAATATTCAGAGATATTTAAAGAATAAGTGAAATTTTTCTTATTGACCAATTTTACAAGTAGAATTGGTATTTTTTTTATTTGGTTTAATCATTAAAGCTAAGTATCTAATTTCACAACAACATATCTTGGAAACTTCACAAAGGTGTTACATATGTTTTAACATATATCATACAATATCATGGCCACATAAACATCATCATGTACCAATTCTACTTGGACCACTAACTTACAGACAACATGTAATGTCTTTCCTACACATGTTGATATTTGGTTTCCAATTAATTTCATGCGTCTCCTTATTAGGATTATGCTGATGTGGGAATTCAATTATATACTCTAATTTTTGTATTAAGTAGTGAAAAACATGTTATTGTTCCAATTGTAGAAATAGTACGTATGTTTGTTGTTAAAAAGTGTATTGATGTAGCAAACATCACATCCTATACATATGAATCTATTAGTTTTGGATGAAATATGCTTAAATATTCTATTTTTGAAGTGACATTTAAAATTCTTAAAAAAATATTGCATAGGAATATATTTGCAATATCATCATTACCCATTTCATAGAATATTATTTCCAAATTGATGAAAATAGTGAGGGGTTTTCATATAGACCTTCTAACTTGATCCTTACATATATATTTTTTCCCATTTCTCATGATATTTTTCAATTCTCTTACATGGATGATTGATGGATTGGAAAATATGCAATTGTTATTTACTACAAAATCCTCATAAAAAATGGCTCTTTATTTTGCAAAAATAAGTCTAGATCCTATAAAGCTCATTTTAATCAATATGATATATTCAATATGTTTCACTATTCTTGGAAGAATGTAAGTCTAAAATCATGTAAAATATCCATGTCCTTTATAGATCTTGAAAGCCATTACATGTATAGTGGTTTCTAGTATGTTAAATGTTGTAACCATGACATAGTTGAAAATAGTATTAAAATGTACTGTGGAAAAAATATGACTATCAATACAACTCTTATGTAATATTGCTTACAAGGTATAATTTAATTTTAGTAATGTCTTGAGAGATAATCTTCAGATTAATACCTTGAGATGTTGAATCACTCAAATATATTATAATGCAACTAATTCACGGTAAAGAAATTGTAACAACCTCCATAGAACCTCATAACTTAAACTAAGGGTGGTGAAGGTGATGTACTATTATAGACCCAACCTCCCAGTGTCTCTGTTATGTGAAAATGGGGGCCTATCAATTTTCAACTCATTGGAAATTAAAGTAAACATCATTATTGCATTCGTCTGAGTAAATGTTTTCTGTTTATATAGTTTTCTATAATCTTGCTCATGGATCAAAAAGATATGGCCATTTAAAGATTTAAACAAATAACGTCTTGCCACATCACCATGATTTTCCATGTGGCACCCATGTGGTCCCCTAGTGGTTTCCCATCGCGCTCCGACTCACTTTGTCATGTTATCACGGGTGATTCATGTCATTTCCCATCCTATATGAGACCACTATGGCATAAGCCACATCACCAGCACATAGCCTCCCTTGAACCCTTCAAGGGCTTGTAAATTGTCAAATTCCCATTATAATGTATCTCACCCCTTGTGACTCATGGCATACCATGTAGTCACATAGAAAAAATCTAGAGGTGATGCAACGATCCTTTCACGTCAAATGATGGAAGGTTTTTCCCCTCTAACCTTACATCTCTCAACATGTCTCTCCCACCACTGTAATGATGGCATGTATGTCCTAATATACCAATATGAAATTATTTTTGTCAACTCGTTGAGAATTTGTTTCTTGGTCAATATTGGACATCAAGCTAAACCATGTACCCAAAACTTGTACACAAGAAACCACACAGGTTCGAAGACCCTTAGATGACATCAACTCAAAATAGAATTTGTAGTCAACTCTCGGGAAGAATATTTATCACCTCTACTATCAATCTTTTCATTTCTCCTTGATGAACACTTCCAACCTGTAAGCCCCCAAGGTGACATCAACCTAACATGATTTCATGTTGAAATCATCTTATCTATATTTGAATTGTCCATGATGTCACTCATTTTTGGCCTCTTTAGCTTTCAAAGACATGCCCTTTTCCTCCCTCCATGTGGCATGCCCTTTGAGTGCCATGTCATTCCAAATTCACAATATCATACCTGCTATACACATCACTAGGTCTCACTCTAGTCTACGCATTCAATGTGTAAAATTTCAATTTCCCCTTTGTAATTTTCTCGAACCCAATTTGCATTACTTTGCCACCTCACAACTTCAACATCCTAAAGATGTGAATTCCTTTGTGTTTAGTATGGGGAAATACCTTTGCTCATCATCTATATCTGTCATCTAGAATTATAGTACATACTTTTAGGGACACTAAGTTCTAAGACCATGTGATTCGTGTAGATGATACTTTCCATTACGTATCAATTGTTAGGAAAATTTATCCATCATAGAGATTTCCCTTCATTGACACTTAGTCGTTTATATTACCTCCTAAGATTGGTTATCTATGTATTTGTGTACTTTATATGTGTGTGTGTTTACATTCTTCATTGAGATTTCTTTCATGTTCGGTGATGTTGATCCCTCTACTTTGATACGTGCATAAACTCGAAATTTCTTATAAATGAATTAAAGACTCAACAATAGACTACAAACATATCAATACAGAAATATTGAGTCATTATTGAAATCTCCCATCCTACGAGACCATATAAAAATGCCTCGCTACACTCATTATTAAACGTAGTAGCATTAGTTACCCATAAAGTTACTCAAAAATTAGTTTTGTCATCAATTACTTATAGAAACAACATTAGATATCATTCGGTCATATGGTAATGCATAATTTTACCATTATTTATAGGATGGTCACCAAAAATCATACACATGTATCATAAGGAATTGTAGTGATAAGGACATAACATGCACCTGTCACGATGATGTGCATTAAACGATTATCTCGCATCCAGGTGCATGCATAGCTCTCCTTTAGAAATCAAACATTTTGGCTCAAAAATTTGGCGTCAAAAAGTCATCAACCACTCACATGATGTTAATAAATAATAAATGAGTGTGCTTGAGACAACAAAAGATATTCCTCATTGGCATACACCTTTAACAATAATGATAAGCATTGCCATTTTCATTCACATGTATCATTCAAACATTCATGCAATGAATAATGACATTATCATTTTACAACACCAGTCCCACAAAAAAAATACGACACACGGTGAAATATCATTCACGACATGAGTAAATCACTTATATTTCATTATAGATGAGTCGGGAGAAACTGACGTTGGGACTCTAACTTTCCTCCAAATCATGAGGCTACTTTGAAATGCAAACATTCTTCAGATATCCACCCACGAGACGATTCATGTCCCTGCGAATGGAACCCATTTGTATGGATTTTCACACACGACCATATGCCATTCATTTTTCTTTCTTGACCCCCCTGTGGTTGAAGGCATGCTAGCAGTCATGATTATTTTCCATTACTATGGGTGTTAGATCATCCTTGTTCTCCAGCTCATACACATTATTAAGTGTGCAAAGCATTCACTTTTTCATATACGAGTCATGAAGGTATTTAATGTATGGTTTTTCATTTTAATTTCTCCTTCCACTTGAGTGAGTGAGCTCCATATGCAAGATTTAATGCATATTCTTCGGGTGTCACTATCTATGGATTTTACATCAAAAATGTACGTAGAGTAATTTAATTGTAAGCTAATATCACTGATAAATCTCCCCTTTCAATTCCAAAATCTGCTGAATACAAGCCCTAGTCACACTGCCATCTTATTTAATATAATTAAAATGGTTTTACAATTCATAAATTTTTTTTATAAGAGTGTCTATCCATAAAACCCCACTCCCTTAAAGGGACATTTTCCTTCAGTATTATGTTCTTGGAAAAAATTCTTTTTTACACATAGATTTTATAAACATATCTCAATAAATTCACATTTATTGCTTGTATATTTCTAAAAGTTTCTTGCCTAAAAAAATCCAGTTGGTATGAAAACTAGTTAAACAAATCAATTTCTTTGTGGATATTTACAATTCTATAGTGTTTATTGTCACATGTATCCATATTTGAGTGAATATCTTTCTGGATTGTTCCATCTATAATATCCATAGTTTTTGTCCACCACACTCAATTCCTTTTCACCAAAAAAATCTCAACTTATTGCTTCTAGAAGTACTGATCAAAGTACCCCCTAATCCCAATTTGGCATGCCCATGACTCTTTTAAAAACAATTTACGTTTCAATTTTTGGTGTCTCTTTTTCTACTCTAGTCCCTCAAGTGATTCGGTCTCTCTTAAGTGAAATCACTCACCTTTCAGCTTAGGCATCCACTTCTCTACTTCGCTTTACCTGGAAATCACATCCCCTGGAAAGGTTTCCTCACATTGGAAGAGTTCTGTAACAAGATTTCCCTACCCATGCACATTCAAATCGGTCACTGACGTATGCTTTGAGGAAAATTGATTTTATAGTATCAGGGTTCTAGTGCCTACCACCATGACCTTTTTTCCCTTAATTATTCCACTCTAATGTGTTTGGGTGAATTTGTAGAAAGTGTTCTCTTTCCTCTTCCTCGAATCACATAAAACTAAACATGGGACCAGTATCGATGCTGACAAGCATGAGATTGGGTCTTCAAAAAACAACATGTTTGTTTAATGTCTATTCATCATGAATTAATATTTATATGCAACTAAACATAATGAAAATATACACATAATCCATAGTAGAGCGTAAAGCAGAGCAAAGAAAAATTGTTCGAGGTTTTCAATGGCTACTAATGAATCAGTAACATTAATGACTCTCTCTCTCTAAAATTTTCTCGAGTGCCGAGAAAACAGAACCATTTGTTGGTTTAAGGAGTCTTGACCTAGGTTCGATTTTTAGGTTTATCAACAAACAACGCTATTTCTGCCCCCTTTTCAATGGATTTCTCGCATGGGGTCAAGGTCTCACCTAGTAGTAGTGTGGGAGGGTGTTGTAACTAGGTTTTTACACCTTGAAAGAAAATTTAATTGAAGTGGGTCCTTCCATATCTATTACACGACTACACCATTGAAGCCCTATACGAAATCATGTGGGATGGGATTTGGCGAAATAAATACCAAGATAAGCCCGAGTTAGATGTAACAAACTCGGTAATCAGGATGCAACAAGATAATTCACATCCGGATCTGTACATTCATTCCTTCTTGAGTGCTGCATCCATGTGCGCATTCATAAAGAAAAAAGTATTCATCGAATAGATATAATCACGAAATAACATACATAGAAGCCAATAACCATAACACATAAATGCCCATGTGGTGGCAAAACGGTCGGTGATGAGGTGTTTGTTAAGGCACTCCATTACATAGAAGTCTTCGATCGAAACCCATGGGTGGAATGGAAAGGGAAAAAAAATGGGAAGATTAGGATTAGTCTAACGAGCAAACCATAACACATAGATACTCGGATATCACAAAAACAATCTTTTCCATTCATTCATATCGGATCCAACTTTACATAGTCTATTTACCGAATGGTACACAACAAGCGAGGGTCCATACACGATAGACTTAGGACTATGTGCACATGACTAAACAGGATCATACCTAGACAAACGACACAAAGGTCCGTGATTTGTATCCAATCTTGATCCAAAACTTAGCCTACCTCTAGCCATGATCTATCCATCTATTTCTAACATGTTATCTTTTGCTTTCTCTATGGTCTACAAACCATGGTTTTAGAACCCTTGATTACCCTTCTGACCCATTATAATTCATTGTAGGGTGTTTGACCACATCATAGCTCATATGCTAGACTAATGCATTAAAAAAATTGTTTCAAAATTTTTCGCTAGAGACCACTGTCCCAACAAGCCAATCCTTCCTTAATGATAACTTTCCCGAACTACAGCATATATTAAATTTTGGTAAACTTCGCTTTTGTGAGAGCCTTTGTAAATATATTGACATGCTGTTGAACCCAAAAAACATGGGGAGCATTGAACCCAATATCCAAAAAATCTCCCCCCAATGCGAGGTGCAGGGTGAGTTCAAACTCGAGACCTTTCACTCTCGATACCACTTGTTGGAATCACGATTGTCGTTGGACCAAAACATACGGCATTAGTATCACTTACAATCGCTAAAGTTAGGATGCATGAGAGGAAATTATTCCATGTCGCGAAACACACGGGGAGCATTGAACCCAATGTTACAACAACAACTCGATCAATGTTTGAACAATATTTGTACTTCAATAATGAGATCATGAATGAGATTTTCTGATGAAGTGTATGTGATGCTCAATGTGTTTCATACAATGATGTTGAAATAGATCTTTTCATATACTAAATTTCACTTCGATTATTCACACCAAAGTGTAGTTGGAATGAATACCAAATTTATGGTTAGGATATGATAAAGCGAAAACCACTAGAGGCTTCACTTCTTTGGCATCAACTACCTGCATGATACTCTGCTCGGATAAAGGAGATGGACTTTGTTTCTTACAAGACGTAGGGTCCCTAAACCAAGTGAATACTACCAACAACTCGGTAGACTTTGCGATCATCGGGAGCCACTTTTACTTTCTGTGGCTGTGAAACGATGTTGTCGAGAATGGCACCTAGAAAAGACATTATCTGAGAGAGAACTATCCATTTTAGCATACCAAAGCTGAGGGGCTTGTTTGAGACTACTAGAGAGGATGCCTTTGCAACGAAAACAGGGCTAGAGTCATTTTGGATAAAGCTGAGGTTTGTTCCATGTAGATTTCTTCATGCAAGTCCCCCATGTAAGAAGTAGTATTTAACATCCATGCCCCGAGTGGAATTCCCATTTAAATAAAGTGAGTAAGGGAATGAACAAGGTAGGATAGAATTCATTTTGGCAATGAGGGGAGAAGGTTTTCGAGTATAGTCAATGTATCAATTTGTGAAAAATCATTTATCAAACAAGATGAGCTACATGTTTATCCACTTTTCATCTGAATCAAACTTTGTTTTATAAACCCATTGCATTTGACAATTTTTCTTCCCTTTGGAAAGAGGAACAAGATCCCAAGTATTGTTTGCCAATAAGTCATGATATTCTTCATTTATAGCTATATCCCAATATGGATGACCTGAAGCTTATACAAGGGGTCCCTGAATTAGGATTTTTCGGAACTTGAGCCAATAAGGAAGAGACTCTTTTGAGTTGAGAATGTGTGTAGCGTTTATCTGCAGAGATCCCTTGCAAGATAACCTGCTACATCCCGAGTAGAGCGGGCCCATTTTGGAAGTTATAGAGCTTAGGGATGATCCTAGGAGTTGGAGAATGATTTTCTATCCTCATTTTCATCATCCAAACTAGAAGGAATTTTGTCAAAGTAGAATAGATAGAGAGAGGTGCAACATATGCCAAATCGTACTGTGAAAGGCCAAGGGTGGCACTCTACCGAACTAGACTTATGAGCTGACATATTTTCCATTAAATTTTACATCTCTTCTAATGATTACATTTTTGGATTTTGGTTGAAGAATTATATATCCTTTGACATATTCAGGAATATCTAACAAAAATGTATTTTTCACTCTTAGGTTCGTAGGGCGTTATGTTTCACATACGGAATATGGGCCTAAAGCTTCACTTCCAAAAACATGAAAGTGACTTTCACATCTGGTTTGATTGAGACTCTAGGCTTGTTTTTGGAGTTATATTCCTTAAAACCTTAGTAGGAGTGAAATTTACTATGTAATTTGCATGAGTTAATTTCTCACGCCCAAAAATTGAAGACTATGTCCTACTTTTAGATTGAAGCACATAAACATAGCCATTTCTTTTTTAGAGTGTGATTATTCCACTTTCAAATACACAATTTTATATGTGAAATTATATGGAACAATATGTTTCATGATTGAATGCTATGCTCGAAATGCAAAAGTGGATAGATTCATTTTTAACATATATATCACTCCATTGTCAGTTCTTAACTTAAGTAATGTGATGTCTAGATTTGTTTCTCAACAAACTCCTTAAAGGTCAAGAACATGTTAGAAACTTCACTCTTGAGTTTTAAGAAGTATGCCCAAGTGCGTATGGAAATAATCATCAATGAAATTTAAGAAGTACTTCGCAACCAAAGAAAGAAAAGTCAACGGGGATGTGGACCACATAAATCATTATGCACAAGCGCAAAGGGGTGGAAAGCGTGCCAAGAGGCACATTTGTCAAACCTATCCACGATGATGTTTTCACGAGTACACATACGGAACAAGAGAGCACTGCATCTCGGCAAGATACTACCATAGTAAGACACTGTCACCATATTTTATTTACATAGATTTTGAAGAGAGTGACAGTTTAAGCTGCAGCCAAATTTCGTCATGCCAAAGTTTGCGCACTACATCATTATGAGATGGAGGGAAGACATGATGACCCAGATTTGTTAATTTTATACAACCTTGTGGAGATCATGAAACAATTCCAACAGAGCTAAAATATGTCTAGGATCTTTGAGGTCCTTAATTACAACATCATCAAGTGAGAATTCTCTGTTTTCCCTTGACCTAAATGAGTTATTTGATAAACGGATAGAAGTTTCGAGGAACTAAGGTGGGTAAGACATAATACATTGTTAAGTTGACCATTATCAACATGAATGGTTCCAAACCCTACAACACTAAGATATCTATCATGACCAACATAAATTTTTTGGTGTTACAATCATTTAAAGAAGAAAATATGGCTTTATTTTGCTTCCCATGTGTGAAGGCTCCCGAGAATCAATGAGACGCTCATGAGAATGGGAAGAAGAAGATACCATTCAAACGCAACGAGATCTTGATGCTTTAAAAACCACATGAAAAAAGTGCCATTCCCGAAAGATGAAGTTGAAGGAAGCTCCAAATTGATGTTGTGTTCTTCATTGTTGCTTCCAAGGCTTCCATGTCTTAAAACATTTTGACTCTACGTGGCCATCATGATTACAAAATTTGTAATGTTTGTCTGTCTTATTCACTTTATTTTTATTTTCCTTATCAATTGTTGAGTTTCTTTTTAGGTTTGTGGTTGAGAATTTATTAACACCCTATTTGGTTTAGGACCATTATTTTTTAGGATGTTTCTTCTTAGGATTCTTTTAGTATGGTTATTGTTGGGCTGCTAGGTTTATTAGATTATTTTCTAGTATTAATAAGACCAAGGTGTACAGAGTTTTCCACGTGTGAAAGAATCTACAAAAAGCATCGAGCTTGTAAGGTTGTTCCTTGAGAAATGAGGGATTCTCTAGTGGAATGGAAGTTGAAAACAAATATGAAGTATGCAGGGAAAAACTTGGCAATAATGGAATAGATAAGGCTTCATCTTCCTTTTTGTGCCTTCCTAAAATAATTCTAAGGGTCTTGAATTTTGGACAAAAAACTTCAATGAAGGAGAAATGATTGGGGTCCAAAGCAGCCATTTCAATCTAGTGGGCTCCAATTTCATTTTTTAATGCCAAAAACAATATTTATCTTTTTCATAGCTTCATCAAGGGAGTCAATGTCTTGGATATGAAATCTAGGATCTCGAGAAATTGACATTCCTATCAACCCTCGTGTTTTTGTCTTGTTTATTTTTCCCATTTAGCGGTTATCTCCATCATTAGGTTTATTTTATTTTCCTGTGGCTATTCTATAAGCCATTAACCTAAGTAAGTCTACCATGTGAGATAGTCATTGGAAATAATTGGCGTTGTTAAGAATAACTAGGAATTCCCTTTCATTATTTTTAAACAAAGGTGAAAGGGATAAACGAACTTCTCTGGTGGAAATATCTCAAAAAATTAGGCCGAGTTATGTCTTTGAAAACGGCTTCCGAATGAAGAAGTTATGCCTTTTTGAAACAAAGTTGTAGTAGATGTTGAATTGTTACATGAGAGGGATTTGAAAGATGATGATGAAGATGCTAATTTAAAAAAAAGAAATACCTCATATTCCAAACTTAAAACGTTAGCTCACTTACTACTTTATGTGACCCACTTTTATAGATAAGTAGAGAGTCATGTTTACAATGTTACTTTTGCACGTACTTTTTAAATTAAAAAACCTTTTTTTTAAATGGAAGCAACTTTAAAATGATTTTCAAGAAAAATTAACTTAACAAAAAATCTCTTTAGAAAAAGAAACTTGAAAGAGACTTGGACAAAGACTTTATTATGAGAAAGTAACTTTACACCAAGCCAGGGCTAGTAAAAAGGATTTTGTAATTGTTTGAAAGGAGGAAGGAGTTTTTTTTCTCTTCGATGTGCGTGCTTTTTCCTAAAAAAAACACAAAATTCGTGCACAAAAAAAATAAAAATAAAAGCCTTAAGGAGCATAACGTTGAATTTACATTTAATGCTTACTCGTAACTACATTTTTTTTGCTATTTCTGATTTCCCAAAAGATCACACAAAGACACATGGAAAGAGCATAAGTAGCAGAAAAAAATTAAATATTCATATTTTTGATTTACTTTGAGATGCTTTTATGACATAGAAAAAATAACATACGGAAAGAAGGTATACCAGCAATAAATAAAACTATAAAGCGAGAAATAGGTAGAGGGAACCGAAATCAACATAAGGATTAATAAATATGTCTGTAAAAAAGTACTTTGTACCACTAGATCTAAAATGACATAACTTGAACGCTTGAAAATCTTTTAACGCAGCTTGAAAGGATTTTCTCATTTTATGTTTTATATTATACGGACACAAAAAATAGTTCTCTTGGCACCGAAAATGGTAAAAAATAGTAGATCTTGAAAATGGTGGTACTTTGTCACGGTGAAACGAGCTTCAGATTTGGATCAACAATGGATGCGGCCCTCAAAATGGCTCTTATACCATGTGAGAATTTAAGAGGAAAGTTCTTAGATTATTCATGGTCACAAATAGATCACAAATCAATACACCGGAAATTATTTGACGTGGTTACAAAACCCTCGAAGAGATCGGATCCCACCGCTTGAGCCAATGCGACCCGCAATTTATTAATATAAAGAAAAGAAAAAAATTACATAAGCTTCTCTCTGTAAAAGGTTACCAAATAAATGACCCTCCATATTAAATAGAGATCATGGACCAATTTCAGTGTTAAGCCACAGATCAAGTGTCGGTAATACGGAGGAGAGAGTGGCTTAGTCGGATCACTACATATTATGACCATCGGATTATAAGTTACAAATGTACATAGTAAAGAAACACATTTTACCTAACTCTACGCTAGACTAAGTTATACTTAATTACTTCTATGTGTCGGAATAACCTAACATGGGTCATCTCCAGCATGCATAATGGTACTTGTTGGGTGGAATTTAATTTGCATCCAAGGAGTGTCTACACTTGAAACTTAAGTAATCCTATAAGAGATAAGCTAGCTTAATTCAAAATAGTAGTTTTCTTCTTTTCCCTCCAAAATTCATCAGTCTTATTTATTATTTTTCCTTAGGAGACCACGTTTAAGTTAATATTTCCTCGAATGTGGGTATTTTTTGTGTATGCAGGTGTGATGGTTTGTTACTGTTTGGATACTATGTTGCATATGAGTGATGATTTCACCAACCGTGAGAAGTAAAAAACAGTAGATGTAAGGTATTGAATTGTATTCCAACTAATCCTTTAAAAGTGTAGGTCTACTATTGCTAGCCACAACAAGGGGTTGAATTTTGGTGTTGTTTCATCATACTTATAGGGCTGAATTTTAGTTTTTATTACTAGCCTTGAAAAAAGAGGTTTAATTTAATTAATGATGCGGTTATTATTAAATATGCTAATTTTAAAAAATTGATTATTGTTGGTTCTAAAACTTGTAATAATTATACTATGGTATTTAAAAAATTATTGATATACACATGTTTGTAAAAATTTCAAATTTTTTAAATTATGTTTAGGTATAAAATATTATTTTACGTTTCATCTTTTTAGAGAAATGTTATTGATAGCAATTTGAGATTCGTTTATGCTATAGTTTAACATGTGTACTAACGTAATGACTATGGTAAAATGATTGATTTTAATTTAAACTAAAAGCCCGAGTGGGTGTGTGATAGAACATATGAAGACTCAATGGTTGCAAAAGGAAAGAGGCATGTCCAATGGAATTCAACATGGATAGAAAGGGAAACTCCCCTGAAATAGTGGGGACCTTATAGAACTTAAAGGAGAATTTGAAGAGATATAAATAGAAATCAAGAAACTTTCAGAAGCAACAAGTGCTAGCTATATGAAACTCAAGGATGCAAAAATGCATGCGGGGAGTTGACATTACAGCACCTTATCCTCGAAAGAGGAAATTCATGCTAAAAAGGCCAAAAGAGGCCTCAATAGGTTAATAGGAAAGAAATCCAAATATCATGTTGGTTATATGGGGAAGAAAATTTGAAAAATGACAACTCAAGATGAATTCAAAGGAAGGAGTGTTCATGTGAGTCGTAGGCACATGAAACATTTAAAAATGGTAAGGAAGGGAGGGAGCATCCCCTCAAAACTTTGGATTTTTTTTATATATAATGAATTGAAAGTGACCCACATGGTATTGTGGAAGTGAGCATTTTGAAGTGCTATAAGAACTATGGGTCACTCATGTTTCCCTTGAATGTATGCATGTATTCTAATGATGGCCCGGAGGACAACCCATGATACTACTGACTTTAGTAGGGAATGGATTATTTTTGGGATGTTGTATATTTTACCTTTAAATTTTCATTGTGAATGCATTTTATGTGTTTCAACTGATTTTTTACTGTGGCATGGACATGTAAATTTGTTTTTGTAGTTTTATGTTTTCTGTGAACTCATTTTTTTCCTTTTCTTTATCCTAGTTTATTTTAATCTTTCCTTTTGAATTTCATGCTTTGGGGCCTTGGGAGAAATATATTGGGTGTTAGGAAAACCATATATTTAGGTAAGGAAGTGATGGGATCCAGAAAATTTTGGCCCAAATGAGGCCCTACATGTAAATAAAGGTACGTGAAAAATGTGAAAGGTTCCAAAGTATGTCATATGGGTAAGGAAAAGGCCATTGTTGGAATACATTTGAGCATTTATCCTTAGTATGAAAATAAGGATGAATAAAGGAAATATATTTATGGAAAAAAATTGATCTCATGTGAATAAGAAAAAAAAAAGAAACACAAGTCATATGAGTTTTTGAATATTGCAAAAAAATCATATCATTTGATGGTGTTCAATGATAAAGGTAGGGTAAAATATAGAAGGGAAGGAATTTGTGTGAAGAGTTATTTTGGGCTAAGTTGGAAAAAATGTTCTTCTAGATGGATGCATGCCTTGCATGGATATAATAGGTTCTCTTGACCTTGGTTGTCTTTGAGATATGTGGATATTTTCTATGTTCATAAACACGTTGATGATTAAATGAAGGTATGTAATGTCAATTGTATTTGAAAAGGTGGTTTAATAAGAATCATTGTGTGGAATGATGATTGGTTATAATCATAATATTTGATGATTAAATACACACACACACACACACACACACACACACACACACAAACACACATATATATATGGCATGTTTGGGATAGCATAGAATTAATTCTCAATGAGATTACGGAAGTTGTGTGAAGAATCGATTGAAGGCAGAAATGGCAAAAATTCTATACATATTATATCACACAAACATGAATTTTATGTATACATGTTGTATGATGTATGACAAAAGAAATTTCGATGGTGGTGTCAGCAGGTACATGGATTACTAACCAAAATCCTTGTTTACAAAATTGGGCATCCATGCCACTAAGCATCATGTTGAGGTTTGATGAGGAAGCTTAGTGGAGTACGGATCTCTAATAATAGGAGTTGAGAAAAACCATAGGTCTTTGTAGCTAAGAATCACATAGTTTTTAATTTTTTTGTTCCCTGGAAATTTGATAAAATCATTGGAGACTATGTTCAGTGAGAACATGCGGGGATATTGAGGCACCCTAGGGATAATGTGACGATAATAGCTAATGTAATGACAACCTTGGGGAAGGATTGAGAACACAATTGTGAGCACCACCGAGAATTTGTTGGAGAGTGTGTGTTTATCCTAATGAAAAGCATATATGAAAACACTGAATTATATTTCTAAATATACATATCTCTCGTAGATTTAATTGATACTCTTTATTCTGCATGAAACCATGCATATTTTGTGCCACGGTGAATTGTAACAAGGAGATATTAAAGAGGCTTTGAAAACTCATAAATGGGCTTCGATAATTCTATGTGCAAAATGACTAAGAAAAATACCACAGAGGTTTGGTTTTCAAGATGGAGTTGATTGAAGATCGCATGGAGCATTACTAATTGTTTGATTTAGGGTTGATAAACACTTGGGGATTTTTAAGTAAAATCAAATACTAAAGATCACATGGATTTATAACGAAGAATATTTTGTCTATGGGAGGTATGTGAGAAAGAAATTATGATGAAATAATATTAAAGAAAAATCATGGAGCTACCAACATGCGCATATGAGGGTGGACTATAGGTCAAACAACAACATCTTGAAAGAATGTACAGTACAACAACATTGATAGAGGTGATCAATTTTTGACTCAAAAATCAACGAGATTCTCGAGAATGACATGAAACTTGAATGAAAACTTAACTCATTATTGATCATTGTAGATTTAATCAGCTCGTTTCACGTGAAATGGACTCCATAGCTTTCCAGTACTTGTCCCTTTTCTTAAATAAGAAAAATTTGGTAAAAAAATGGAGTCGGGGTGCCCGGTGGCGGTCTATGCCTACTAACATGGCTTCTTGACTGAACCTTCTCACCTTGTTGGTCAACCATTTGGTACATTGAATGTAATTGCCAAAGTGAGGTGTTAGTTGGGGTGTCTTGGTGCAATTTGGCATGTTTTCATTGGTTGTGTTTACATTCCCAGTAAGGAGGAAGGCATGTGACCCATTTTGAAACATGCATTATCCCCTCATGATGGCATTGATTATGGATGATTAGGAAGGTTTGGTGAGAGTTGAAAAATAAGTTATGGTGAAACTAACATGTATTAACTACTGACTATATACATTGATTCAAACCTATTATCCCATCTATTCAATTTATAAATTTATAAATGGAGAGAGGGGGTACATGTATGTAGACTAACCCCAAAAAAATGTGATAGCTTGGGACCAGGGTGAAAGCAAGGTCTACATCATAATCTGGGTGTTAAACCTGTCAGGATTCATTAATGTTCATGGGTATTATGAACATTTACACCACCACAACATAATCTAGGCTTATTCATAGCAGTATAAAGATAGGTTTTTCATAATGAGACTAAGTTATCATTGAAAAAATCAGTGTCCCCTGAAATTTGCATAAATAAATAAAGTAGCTGGAGGACATTTTTAGAAAATTTTAGGCAGATTGTAGGCAAATAGATTTTGACTGCCATTGTGGGTGATAAATAGGAAAAGATGGAGAATGTCATAACCTAAGTTTTTTAAAACTAGGTCAGAATTTAAAAAAGAGCTAGGTATTTTTATATTGAACTCAATGGAATAGGTCAAGAATCCATAGATGGTATAGATAGTTTTTGGGTTGAGCTAAGGGATGTATGGATGTAAGAAAGATTTGAGCAGGTGCTGAAGAGTTCTTATGAAAGATATATAGGAAGTTTTCCTCTTCATAGAATTATTTTACAACAATTTATGTGATGAGGTTCAACTCAAGTTTAAATTCTTTTATCATTAATTTTTCATTATGTGCTTTAATGAGATGAAGGAATGCATAAATATTTTGACTCATTTAGTGCAAATGTCTGTCTTCATCTTTGAGTTATTTGATCTTTTTGTTGAGAGTTCTACACGGAAACATATTAATGTATGAAGATAATAACCCATTATTTGCAACAAAATTTCCTTCTTGCTATTGATACAAATTTATATAATTGATACAAATCATGTTAAAACGTGATGCAACTGGGAGGGTGAACTCAAGTCTTCAAACATTTTGTTGTGTTCTTCTTGCTGGCTACATGGATTATGTAGCATTATGTTCATTGTATTCCATTTGAATATGAACTAGTTATTATTGAATATCTATTAAACAAGACATATTTTTGAAAAGACCTAGTTTCATCCTGAAAAGTGTAATATGATCCTAGATTCTAGTTTTTGTGATTTAGAGATAGGAAAGAGAACACCTCCAACAAATTGAGATCATGTGATATTAGAGCTACGGCGACTGAGTTGCAAGATGGGTGGCAAAAAGAGTCTCCAAGAGCATAAGGAGGCGGTGACTTTGAATGGATGACATATGAGTTGAGAGGATGTTGGAAGCTGACGGAAGAAGAGAAGAAGCACATGCTTTGTATGTGTAAATTAACGGTAAACCAAGGTTACAAGGGCCAACTCTGCACCAACAAGAGAAACCTCCAAGATGAAGCTATTAATGTTTTGTCATGAGTTCAAATAGTGGTTTTGTTGTATATTGTCAATTTGGCAAAGCATATTTAATAAGCACACCATATTCTAGTGGATAAAGGGGTGGATGAGGTAATAAAGTTGGCCATCATCATATATGTTAGAGGCAAAGGAAGATCAATAGAAAATATAGGGAGTTATTAGAATTTTAATTGCAGGTCTTCCATTTATGTGCGTAGCTTACTTTTACAACATTTGAGCAACATACCAAAGGCATAGGTATGAAGTTTCTCTCAAGATGAGCTATGAAGGTGGAAGCCCTGGAGAGAGCATAGGCTATTAAAGGCATTACCAATCCAATTTTGATGATGAGAAGACAAAATATATGGGATTGGGGATGTAGTTCTGAAGTGTGGAAGTTCTCTATGGATTAAGGCATCAAGCATATGAGAAGGAGATGTCACCGCAGCAGGACAGCGCCGAGAAGTTGCAGCTCCCTGAGACAAGTACAACTCTCAAGGAGTGTTTTTCGAGGCAGCATTGATTTTGAATACTTATGGAATCAATGCCCTTGTACATTTTTATTCACTGATCAGTAGTGGTTATGTGTGAACAATGCATGATATTGGTTAAACGAATGAACCAAATTTTGGGCATTAAACATAATGAGTTTATCTCACATGAAAAAACTTCAATGTTTACGAAAAGAAGAGGTTTTTTGTATCATTGTAATGTGCATGGACATGACACTGAAAATACTGGATGTTACCATGAATATTCATTTAAATAAGGTGAAGAGATTATATGAAACATGATGCAAGGTATAAAGAGTTTTTGTGAAGGGAATCGTAGCAATATTGAGCAACCTTCAGGGCAACATGAGTGCGAGAAGAGAACCACAAGCTAAGAGAGGCACAATTAGGTGGGCTGTTATGAGATTTTTACATGGAATGCCTTGTCTTTTTTTTTTTCATTACTTGTTTAGGTACTTATATTAAGAGTGAACACTTTATTGTCACTATTTTCAACGAGTAGATGTTTTCATTGTGTATGTGTTAGTTTGTTATATTCCATATTAAGGACATTTGTGGTGTACAAAATTGTCATTCAGGTTATTTAGAAAGTTTGTCATGTGTTACCTATGATGTTTGGTTTTGCATTTGTGAATAAGAGTGTTGTCGTTCAGATGATTATGTTTTTGTACAGAATACGTATATCATGATATTTTTATGAAGGATATTACTACTCATGTACAAAGTTATCTTGAAGATGTTAAAGAAAATTTATGTTTTACAATTTCAGAATGGAAGGTCAACTTTGCTCTTTTAACAATTGCTTTTAGGGATGAAGTGTTTTTAAGCCGTGCAAAGATGAAGTTAAGAACATATTCTGTTCCTCGGTGTCATTTATTCACCACGCAGTAATCATAATATTTGCTTGATTCTTGACGGGACGTAGGTCTTCTGCTGGGGATGGTAAGTGAGTACCTTTGTTGGGGATTGGAGGACACCAGCGGTGACTTTGTAATTTGGATTGGGTTACTAGATATTTTTGGGTTCAGGATATTTATTGGCTAGGGAAATAAAATTTTGGCGTCAAAAACTTCTTAGTGGGGAGGTGTGATCGGGTGAATCTAATTTTCACTCAAAATAAAAGTTCTTGAATGACAGCTTGAACAACCACATAGTGTTCATCATTATTAAATCCAATACGATGTGTTTCACGTGAAATGGAACCTATATATTTTCATAAATGAGTTTTTGTTTGTTTTCCTAAACATGCAAATTTGATAAAAAAAGTGCGAGAGGGAGCCCGAGTCAATGGCCGCCCTCTCGCGCCCGCGTATATGTGCGTGGGTAGGTCAACGGAGTTTGTGTGTTTTCTTTGGCGAATGTGACTACCGAGTGGTAGGTGTTTCTTTGGTGCATCTTGGTGGGTTGGAAGGTTGTCATTGGTTGTGTTTAGCATAATGAGGAGGAAGTAACGTGGCTCGGCCACAGGCGACACCCCCTCAAGGCGGTGTTCAGCACATTGAGACCGGAGCAGGGCGGGGGTCGAACATGAGACCTCCACCCATGCCCCTACCACGCTACCAACTCGTCTACGCATTAGTTCTTACCTATTACATCTCCTTAATACAGTAGTACCTGTCGACAGCCTTACAGCTGAGGGGGAGAGAGGGGGCCCAGCCCCCAAAACATGTGACCATGACTTTAGATCATCGAAAGACGAGCATGAGGCATTATCCCTTAAGCACGATTATTAAACCAACAATCTAGGTTTAATTAACGTTAAATTGGTGTTATGAACATTGCGCCATTACAAAATTAGTAAAGACTTAATTGAAGTAAGCCCAGGTTTGTTAGCTCTGTTAAATTTAAACTTGTCATTGAAAAATTAACTATCCCACAATTTGCATAATAGGTTGGAAAAATTCTGGGAAATTATGCTAAATTTCGGGTAGGTGTAGGCAGGCTTGGTATTGTGAAATTTTTTAAAATAGGGCAGTGGGAGAGGCAGGAGATGTCATAAATTCTCCATTTTAAATAAATTGAATTTTAAAAAGAGGCTAAGGTACCATTTTTTCTTATGGACAATGGAATAGGTCTAGAATAGAGCACTTTAGATGAGTTTTTTTCGAGTTTGACCCTAAGAGATTGTATGGATCGAGTAGGGTGGGCTTTTTGAACACAAGGGTGTTGAACATGAAAAATGCCTTGTGAGGTTTTCCTCCATTGTCTTAGCATTTAAAGCGAGGAACACATGTGGTAGAGTTTCAACTCGGTTTAACTTCTTTCATCATGAATTTTTTATTATGTTTGCTTCAATGTGGAATTGAAAGATGCACATGATGTTTTGACTCATTTTGAGTGAGTAATGTAGGGAGGTCATTTTGAGTTGTTGTTGTTAGAATTATATGAGAAGATTACATATGAAATGCTGACCATAGCCAAAAGATATTCGTGCTTGACATTGATTAGGTGATCAGAATTTTAACAAAAAAATCAAGTTCCTGCGAATGGCACTGGCTTTGAATGAACAAAATAGTGTTCATTATTCTAAATTGTGAACACAACTCATTTTGGAAAGGACTACGTATGTGGCATCGAAACAAGGTCACACTCCTTTTTATAACGGTAAAATTTGGTAAAAGAATTCTGAGGAGAATGATTGACAGTCATATCCAACATGGCATGCTAACTGACAAGTCTTCATTTTCTCAATGAATATATGACTTTCAGAGTGGTAGAATGTTGTTTGGTACATCTTCCAATCTTTCAATTATTAGTGGTTATCATTGAGCATGGCCCCAGTCTCGGCGGGGGAAACCCGTATTTCCGACAGGGTTGCCATGTGTCCCCCTCGGCTCTGTAAAAAATTGGTTATGGACGGAAGGGACAGTTTAGGTCAGAGAACACAAGACCTGCTTCTAACTAACATGCTCGCGCTACTATAACTCGCGTGTGCATTATTCTTACCTATTACATGTCCACATCTCGGCCCAGTCCATATAGGTAACAATGTGAGAGAGGGCAGCTTCAAAAACATGTAGCCAGACTTCGAACCATCGGTGGAGGAGCGGGAGGTGTTATCCCTTAAGCACAATTTTTAAAACTTAATCCGGTTTTGGTATAATGTTAAACAAACCATTATGAACTTATTATTTCAATTACTAGCATTAATCCAGTTAATTTGTGGTAAGCAAGTTTATTGGTGCTATCAGTTTAAAAATTGATCGTAAGAAAAATTATTTGTCCACACAGAACACACAAAATTCGGTGGTGTAGGACGATTTTCTAGATACCGAAGGGCATATTTGTAGGAACCATGGATTTTTACATTTGTGTTTGCCATTGGGGCTTAGTTGATGTCATAACTTCTCTATTTTTTGATAAATTCAGACCAAAAAGAGGCTAAAGGTACCATTTTTCTCTCCAGGCTCAATGAATAGGTCTTGAGATCCATTAAAAGAAAAAGCTATAGATAGGTTTTTTTGCAATTTTTACAGCTAAAGTTCTATGGATCAAGAAGGGTTTGGTAGCGGTTCCTGAGGGTGTTCATGTGAAGAAGACCTTGTAGGTTTCCCTCCACCTTCATTATTTCTGTCTAGCTTGTAATAAACATGGTTCAACTCAAGTTTAGCTTCATTTTGTCAAGTTTTCATTCTGTATGATATGGAATTGAAGGATGCATATTTTTTCAGTCTTCAGTGGGCCTATGTCATCTTTGTAGAATGTTTTGATTTTTTGTTGTGATAATTCTTTGTATGGGAAACATTACTATTGTAGTGACAACCACAGCATTTTATACTATTGCCATTTTATACCTTTATTGATACTGAATTTATATGAGTGGTCTAGTCATGTTGGTATTTGAAGATGTAGCCAAGGAGGGTGAATTCCATCATCAAAAAAATTTTCTTGCTCTTCTTTATGCCTACATAGTTGCTATGTGTTATGTTCATTATGTTCAGTTTCATATGAAACGAATTCATGTTGAATAGGCGATAAGCAAGCATACCATTGTTTTTGAGGCCAATTTCAAACTTGCAAGAGTTTGACGTTGTCCTAATTTAATTTACTGTGAGTTCAGAAGACGAAATGTGCCTCTAAAATTAGAGTCATATGGTATTAGAGCTACGATTGACCAAGTTGTAAGGTTAGTAGCAAATAGAGTCTCAAGGCGAAGAAATTTGGGTCTTTGAATGAGAACATAAGTTAAGAAGGATATTAGGAAATTGCTAAGAGAGAAGAGGCACATGTCATTTGTTCATACAAAGGAAATTTCTTGATGACGAGTTGTAAAATTTGAATCCTCCACCAACGTAAAATATCAGGATGAAGTTGGTATGCAATCATGCGTTCAAATAGTGGATTTGGAACATATGTGGAAAATGATGCATGTCAATTTTACAAGCATCTTCAAAGCACACCATATGCTAAGTGGAATTAAAAAGGCTGGCTGGTCATCTGCAAGTTGGCCATCATCATCATTATGAAATGAAGATGGATGAAAATATACTTGAGGTATTATCATTTCCGGTCCACTCATTCCATATATGTTCATAAAACCTCTTCTTAACATTTGAAACCTGCTTATACCAAAGCATGATGCCAAATTTTCTCCAGGACCAGGCTATGAAGGTGGGGCCACAAACGCGCAATGGCGACATACTAATCAAATTTTGGTGATAATGCTAATATACTGATATTGGGATATGAACAGGAAAGAGTAATGATGCTCAAATGAGCCGATTCAAACTAAACATCTTGAAAGATATATCACCACCTTGTTGTGTATGAAAATTCTGCGCTCCAAATAGTATAACTCTAAGTGTTTTTCAGGCACCGTTTATTTTGAATACTTATGGAATCAATACCTTTATTTTAGCGTTTTTTTTACCATTGCATGGTTGTATTTGTTGCATGGCTTCGCATACTAATGATTATGAAATGATTAAATTTGGGCATCAAACCTACAATGATTTATTGCACTGAAAAACTTCTGTCTATTGAACAAGAGTATTTTTATGCTCATTGAAGAGTATAGGAATGACACTAAGCGATGTTGGATCGCTATCTTAAGCTTAAATTTAGAGAAAAGATACATGAGAATTATAACCTTTGATTAAAGGAAAAAAAAGGTTTATAGAGGACTCTTGAAATCCCAAGAAACCTTGAAGACCAAGATGGACAGAAAAGACCTTGAAAACCTAGAGAGAACACGATTGGGTGAGCCAAAGTTTTTCGTAGGTGTAAATACTTGTTTTCATTACTTGTTTAGGTACTGGTATGAACATTTATTATCGCTGCATTCAATAGTACTAATTGTTTTCATTCCAGCCATGTACATTAAAGCCATTATAAGCTGCATGTTCAAGGACTTTTTTGAATGTGTAATTGTCTTCCGGTTTCTGATTTTAATATATTGCATCTATAAAGTATTAATTTCGGCTTGTGAATGAATATTTGATAAGATGTGAATATGTTTTTTATGAGCAAACAAAATATCATGAAACATTTGTGAATATTACTATCTATTTCTTAAATTACAGCTTGAATATATTGAAAATTGTATTATTTAGTTCAAAACAGTCAAGTTTATTTCAACAATTTAACTTGAGGGATATTGATTTTAAGCAAAACGCTGTGAAAATATGAGGTAAAGAGCATGTTCAGTTAAACTCAAAATTATTTTTATTAAACTCATGATAAGAATGTTATTCCCAGTTATTAATAGGATATGATTATTACGAGTATTAACTAAAATGGCGCAGTTGAACTGAAGGAATAGTTCTGAAAATTTCTCATTGGATTGTTAGTTTGTGGGTATTTAGATTTTAGTCTCTTTATATAATAACTGAAGCCAACTTTTGAGTGAAAAAAAGTTCTTGTGGGGAGGAGTGTGATGAGTGATAAATTCTCACTCAAAAACAAAAGTTCTCAAAATGACATAGAAACTAAAAAATTGCGTAGTATTCGCTCATTTGAATACATCACAACTCAATGTACAGCTAGACTTTGAATGCTTCCTCAGCTTAGGTGGTTCTTTTCATCTTTATTAAACATGAAAAGGTGGATTCCAAAAAATGAAGATAGGGAGCCTAGTCGTGGCCACGTACTCTGCCGGCACGGCATATTGGTCGGTGGGTCGACGGGTTAGTCAATAATAGTACCTGCTTGGGTGAATGTGGGACTACCAAGTGGCGAGTTTTAGTTGGCGTGTGCGAGTAAGTTGGTATGTTGTCATTGTTTTGTGTTTAGGCGAGATAGAGAGGAGGCACATGTAGCTCAACACAGGCACACGCGTGTCCCCCTCATACAGCGATTTGTGAGTTTCGTGGACCACGGGGGCCGGGGTGTGGGGGTCGAACACGAGACCTCACACCCAGCTAACATGTCTCTCTGCTCTCTGATTCATTCTTACCCTCTTCCATCTCCATGTCTATTTAGAATTTTATCTTTGTACCAATGTGTGTGGGGGCAGAATTCGACCCAAAACATCGGACCCCGACCGGACATAACGAGCGAGAGCAATATCCCTTAAGTGCAATTATTAACCTTCATCAATTTTAATTAACATTAACCTAGTGTTATGAACAATGCGTCATTAACATTGTCTGGTATAAAACATTATTAGCCATGTTTCTTGTGCCTGATGCCCAATTTAAATCATCGATATTAAATTAACTATCCTACCAAATTTGCATAGGCGGTCCATGGCCATGAGATAGTTTTCCATCCGTGGATCTATGGACGGCGCAAATTTATGCAATTTGTAGGAGCGAATGATGGAGAACTAGGAGATGTAATAGCCTCCATTTTGTTAAATTAGATCAGAAGGAAGCTAGGTACCATTTGCACTATTATAAGTCCTAAGGTAAATACCCTCTAGCGGATGTTTTTGAGGAACTTTTAGCATACTAAAAAAATACCCCTTGTTCATTTCTAGCAGATTCTACAAGAGAGTTTAGTAGGCGGGGGGTTTCTTGGAGATGTTTTTTTATACACTCGGTGCGCTTATCCTGCAAAATAGCAGGTATCTCTCAAAGCACAGGTATGGGGCAGGGTGGCACAGGACACTTGTCATCCACACACGGTGCACAGTATGTTCTGTCTGAGCACGGTGCTTACAACTCTTCCTTAACAGTGCATCCGCAAAACACCACGCCAAAGCGAGGAGATACTTTAGTCACAGTGATAAGAAGCCGCCTTTGGTGCATCATAAAACACACGCAAAACGAGAAAATGGTAGCATGGTGCATTCGTAAGGAACAACCATAGTGCCCTATAAAACACACACACAGTGAGATAGAGTTAAATAAAAAAAATATTCCTGACCAAAAAACACATTTTTCCTTTTCCCAGTGCTCCAGGCTCTCATTCAACGTTGTGCTTTGAGAAGCCATAGATACTTTAAAACATTAGCACAGGACACTATACACTCCCTTTTGCCGCTGGTGTGTAAACATTATGAGCAACTGTTGTTACAACTCTTCCATGGGTGGATCATAAAACATTATAAATACATGGCAGTGCCTTGGTAAATTTTGGTGTACACACCTAAAAATGTGACATAGTTCCTTAACCTGATAATTTACTCATACATATAATTGCATGGTGCATTTAAGTTCTTTGAAACCTTTAATTTTGATGTTATAAATGCTTGCACAATTTTAGTGCTATATTATGTGTATGTAGGTGTGAATAAACGCAAATAAAAAAGCACAAGCTTGTATTTTTTTAAAGTGAAAGAAAAAGCGGGGAAAATTGAAAAGTAGGCATAATATTTTAAATATGTTCTATGATAATTACGTACAGCTTGTTTTCATTATTTACATTTTTGCTAAAATTTTCAACCCGGAAGATTTGCAGATACATACCTAGAGCAAGAAGAGCCACTTTGAAACCTTTAATGAGTAGCAAAGAACGTTGAACGAAATATTCCAAAATGAAACAAAGCCTACAATTCAAACTGTACTGTATCATAGAGTTTTAAACCATGTCGTGATTAAATTTGATTATTATTATTATTATTATTATTATTATTATTATTATTATTATTTATTTAGCTTTATTTATTATTTTATTTATTATTTTTATTTTTTTTACACGGTTTTTTACCTTCTGTAGGTTTTATCCATTTTTACTAAACCCTTCATTTTTTTTGTTTATACCCTTTCTTCTCTGTTTCTAGTTTCATAATTAGGGATTTTCATTTTAGTTTGACATCCAACCCACGGGATAAATTGCAAATCAGATCCCAATCTACATTGGCCCTTGCATGAATTTTTGAAAAAATGAATTTTTTTATTGGTACTACTGCATATTTGTAGTACACTGGTGTAACATATTCTCTGAAAGCCACTATAACAAAATACTGCATACCTTAAAAAATTGAAAACAATTTTTAAATCGGTGTGTCACATTTGAAATAGGGCAAGTGATCCATATTACGAGGACAGTACCATATAATTCTTCTGTACTTGTAGTGCATTTATAATATCCCATGACTTCTCACGTGATCCTATTATACTATTTTTGCGATCGTTTCTATTTTGCACTGTATCATTTTGCGTGCATCATGAAAGGTGTTTGGTTTCTTGAGATTTATTTTCTAACTAAAAAGTTGACAATTTATTTATAAATATGTCAGCGAAAAAGATATGGTATAGGATTTAGATTTAAGTAAAAATGACTCAAAAGAGATCAAAGTACAAAAATATTTATATTTTCAAGAAAAATCAAAAGGAAAGTTCTTTGTAAATTCTTTATAAAAATATTATTTTTGAACTATATGTAATTTTAACTAATATGTATTGTTCTTGTGTATCATGCAGAACCACAAAATGTGAAACTCGATAAGATTATTTTTTATCAGTACCCAGAAGAGCGTAAAAATCATGATGGAAAATTTTTCAAAAGGATGAATGAGGTGAATAAATACTGTAGATGTTAATATAGGGTTTATCTTTTAATTATCATTAATAATATACTTAAAGTATTATTAGATAGCATGTGTCGAAACGATTAAATAATTCACATTTGTTTAATGTTCTACGGGGACAAAAAAAAGCTGAGAAAAAGGAATGTTGTTCTAAGAAAAGAAAAAAAAAAAATAGAACATGAATAAAAACGAATTGCTCCTTGAAATAATAAGGTCGATGGGAGGTTAATGAATGGGGTAAAAATTTTACAAAATTTTGAGGATCTAGTGGAGCAGATGTATAGTGAACATTCTTTCCCTTCAAATACGAAAAACCAATCCAATTATTCCAAGAACCAAATTTTATCTAAACTACGGGAAGAGTTTCCGGACAATTTCAGTACAGGACATGGGCCTTTTGCTTAGAAAAAAACGTACAACAATAAAAATAAAGGAATAGTAATATTCCTTAAATGTTTTATCTAGAATTATTTATAAATATGTCATTTTGTTATATTTACTTTTCATATATCAATATAAAAATTAAATATTTTATTGTCATGTTACATTTTGTGGAAGATTATGAAAATCTCAAAAGATGATGATTGATATCACAAATATACCAATAGGAATGTGCAAAAAGGTGTACGAGGAGATGGTCAAAGAAATGAATAAAAATGCATCGCGGGGAGGAGCCATCTCAACAACAACGCGTACTTTAAATGTAGTATGTAATCATTTAATTTTTTTTAATCATTAGGTACAATAAATAAACAATTTAGCATTAAATATTAATTTTCAAAAATTTTCTACTTGTAGAGAAAGAAAATGGAACCCATTCAACACATAAAATAGGACGTGAGAAAAAAAAGGGTTGATATCTAAGGTTGTGAGTAATTGTGCTACTTATGGCTGCTAGATTTTGTTTTGTATTTTTTAAGTTGTTTCTAGAAATCATCATTGAATTTCTTTTAAACATGTGTGCTAACATGCAAGAAGACAACGTGGTTGAATTGATTGAAGTGCATTCAAATGGCTGGGTTGTGAGTATATGTTGGCATATCAAAAAATTAATTGTGGAATTTACTAAGCATCTATCGATCTTGTTTTGTAGCTCAGCTATAATTAATAGAACAAAAAAATATTTATATTAAATATATGATTTGTTATGGGGTATAAAACTTGCAAGAAAGCAGTATGGAACTACGCCATGAGGATGAAATTTTGAAAGATGGCATGGTACATGGTTTTGAAATAATGTGTGTAGTTTATGAGTACGATTATAGCTATGGTACATCATTTTCTTTTAGTTGGTAAGTGTTCCATATTATTTAATATTGCAATTTTCATTATTCTCACCAATGTACTTGTACACTCATTTAGAGTTTACTTTTATGTTTGTAGATGGAAGGTGAAGAAGAAAACAATCAACTTACTGTGAACAAAACATTCCTGAAAATAACCCAAGTCATGAGTAGCTCTCGCCGGTGACAACGGTTCAAGCGAAGAATGATGATCGCTATGTTTAGATATCAAACGAGGCGTTGTATTTTTTGAAATATGCACAAATGAGACATTTTGGTGATGTAATGGACACTGGTGTCATTCAAAACAAAGGATACCATACGCTTGTCCCATTTTGTATGACAAAGACTGTCTTATTCATATATATATATATATATATATATATATATATATATATTAATGTATTCTATTTCAAATTTCTCCATTGTCGTTATTTCGTTCTTCATTATGAGCACAGAATACTTTTAATAAAAATTTAATTCATATGAATATTGTTATAAGATATATATGTATTGACCTTTGATGAATAATGAATGTAAAAACCCTGATAATTATGATATGATATAACAAATTAATCACAACATCCATTCAAGTATTAATAATTTAATTATTTAATATTTTTCACATGTAGGACTAAGATAATACGGTAGTAATTTTTACATCATGCGACTACACATAATATAAATAATAATATTAATATTGTTATAATATGTGTCAACTTTTGATGAATAATTAATTTAGAAAAATCACAATGGCTGCCTTTATCGAGGAGGTCGATGTGCAAAATAAAAAATAAAAATGAATGCGTGTGGGTACTGTATGCTTTTTGTATATTGAAGCACCTTTGGTACATTTCTAGGCCTACTGAATTTTCCCCAAAATACCAAAACTGATTAAAAATCTGTCTTTTTGTGAGCGCGTTTGTGTAACATTCTGCATACTTAGGTGCTTTTAATAATTCTTGTAGGTAAGTTGCATACGACCTATGAGAATTGCACAATACAAATACCCAATTATAAATATCATTATTTATACGGTCACAGTTGCTGGTACTTCTATGGGAAGTCTACATGCTAAGGTCTTCAGGAACGACTATGAGCACGCACAAATCCACACATTTAATTAATGCTGGCCACATGTGTGTATATAGCACTACACTAATCATTGTTTTATACCCTTGACGGCCGGTGGGGAACGTTCAAGCCACCCAAGACACGGTCTATTTTTGCATAGGTCGTTCCAGAGAACATAGCCTTTACGTGAAAAAAAAACACTACACGTAATATACATTATTATAGCTATTTAGTCGTGTTGAGAATTTTTCATTCCAAACTCTTTAAAGCCTATGCTTCATAAACGGATGTTACTGTATTCTTTTTGACAAGTTTGGAAAATTTTATAACACTAGCCTCATATATAATAACCTTCACTAGAGGGTCTTTTCCTTGTAGTGGGACTAAAGGGAACGGGTCTTAAAATGCATAAACGTGTCAGATGGCTACTGTTTTTTTTTTTTTGAAGCCTAAAGTTGTACTGGATCAAACCAAAGTTTGGCCCCAATGAGTTCCTTGGTGTTAACACTGAAGAAAGTATACAGGAGGTTTTCCCTCACCTTGATTATTCTGATTGTAACTAATGGGTTTCAACTTGAGTTTCTTTCTCTTTTCATCATGAAGTTTTCATTATACCTTTAGCAAATGTGGTCAGAAAGATGCACATGATATTTTGATTATTTAGGTGGAAGTATGTACATCTGTAGGAATGTTTTGAGTTTATTTCTTATTGTTCATGAGGTTATATATTTGGAGAAAGATTACCTTGTAAGGGCTAATAACCAAATTTTATTTGCGACAAACTTTTATGCACTTCATTGATGTTTGAATTTATATGGCTAGTATAGTCATGTTGACGAGCCTAGAGATGTTGCCCAAGAGGAATTAAACTCTGTCATCAAACATTTTATTGCTCTTCTTTACGCCTACATGGATTAAGTGTACATTATTTTCATTATGTTCGGTTGCATATGGAGATATAATTCCATCTTTGAATAGGTATTTATATGTCTTCTTTTGAGAAGAAGACCAAATTCATGCTTGCATGACATTTGACAGATCTATTTTGGTTATGATTCGAGGAAGAAGAAAGGGCACCCTACAGATTTTGAATGGCCATTTAAATTGATATACAAGACAGGCTTCATTGTGTTGGCATGGAACCCAGGTACTATAAAATAAATTTCCTAAAGCATGTATGGCTGAGTTTGAATGCTGTTGAGGTAGGAAATTCTTGATTATGAACTCTCTTCTAATACGGTATTTTCAAGGAGGTGGTTTCCAAGGGTATATGAAAGCGAGAGAAGTGGATGCCTAATGTCCTTGGAAGGTGAGTGATTTCAATTTAAAGGTCACAGATGACAGAGGCTGACAGAAAAAGATATACCAAATAAATGGAAATGTAAATTGGTTTTAAAAGAGTCATGGGCATGTAGAGGTGGGATTAGGAGTACTTTGATTGTGCAAGAGGAAGCAATGAGTTGAGATTTTGGTGAAAATGAATTTAGTGTGGTGGACAACAACTGGATATTATAGATGGGAAATAATCTAGAAATATATTCATCAAATATGGACAAGGTGTGACAAGAAGCACTATGAATAGTAAATATCCACAAAAAAGTGGTGTTTAGCAGGAGTTGCATACCCACTTTGGCGTTTGATGAGAAGAAACTTTGAAATATACGGCAATAAATGTGAATTTAATGAGATATTTTTATAAAGCTCACATGTAAAAAAATAATTGTTCGAACATAACACCAAGGACAATGTCCCTTTAAGGGTGAGTTTCTGAGTAGCATCCCTTATAAACTTTTATGTGTAAAACCATTTAAATTATGTTGTTAAATAAGATGGCAGGGGATGAGGACATGTATTTAAGGAGCTTTTGGAATTGAAGGGTGAAAGTTTGTTGAACGATATTAGCTTACAATTAAATCTGTTCTACATACATTTGATGTAAAAAATCCACTGAGATAGTGACACCGAAGAATATGGGCTAAATCTTGCGTATGGAGCCACTCTTGAGTGGGAGGAGAAATTAAAATGAAAAACCATAATTAAATACCTTCAAGGAATATATGAGAAAAAAGTGAAGGCACGCTTAATAATGTGTATGAGCTTGGAGAACAAGGATCTAACACCCACTTAGCGTGGAAAATAATCATGATCAAGCATGCCTTCAACCAGGGGGGTCAAGAAAGAAAAAGGGGAGATATTATGTATGGTTGATGTGAAAATCTAGAGCGGTTCCATTCGGAGGATATGAATGCAGCTCGGGGGTGGATATCTGTAAGAATGATTGCGTTTCAAATTGGGCTATGATTTGGAGGAAATTTAGAGTCCTAACCTCAGTTTCATGACTCATCTATAATGAAAGATAAGTAGATTTACTTATGTACCGAATGATATTTCATAGTCTTCTTTGTATTTTTTTTGTGTGTGACTTATGTTGTTAATGATAATGTCATTATTCATTGTATGAAAGTTTGAATGATACATGTGAATGAAATGCCAATGCTTATCATTGGTGTTAAAGGTGTAAGCCAATGAGGAATATTTTTGGTTGTCTCAACTATATATTTATTTATTTATTAACATCAATGTGAGTGGTTGTTAAACTTATTTAATTACATAAATGTTGTTATGAACAAAATGTTTGATTTCTAAAGGAGAGCTATGTATACACTCTCGGATGTAGATAGCGGGTTTAATGCACATAAATGACGTAGAAAGAGTGCGGTGTATGTTATGTCCTTATCACTACAAGTCCTCATGTATGAATGTGTGTATGATTATTTTGGTGACCTTCCTATAAATAATGGTAAAATTATGCATTACCATATGACTAGAATGATATCTAATGTTCTTTCTTTGTATAAATAATTAATGAATAAAACTACATTTCTTGAGTAACTTTATAGGTAACAGTGTACACTACATTTAATAATGAGTGTGGTGGAGGTCTTTTCTATGATGCAGAGAGGATGGGAAAAAAATCTTTGGTTAATGACTCAATATTTCTTGTATTGATATGTTTTTATGATACATGTTGTTGAGTCGTTGATTTAATTTATAAGAAATGTGTCTGTGTTACTGCACGTGTATAAGGGTGGGAGGGATCAACATCACGACGAGAAAGAGCTTTAGTGAAGGATTGGAAACACACACATATATACACACGGAAATACACGAGATAACCAATCTTAGGAGGTAATATAAATGACTAAGTGTGAGGAAGGAAATTCCATGATGGATAAATTTTCCCAACAATTGATGTAATGGAAAGTATCGTCTCGAGAATCACGGGGTCTTAGAACTTAGGGAACCTAAAAGTATGAATAATTCAACACATAAAAGATATAGATGATGAGACAAAGGGATTTACCCATTAATAAACACAAGGAATTCACATCTCGGATGTTGGGGTTGTAAGGTGGCAATGCCAATGTCTGAATTGGGGTTTGAGAAAATTACAGAAATTGAAATTTTAACATTGAGCAGAAACTAGAGCGGAAGATGGGACGAGGGCCATAGTGGCATGATATTGTAAATTTGGAGTGACATGGCAGGCATGCCACATGGAGGGAGGAAAAGAGGTAGCAAAATGGGCAGGGCGAAAATGAGTGACATCATGGACAGTCCACCTGTAGATAAGATGATGTCAACATGAAATCATCTTAGGTTGATGTCACCACAGGGCTTGACGGGGTTGGAAGTGTTAACGAAGGAGAAATGAGAAAGATTGATAGTAGAGGTGATAAATATTGTTTAATGAGTTGGCTACAAATTCCTATTTCGAGCTAATGTCATCTTGGGTCTTGAATATGCTTGTGGTTTTCATATGCAAGTTTGGGTATGGTCGAGATTGATGGCCAATATTGACGAAAAAAAACAAATTCTCCATTTGATTGACAAAAACAAGTACGTATTGGTATATTAGGACGCAAATGCATCCTTTATAGTGGTGGGAGATGAAATAAGTTGAGAGGGAAGAAACTACTTATTCATCATTTTACGTGAAAGGATCATTGCATCACCTCGAGGATTTTTTCTATGTGACTACGTGGTATGGCACTGGGTCAAGGAAAGCGAATATGTTATATTGGAATTTGACATTCTAGGCCATGAAAGGGTTCGATGGAGGTCATGTGCGGTGATGTGTGCCCATGCCATAGGGGTCTCATATAGGATGGGAAATGACATGATCCTTGAACGATAACATGGTAGTGAGTTGAGTGCGATGTGGGAACCCGGCAGGTGCCACATGGAAAATCCACAGTGATGTGGCAAGAGAGTTAATTGTTGAATCTTTAAATGGCCACTATATGTTTTGATCATGCGTAAGAATGAGGAAAAAACTATATAAATAGAAATATATTGACTAGACAAATGCAATAGCGATGTTTACTTTAATTTCCAATGAGTTTTGAAAATTGACAAAAAAATAAGGCTTTATTTCTGTAGGACATTGGAGGTTGGGTCGATAATAGTAACACCTTCTGCAACAACGTTTGGGTTATGGGGTCTAGGAAGTTGTTACAATTTCTTCCTAGTGTGAATTAGTCGCATTGTAAAATGACTTGGAGTGATTCAACATCTCAAGGTGTTAATTTGAAGATTATCTCTCAAGACATTACTAAAATTAAATTATACCTTGTAAGAAACATTACATAAGAGTTGTATTCACAATCATATTTTTCACATAGCTTAATACTACTTCTCAAGCTGTGTCATGGTTGCAACATTTAACATAATAGAAACCACTATACATGAAGGCCTTAAGATGTATAAGGGGTACAGTGGATATTTTTACATAGTTGAGACTTACATTCTTCCAAGAATATATGAAACATATTAAATACATCATTGATTAAATGAGCTTCATAGGATCTAGATTTATTTTTGCAAATAAAGAGCCATTTTTATGAGGATTTTGTAGTAAATAACAATTTCATATTTTCCAATCATCAGTGTGTATAGAAAATTTGGAAAATAACCACTGAGTAATGGGAAAAAAGAATATATATGTAGGTCCAGTTTAGGTCTATATGAAAAACCCCTTTATTTCATTAATTTAGGAAATAATATTCTGTAAATGGCTAATGATGATATTGAAATATATTCCTATACCAATATTTTTTAAACATTGAGATATAACCCACAATAGAACATTTAAGCATCTTACTGTCAAAAACAAATAGATTCATATGCATAGATACAATGTTTGACATAATCCTAATTTTAACAACAAATATGCATACTATTTTCTACAATTATATATGCCTTGTTTTAATAATAATATGCAAATTAGAGCAATATAATTGAATTCCTACATTACGGATAATCCTAATAAGGAGATGATAACTAATTAAGAGCTTAAATATCCAACATGTGTAAGGAAAGACATTATGTGCATCTTTTGATTAAGAGTCCAAGTAGAATTGGTACATGAAAGTGTTTTATGTATGGCCATGTATATTGCATAGACATATGTTAGAACATATATAACACTTTGTGAAGCTTCCAAGATATGTTGTTACGACAATAGATACTTAGCCCTTAATGGGATATTAAAACAAAAAATATAAATTCCACTATTAGATGGTCGATAAGACAAATTGCACTTATTCCCCTTTAAATATCTTGAACATTGGACATAATTAAATCTTAAAAATTGATATTAAGAAAGTTAACCATTTATATTGGAAACATTGAAATCAAAGTTTAACCTTCATAGGAATATCACATAATACATCTTTAACATAATTCCTCAATCACAACATCATCTTTTAGTATAAATTAAAAAATACTACAAACATCTCACTTTAAAAAAGTCAAAGATACACACATAATGGTAGTTGCTTGCAAAATGAAATTGTTTTAAAACCAAACCACCCCCACCACACAATCAACGAAAAGTGTGGAGGGTGTGGCTTCTTTCAATATTTTATTTGAAATGATGCCACTTTAACCAATATGTTTGTTATTAGATAGAAATATACTTTTAAAATAGGCTGGCACTCAAGCAAATGTTTTTTAACCAATATGTTTGTGAGATAACGTACATAAATATGATAATATTATATGATATTGATATGATATTTAAACATGATAATGCTATGCATATTTGTAATTCACATAGTTAGTATACGCTAGTGGAATTAAAAAAACTACAGCCTCCATTAAAGTTATAATAGTAAAATCCCAAAATAATGACTCATACTGCCTTATCATAAAACAATTTAACGTTAGTAAAACCTCAAAAAATGGTTCATACTGTCTTATCATAAAGAAATTTAATTGTAATAAAATAAAAACCCCAAAACAATATCTCATACCCTACTATTATTATAAAACAATTTAAAATTATAATAATAAAACCATGACTCATATCCTATCTTATCATAAAAGCAATTTAAAATTATAAAAAAAAAAAAAAACAATAACTCGTATACATAAGACTGTCATAAATAATAAATAATTTGAGTTATGAGAATAAAGCCACAATACACTTTAACCTTATAATACAACAATTTAAGAAAACCACAAAACAAATGCAGACATTATCATAAACCAATTTAAAATTATAATACAATGCATTATATCACCCATAACATTATGTAGACCAATTTAAAATTATGAGAATGGGACCCCCGATAGTTGGTAAATATCATTATCCAAGTGGTGGATGCATTCAATAAATAGTATTACTACAATAGTATTAATACACTCGCTCAGCCAAGTTTTATGAAACATTAAGTCCAAGGAACTCTACTTTCACTGGCAAAGATCACTATTTCTTTCTATCGTGCAGTGGCAAAGATCACATCACTATTTCTCTCTGGCTGCCCATAAAGATCACTACAACTAAAAGTAATTCAAGTGTTTTAATATACATGGCGCCCGCTTCAACTCCAACAAGAAGATCCACCTGTCTCTCCAACAAAAACGCGAAGATAGCGGCGAAAAATGTGATGCAGAAATAGTGGCACCCGCACCAGGGTTAAGTGGCGGTGTATCCCTCAATGGAAGAAATTACTACTGGCGGCGAAGTTCTGCAAGCCTGATTCTCCAGAACGCTGGTGCGGAAACCGAAATCCGTTGTTGAGAAGGAGCCTTCACCACGGGCGCGTTCATCGGATTGAGAACCACCGGCCATAGAAAAGATAGACCAGGTTACCTGTTTTGCGGTTTTCAAAGCGCCGGATCACCGATAATTTCTTTCCACAATAGAAAATCGCGAAATCGCCCAGCCCGGTGACGGGCAACAATGCTGGCGGCAGACATCGTTCGGTTGTGCAGGAGCGCAGGCATTGCCATCATGCATTCTGTTGAACAGGTGCTTACCGTTCAGCGCGGTACAGTACAGAGAAATGTAATCAATGCACGCCCTCATCTGGGTCGCTTGGCGAGGTTTCCGTTCGGCAAAGCCACCAACGCACGCCTCTGTCCGTTATTATAGGGTACAATTCCAGAATTGTCATCTGATACCCTCCATCCGTTATTGTAGGGTACAATTCAGCAACGCCGCCAATGCACGCCCCTCCATTCCGTACTCCACAGTTTTCACAGAGCCCACAAGGGGTCATCTTTCTTTTACCTAATCCATTCCGTAATCCTAATCCTCCTGGGCTGCAAGACCACTGCGCAGAGCGATGCATTATGAAGTGGTTATCATTTTTACAGCATAAGATTTTTGGTTAGAGGCTTGATTTGTTTTGTTGGGGATAGTTGAAATCTTAATCCGTAAAGATCATCATAGGGTGGTTTCAGTGTTATTTTCTTTTTTAATGATTGGTCATGGTCGTGGTGGAAATTAATACTTTGGCCCGCAGGTCCAGCAGGGTGTGTTCTTTTAAAATTTGTTGCTGTTGTTTATGCTGCATGGGCATTATAGCCTTATTGTTATAGCACGACTGTTTATTTATAAGAGTATTAAATTTTGTCACTTTGCTTGGAAAAGTAGTCTGAGCTTTCCATGTTAAATTTTGTAATAGCGAATACTCTCTCATAGTCTTTTAATTTTATTTGTTTAACTTTCTATTTTCAAGGAGTGTAATTGTGATCGTTAGTACATCAAGCTCCTCGCTTTCCTTTACAAATGCTTGTGATACCACTATATAAGTTCGGATTTCTCGTGCATTCCTGTCGATTTCATTGGTTATACATTTTTCCTGGCTGTAGTACTCTGTGCTTGGATGAATTTATAAAGGTATCGTTGTTTTCTTTCTTAACTTGGAGTTGCAGTTATTTCATTATTATGCCCAGTGGGTAAACTGAGACGAACTGTTTTGTGACGTTATTCCCAAATTCTCTTTAACGAATTCACAAAGTTAAATTCTGTCTAATGCTGACCCAAATGGTTCACCTTCTTTACTTGTTATCCAGGTTAGTACTTCATGCTATCTCTCCCAGTTGGGGCAAGTTGCCCATTTGCTCGCTTTCAAATTAGGGGTTGCACTCTATGGATCCTTCAGTTTGTGTTTGTTGACTCGGTTGGAGGAACTAAACCTGAAGAATCCCATCACACAACTGGCATTAGGCACAAGTGAACAAGGGATTCCAACCTTAACTTCTTTCACATAGCTTTTATTTTCACATCCATTACCAATTTAAGCTTCTCCTACAGCTCTAATTTTGAAAATATGGTTACATATGATTTTAGCATTTTTATAATTATTTAACTTTAAACATATAATATGATTTATAATTATTTTATTTTAAATTATTAATATGATATGAATAGCATTGGTTGATGATGATGGTTAACCTTTATTAAGATCAATTTGATCTATCGGACTTAGAGAATTAAATTATTTAGTTTGTGTTAAAATTGTGCTCTCATATGAATAGAGCTTGGAGAGAGAGTCTCAAGCTCCACTATAATTTTGACATAATATAAAAGGCTAGGAAGGTTGGTATTGCAACAAATATTATGAAGCGAGATCAAATACCTTGGGTGTATTAGGGCACTCCAAAATGAAGTAGGAAATAAAACACATTGCTTAAATAAAATCTTGCAAATATTAGTAAACCCTAATTTTAGAAGAAGTAGTTTCTACAACAAACCAAATAAAGCCATCTATATGGTCTCCTCTACCTCCAAGTTCATTCTCGAGTTTCTAAGACATTGTAATATATTGAGGAAGAAAAGTCATGAGTTTAGTGAAAATGCAGGTGAGTTTAGAGAAGGTGAGTTGCAAGCTGGCTGAAGTGTCCATGTTTTCAATAGGAGATTGTCGATGAGAAGGTGAACATATTAAATGTGACGTTGGAGGGAAAGGAAGCTAAGGAGAAGTTGGAAGATCACCAAGCACACCTATCCCAGGCATCATGGGAAATTTTTGTGGGACAACCTGCAAAATTCAAGTTTCGTAAGGGTTCCTTATAGTTGCAAAAAATATGATGCGGGAAACAATGAAAATATAGTGGAAGAAAATATTTCTCATAAAACTACCCAGTGTATACTTAGAAAATAATTGTAGTGAATTTAGACCACAGAAGTGTCCCAAATCTAGTATTTCTTTGTGTTTGGAACATGAACTACCCATAATAAGGTATTCAGAGGTTAGCTTTAAAATAAAAATGCAATGTCATCAATGAGAAAACAAATCATGAGATACACACTTAGAAAATAAAAAAAAAACCTAAATACAAGAGAATAAAATCATATTCCCTTTATTAGTTGATGGTTGAGATACAATAGATAATTTTGAAGACACTTGAAAATATATATGGTGAGAAACGGTGCTCTACGACTCTCGGCGCGAGGAGTTTCCTTTATCTAATCCTATTGCAAAGCACCACTCTCTCAAAGAAGTTGTAGAACATTCTCAAATAGTAAGATTATCACGGAAAGGTGATGCTAATTTCTTTAAAATATTTTATAACTTATAATGTTGTTCTCATTTTTGTGGTTTTGGCTCTATTTTCTCCTTGTACTTATATATTCAAAATCATCATGGCTCCTCGTTGGCCATTGGCGGAGTTGGGGCATTGAAGGAGAGATGAGGAGTCCTTCGGAGAGATACTTAACTTCCCAATCAAGGCTAGAGAGACTAAAAATGGGGAAATTGATTTTGACTGTCAGATAATTTTTCCCATTCAATGTGATGTGATCCACGGGTTTCTAAGTTCTCACTTTGGCGAGGATCCACACATCTGTGAAGAAACATGACACGATTTGCACAAAATGGTTGTCACACTTGCGTGGTTTGATTTTTTTAAATGGACCACTTTGAAAACCTTTGAATTTGGGTTCCATGATGGCTACATGGAAAGTAATACCCTGTATTTGTTTTTTGACATTAATATGCAGGTCCTATAATACTCTTTTTGTAGGGACCTAACACAACAAATCAAAATGATAGATTCAATGATAAAGGATTCACCTTCAAGGGTGATTAAAGTTTCAAAGATGATATTTCATATTTTTTAAAAAAATATTTTACATTTTTATTTTTGTTCCTAGTTGGGTATATGAGGAAATTTTTGTAGTTTAGTGATGGCTTTAGTATTGCAACAATAATGTTGCGGCTTATATGAGTCTTGGCCTTGCTCTGCAACAGAGGTTCATATAGACCCTAAGAGGTTGGCATTATATGTGAAAAAATAACTATTTCTTCCTTTCGTTGACTTCTATGTAGGTGGAAATTTTTGGAATTAAATTTAGATGTATAGGCAAGTTGACTAATCTATGCCATAGGAAAATTAAAATTGGAGGAAATAAAATAGCATACGAACTGGGCTATTTTTTTACATAAATGAAAGGAACACTACTGGTAGAAATGAAAAGACACCAATTATATATTCTGGGAAAGAAAACACATTGAGATTGATAAATCTTGCAAATAGTGAACCCTAATTTTGCATAAAAGGAAATTAGTTTCTACAACAAACCAAATAAATGCATATATAAGGTCTCTCTATCTCCAAGTTCCATTCTCGGGGTTTAAAGAACGTATATAATGCATTAAGGAAGGAAAATCATGGGTTTAAAATTTTAAAATATAGGTGACTTTAGAAGCGTTGAAAACTACTACAAGTGCCCATATTTTTCTATAAGAGATTTTGGTGACTAACGATGAAAATGTTAAATTTGACGTTGAAGGAAAGGAATCTAAGGAGAAGTTGGAATATGACCACGTACACCTATCCACAGGAATCATAGTAACTTTTTGTGGGGTTAACCTAGAAAAATGAAAGGCATTTCCTCTATATAACTCTTAGCACTATTGTGAGTGTTGTTCCCTTAAATTATTTATTGTTATATAAATATAATTATATTGTGTTATAGAACCTTATATATATAGGAAGGAGGAGGTTTGTGTTGGATGTCAAGAAATTTCTAGTTTATAGGAGAGTTTTACCCTCAAAAATGATCTTTTTTAATTCATTGTAGTTTATTTTGTGTAGAAATTCTAGGGTGAAGATAGAAATAGTGATATGTGGCATAACTACAATTACAGTCAGGTCATTGTGAAATTAGGACATAGCTCTTTGTTGAATACTCCAATCTGAGTGGCTTGTGGGGTTAGAAGTTTTAAGTGATTTCAGACTGTAAAGATCCAAAATGACTTCAATGATGAATTTCTTCCAAAGTTAAATACAAAATCTCGATAAAGGTGTGTAATGCATTTTGTTAAGAATTGCATAACTTTTATTTTAGAAAATGAGTTTGAAAGTGATTCCAAGGACATATTGAAGCATAGATATAACTATTGGGTTATAAAATTCCTCGCAAAAAAAAAAATCCACTTATTCAGCCATTATAAATCTCTTCTTCTATGACATGAAAGAGGAAGAATTGTTGCACTGGTATCTCCAAAATTGCAAGATCCAAAGTTTATGGAAATTTCCTCTCTACAAAGAACAGCAAATATCAACAAAGGGACATGGATGATTTAAAGGTGACATGAATAGTTTTAAAATCGGATGTGGAAATTTTAGAAATTTATATGTAAACTAATATGATTATTTTAGATAAAAAATGAAGAAACATGGAAAGATTAGAAAATTGGGCAAAAACATATTTGACAAAATTGCTACAAGAAATGTTTTCTGTGGAAAAAAAGGCATTAGATGAAATTCATGATGAGAAAAAAAGAGAATTTTAATCATGATTTCATAGACTACAACATTGGATTGAAGACTACCATATGCGAATTGATAAGGGGAATTTTGATGGAAATGATCATTGATACTTTCAGATGGAGCAATATTTTATCTACCTTAATGTTGCTTTGAAAAAGGTATTCATTGCAACTTTATGTTTAAGTAAATTAGTTTCTATATTATCTATGGCTTTTATTATGTATAAATCAATTGTCACTTGGTAGAATTTTTACGGAGAAATTATAGCAAATTATGAGGATACAAAGAAAAACCTTCTAACTTTAGCCAATTGATAAATCTCAAACTAAGGGATCAATGGCAAAGCACGACAGCGACTTTCAAAATTTGAATATAAGAGGGAATGATATTCTGAAGACAACTGAGTTGATGTATTCATAAGGACTTTGCAAGGATAAATTCCAACACATGGCTACCTTTGAACACAGTTCAATGGAAAGCATTGAACTGGCAGAGGCATTCAAAGAAAAATATGAAACAAAGAAATATACCACTCACAACTATGGCTATGAGTGTTTCCACTTAGCCTTTAGCCTACAAGGTTTAACACAACAACAATCGGAAGAAACAAGATCAGAAATGGATTTTCTACAGTTGTGATAGAAAATACATAAAGGTCATAAGTGTGTTGAGAAGAAATTATTATTTTGGTTTTAGAGGAGGATGAAAAGGAATAGAAGGCTTTAAAGAGGATATACACGAGGAAGCCAACTAAAGGCGGTAATTTGTCTACATGTCTTCTAATTAATTGGAAAAAATTACCCACTCCTCAGCGAAAGTAGCACTGAAGCCTTTATCAAGAAGAAAAAGATACATTATTGTTGATTGATTTAGGTAGTATCTCCAAAATTTCTTTATAACCAACATCAAGAAACAATGATGATGATTGTAGTATAAAACTATAATTACATAAAGCCTGACATAATATCAGCTATGTGGTGGAATATGTATCGAATAGTCCAATGATCTCGATTCGATGGGTGATGGTGAGTATTTATTAAGAATCCATTAGGTTGAAATATTACTTCATGCTTTTGTTTTAAAACTTTCTTGAAATATTTTTTTTGGAAAGAAGAGATGAATTAAAGAAATTGTTATAGGACACCAAACAAATATAAACTGCTCTCTTAGTGTATGCCAAACTTTATCAAGAAGAACAATGTTTACAGCAATTACTGGTCATATATGAGGTTCAAACTGTAAATCGTCTATTTTTCAAGTCTCTAAAAGTATTGGACAATAATTCCAAAAGGGTATTTTAGACTCCCAAATGTGCCCACCTATTTGGGTGTGGTCATGCTATTCATTGATTACAGGAAATTGACATAAAAAATCAGGCCTTACAGATATCCCTATGCCCAAAAAAAGAGAGAAATTGAACGTATGGACATAAAATGCTAAATATGGTGCCAATTAAAACTAGATCAAAGTTATTTTTAGAATCAGTTGAATTGGTGAAAAGAAGGATGGATGATGGTGCATGTTTCTGAATTGTTGGAATGTAAACACTATTATTAAAGATAAATTTTATTTAATGTTCTGAGTAATTTAATGAATGCTACAGTTGCTTGGAAAATTTACTTCACCAAGTTGGATATTCATTTAGGATATCTTCAAATTAGAATAGAATATTGAGAAATTAAAAGAAACAAAATTTAGAACTTGTAGAGATTCATTTAGCAGGTTTTTGGTCATGCCTATTTGCATTTAATCGCCTTCTACATTTTCAAAAGATTTGATGATTTCATTTCACATGCTTCCTTCTTAGAAAATTTGTGTTAAACGTGTTTTTTATGATACAACAATACTCTGAAAAGCCTTGGAAATACTGTTATTTAACATGTTGATAGATGCCTCCAAACTATTGAAGAATAAAAACAAATATATTATTTTAAGTATTTTTAGGGTATAGGAGGTGGAATGCAGTCCATGTTTAACATCTATGAGGATTTATTAAACTAGGCCTAAAAATTAAATCAGCATTAAGGATTGAAAATCACAACCATAAATATATGTGGTATTTCTTATGTTGATATGGTATTGAATCAAGATTTTTAATGACTGTGGGAGAATAAAACACCTTTAACAAAATTCTGGAAAATATGCTTTATTTGGACTCACAGCTTCTAAGGTAACTGAAAAGAAAATAATAAAGAAGACGATATGCCAGCTTGCAAGTCTTATTTATGCTGAACTTCACAAAATATCTCTACCTCTAAGTTCATTCTAAGGGTTCTAGGAGAATTTTAATACATTAAGGATGGAAAATCATGAGTTTAGTGCAAATCTGAGTGGTGAGTTTAGATACGAGTTACTGAACTACTACAAGTAATCATGTTTTTTTCGTAGAATTGTATAAATAAAATTATCTATTAAATATATAACAATAAAGAAATGAAGCTAATGATAGGCAGAATGTATCACAAAGTACCTATAAAAGCATTGTGGTAATTTTTGTGGGGGTTAACCTAGAAAATGCAAGTTGGGGTTTCTTGTAGGCTGAAAAGTATAGTGCGGAAAAAAGGAAACTAGATCATTGTGTGAACAAAAAATATGGAAATGGCAAAAAGGAAAGAGCCTAAATTTGAAACAAAATAATATTAATAATATTTGACATGACAATATATTCACCAAATCCTAGAATGCTGAAAGAAAATATTTTAACAAAACTACCAAAATTAATACTTGTATCATTTGTAGTGGAGAATTTCAAATTAGCATTAAAATCAATGTTATTTGTGGTTTCAATATGAACTAAAACCATTACAACAAAATTTTAGAGGTTAAACATAGAACAAAAATTCAATGTAATCAATGAAGAAAATAAACTGGAATGCCTTTAACGATGGAGAAAAAAAAAACAGGCTAAGCAAAAGAGAGCCAAACATATTCCCTTCAGCCGTTGATGGCGAGGATTATAATAGATAAGTTTGAAGACACTTGAAAAGATATATCATAGAAAATGGTTCTCTCTAACTCTTAGTAGTGATTTCATCCTATCTAATACTATGCAAAAAGTACTCTCTAAAATAAATATGAACTCTCTACTTTAGTGGAAGTATTTGGGAAAGAGTGATACTAGGCTACTTTAATAATTTTTGACATAATATTGTTATGTTTCTAATTTATGGCTCTCATGTCCTTCTCTTTGTGATTCAAAAATCATCCTCATGGCTCCTCATTGGCTCATTAATGAGATAGTGTATTGGAGGGAGGCATGAGAGTCCTTTGAAGGATCCATAACTTCCCAATCAAGGCTAGAGAAAACACTCTGAAAACTGGGGAAATTAGTCTCTTGACATATCGGATAATTTTGGCCCATTCAAATACTAATGTGATCCCATGAGTTTCTAAGTTCCTGCTTTTGAGAATCCACGTAGAAAAACATTGTGGTATTTGTACAAAAATTCTTCCCTTTGCTTTGTATATTTTAAATTTTTTTGTCCCCTTTTAGAAAAAGTAAAAATTACATCCTATTCGATGCTTTGATTGAAAATTTCTTCCCTATACATATTTGTTTTTCGACATTGTGTTTAAGTTACTATAATAGTACTTGATGAGCTCCATCATTATACATATTTGGAGGGGTTATGATACTTTTTTATTCTTAGATTTATTTTCTTGCATTTTATTATTATTTGGTTTTATGATGCTAGTATAGGTGATGAGTTAAGGCTAAAATACTGCGAGTGCCTTGTTGGTGTGAATTCTAATGTGACGTACGAAAAAAAGCTCCACTTTTGATGGCACCAAAAATAGCTACTAGCATCAAGACTGTTTACCAATTTACAGAATATGTGAAAATTGATGACAATATAAATGCTACAAAATCAAGATCTATGTAATAAAAGACAATAACCAGCAAATAAGCAGAGATTTTCTCCATACATTTAATAGAAAAGACAAGAATATTTTTAAATAATTTTTGTATTTATGACATGGGAAGGAGACATAGAAAGATATTGCAGGTCTCCTGATAGGATGGGATGTATATCCTGAGTGCTTAGGATCTAAGATCCTTCTCTCTGATAGTTGTGCTTCATAAAAATGGGGCTGATAGGAGTTACAAGCAAAAAGATAGAACAATATGGCAAATGATGGAGGATAAAAGTCGATTGAAAGAGTATAGATCCCGGAGTGATCTTTATGACAACAGAGCAGTGAATAGAAAAGGAAAAAACCCTTATGTATTTATAACAAAATATTGAGTCCATCTAAATATTGGTGCATACTTAAAATATTATTAACCAAATCTAGATATAACTTTAATGGAATATTTTATTACTTATATTGGAGGGAAAATGAATTTGAATTTGGTCAAATCCTTTATTTATGAAATAATAAATAAATAAATAGTTATTTATTATTTTAAGGACTTGGTTGAGTAATAATTAAATAAATAGTGATTTATTCAATTATTTATAAATTATTTGGTAAAATTTAACAAAGAGAATATTATTTAAATATAGTTTAATAATTATTCACTGAAAATAATAAGATAAATGATGATTCCTAATTAATTTTTTTTCTCTTGTTTTGGGTTAAATATGACAGAGATATTATTAAAATATTGTTTAACTGCATTATTCCCTTGGGGAAAATGAAACAAATGTGGATTTATTCAATATTCCTCATGGGGTTTTTATACATTTAGACCATAAACAACAACAAATGGATTAATAAGTTGTTTTTCATAGTGAAAGAAATTTTACTTAGGGTAGAATTGGTCTTATGGTATAGTGGTGTCTAATACTACTTACGTTAGATGAAAAAAAATTGGTGTATGATTTCTCCCAAGTGTGCGAGCATTAGGAGCTAATCGTATGGCAAAAATACATTATGAAAACTCAATCACCCAGAACACCAAGGGAAGTCGAGAGAGAAATATAAGGTAGACCAAAGCGCTGAGACAAGAGCTGAGGAGAATTGAGAAACTTACAGGAGGTGCTTATTCGTCTACGTATGAGTTAGTACATGTTAAAAGGCGGGGGAGTTATACCTCTGTCTGGCAGATAAATGTAAAGAATAATGTGTCTACGATGGCAGTTGAAACTATATCATTCATGTAAGCATAAACATGGGCGAGATAAAAACATGATAATGTATCCCACATATGTACTACTGGGGACAACAACGTTTATCTTTACTGTCATGTTGAGTACATGAGACATAAGTAAAACCAAAATGCAACAAAATAGGAAAGGGATCTAAAAATTTGAATGATACATGCAAAATAAAGGGCATAAAAGCCAGTGATACAGAGACCATAAATATATGGAGGAGAGTTTTGCATTGAAGGCTATAATGGAAGGTGTTGGGCATGTGGGGGAGAAACGCGGGCCACCCCTCATGAGGTGCGAAACATCTCCCACACCACGCCGAAAATCTTGGTACAATTTAACTGCCGTCACTAGACCATCAAGTATACGGATCTCTTAATCATACGGCGAGGACGGAGCGAAGGCAATCGAGTCAAGGAAATAAAGTCCCTTTTGAGGGCGATCTAAACATCGAAGAGTGGAAGCTGAGACAAGGTACCTATAGACACGTATTACCGGAATGAATAAGATGAGTCTCGATGAAGGAGGTCACCATGGGTGACGATAAGGGATCCTCAGCAAGGGCACGATATATAATAATAGAGTAGGCGATAGACTAATACCGAGATGATGGTGGAATGGGGGGTTCGAGTAGCGGTGATGACTTCCCTTGGTAGAGTATGAAGGACATGGTGTTGCTTTAACCATGGTGATACGATGTCGAAAAGGGGACAAGGAGGAATGAAGTTGAAGGCCACGATGTGTGACACAAGAGAGGACCCAAGAAACAAAGGATGGAGGGATATAGCATGATACAAAAGGACTCGAGATAGACTCCATGGATGTGATGATGACTCAACTCGGATGCTCTAAAAAAGGGCAACTCAATGATGCTGCCACACAGAAAAGGTCTACTTGAGACCATAAAAACATGAGTACAAGATGGTTACTCACGATGAAAATCGACATGAGCATGGACAAGCGAGGAAAGCGAAAGTGGTGCCCAGTACCAAGTGTTTCAGTGAAGAAATTCAATTTGAAAAGTGGCCAAATGACCCTTAGTAGGAAAAATGTCAGGTGAAGCCAAAATTATGAATGCCATTTTGGAGCTCGGTGAGCTTTCCAGTATGGATGGTTTTTCAAAGGCAGGCTACGGTTTGGGCTGTGACGGGAAAATTAATAATGGGGTTTCTCTTTTAATAAGGCATTTTCCCTACAATTTAGTCATTTGCAAAGTGTATACGGCCAGGAATGAGAGGAGAAAAGGCCTAAATATTACGTGTGGTGTGTGGGATTAGTGACCATGGAATTGAGATATATCAATTCCATGTAAAAATGTACTCCTCTTTCAATTCATGGGATTAATGTTTCGGATTAGGCACCTAGAGCTCGAGGCTGTACCGGTGCAATTTTTTGAAAGGTTTCTCGACTTGGGTGGTAGGTGCGGGGCGGCAGGGACCTACGAAATGACACGAAAAGTGTGACTGTGGGAAAAAGGGGTTTCGGTGTTGCTTTTGGGCGAGAGGGCGTTTGGCATTTTTATGGTTGAGGGCATAGGTGCCCCCAAACATATCGTCTGTGAAATGTATTTAAGTAGGTAAACACATTTTAATGATGCTTAGTTCACCATTTTAGATTATATGGTTATGTAGTTAGAAAGGGAATATAGAATTTTAATCTATTTTGGTACTACATATGAAAATGGACTAGTATCTGAGTTTTCATACATGATTGTCCTTGTCAACCATGAAACGCTTGAGACCTGCGGAATGTGGACTCAAAATGCTTCGTTGAGCATGGGTTTGAGAAAATGAAATTTAGGACATGTATGGGTGGCATGAATGACAACATCACACAAAGCACACATTGGGTGGTACATTTTGGAGGATAAGGAGGAGCGAAGTTGTTGGGTATCTTTTTCCTTAGGTTCCTTCTTCGTGCGCTTCCCCACCTCACACGAATCTTCCGTAACGAGGTAGGTTCTGTTGAGGTGGCTGAGGTAGAAGCACGAGGAGGGGTCATGAAGCGGTTGGACTGAATTCAAAATGATAAGGTTTGGGATGACCATGTGAGATATAAATGGTTGGGGGATCAATGTACTAGAATGGGATCGCCAAGGTCATGTTAGGAAAGGATAAGGTAGCCATAACAAGTACGAAAATACTCCGGGGAGGGGAGCTAAAAATAAATATCCGACAGAGGGAGTATAGTACCCATGCGGAATAGCTCCAGGGATGGTTAAGGCTAGGGAAGACTGTGCGGGGTATGTATATAGGCTCATAGATACCAAGTGTAGATGAGGGACCTTAAGGAGGGTGTCCTAAAGGCTGAGTCGAGGTGCTAGGAGAAATTCGCAGAGGGCAGGTCTGCTGACTAGTAGAATTAGTCCATTTGAGGTCGAATTGAGATGATTGCATCATGAAAATGTTTGATGAGGCGGGATCGGGGAGACGAGGGGATAAGGAACGAGGGAATGAACCAGCGAGGGTATTCGCAGACTCGAGTGAAACGATGGTCAAGGTTCGACTTTTTTTTTGTTGGCTGCGAAGAGACCAGTGGACTCAAGGGAAACTGAGACTTCGATTAAAGCCAATATGTCAGCACGACCGATGGTGACAATATTTCTATTATGATGAAAGCACATATTACGGTGAGCTATAGATGGGACAACAGACATCGCATAAGTGTAGCTACAACCCAATATAATGTTGTAATCTCAAGGGGCATCAATGAATTCTATGGAAACACAAATAGTCTTGCCTGCAAGAGTAATGGGACAATTACAGAACATGCTTATAAATTTTAAGGAAGAGTGGCCATCCCACACTCGGAGGTGATAGTGGAAAGGTCCAGCTCGGAAGTGGGTTAGCTTCCAAAGCTGATAGAACAACACACAAGTGGATTCCCTCTGTATTGATACAACGAGAGACATTGTCATTAGGGATCTTGATGGGGATTTGGAAAGCGACGGAAGGAGGAAAGAGGAATCAATACCGGCGCGCGGAAGAGTGACATCGAAGCTTATCAAGCAACCATCTAAAGGATCCACAACACCTATAGAAGTTAGTAGAGATTTTTTTTTTTTTTTGTGAAGGAGCACGACCGGAGGGTTCTGGTACCGTTATGAGATGGTAATGAAGTTGCACCAGAATATTCTGCCTTTGTATGAATGGGAAACTTTACCATAAGAAAATTTTGGGCATAATGGTCCCTTGGGATGTTGGTATGAACCTCTGCCTTACACTGAGGGATCAATAAAGGACCATTGGTTGTCAAAAGAGGCTTAGTGGAACCTGAAGAAGGGGGCTCGAGGGTAGACGTAGCGGGAGGCTTGTTGTCCCCGGCGGGCCAAGGTACGAAGGTTGAGGTCAATGGTAATGGGTTGTTCAGAATTCATCATGATAATTTCATAGTTAGAGGTACTGAGATGGAGGAGGTTGAGTGACCTCCTAACCTTCGAGTGAGTACAGGTGGACATGAAACCTGGCACGGGGGGAAAGGATTGGTAAACCTGATGGGTTGGATAGGTGCGGCGTTAGGAGGAACCGAAGGGGAGGCTTTATCCTTGGGGGATGCGCTGCTCCGGCTTTCCACATGTAACGCAAGGGTAAAATAGAATAATGATGGGCATAGTGACCTTCGATAATTTTCAAAGAGAACATTGTTTGTTCATGCCGAACGAGGGCACAGCATCTTGCTTCGTGGAGCCTTATTTTACGGTTATAGGTGTTAGGTGCATTCCCTTGATTAGGTCCTAGATTACTTGGGTACGTTGGTTTGCATTGCCTTTCCTCTACTTCTTTTTGGTAGTAGGAGGATTAGTTGTGCCTTGTAGTAAACACACCTACCCTTGAGAGGTGATATTCTATTTGTTAAAGGGGTTGAGAAGGAAAAGGAGGCTGAAGTGCTAATGCTGGAGGACCTGGAGCACCAGACTATGGATATGTAATATCCAAAAATAGGGAAATTATATAACAATAAGAATATCTTAATATATTCTAAAGTTGTAGATCAATAATACATAAGCATAAGCTGGAAATAGAAATGAACATCATCATTCCAAAATGTATGGAAACCATACAACCATTTTATTATGTAAATCAGCAACAAACATGTACAAGATAACTCAAATGATCAAGGAAACAAGCCTCTCATGAATACATGTGAAAAAGATGAAATGCTGCTCTATTGTAGAATGCTCATGAACATTTACAACGCAGTCATGAATGGTTCACTGCTACATGGGAATATGAAATAACATATATCTATATATATATATATGTCTCATACAACATTGGGAGAGAAATTTTTTGCTCTCTAACACTATTTCAAGACAATCCTAGAAGGATTGGGCAAAATATGCAAAACTACAAAATGTCGAGAATTCACGGAGATGGCAGGTAAGAGCTCAAGAAGCTGGAAATGGATGGAGATGGCTAAATATGTTGCATACGAAAAATAAATCTCCTCCAATGGATCTTCCAAGTAGAAGAGCTGATCCTAACACTAAATATCTCACCCTTCGACAATCACACGATACCTCACTTTGTAAATACCCAGTGAAAATAACGCACGTCAACAGGGGATGTTGCATTGTAGGTCAGTGCGAAGAAAATGGGTTGGGGAAAGTGACAAGATACGAAGTATGCTCCAGGGGCTTCTGAAACTGAGTCTCTCAAAGGAAAGAGAGCCTGCGCCTGCGAAAAATGAAAGTGATGATGGAAGTGGTGTTGTCGAACCCTCAACGCAGCTTGCCACCCGCAACACGACATTATTCTACTACGAGAGAATAATCTTTATTTGTTGGAGGAGGATGCTTGGCCTCAAGCTTGGATGTGATGAAAATAAGTACAACTCTTTCAGAGGCCTCTCAGAGGGGATAGAAGTTTACTAGTAAATCCTTGTGCTAAGCAACAACTGCAACTTTTGCTAAACAACGAGGGCCAATCACCTGAGTCTAAGCAGAGACAGTAAATCAATAATCTAAATCATGAATAAAAATGCTGTTACCTTTAACTTCCTTTTAAAAAATTGAAAGCTCCCCTCCATGGGTCCCACTCATTAGGTTTCCTTCACCAAATAACCTCTCTCCCATTCATACCGCATTGTCTCTCAAAGTGTTCTCACCTCCAACCACACCGTTGTTGATCAGTCAAACTTGACCCTGTCCTTTACAATGAAAATGTCCTCTTTCACACATAAGGGTGTGAAATCTAGCCTATGATTATCCCCTTTCACATTATGAGGTATTTTATTCATGTTTTTTAATATGCATGGGCTTCCTACATTTATTTAGTCAAAAAGGTGTTAAAAACAAAATTCAATATTCCATTTAGACAAAAAATAAAGTGGGAACACACAGCTCCCAAATGTTGCTTGTCCTCAAGAAACCACAAGGATAGAACTAGAAAGTCTCCTCCCAGCATGTGGAGTCCGAAAATGTGTTGAGGAACATCTTCCCCATGTGGATCCTCCATCCCCCAAGCAATCATCCATACAAAATGAGCTACCTCCCAACATGGCAACTCCCTAAAATGCTCACCTTGTGCTCATGCAATGTAGGTGGGCTGAAAATCGAACATGGTAGACACAGGAGCTCATCCATGTCGTCCTTCTCTCCACTTAAGATATGTAGAGTGTTGGCTGATCTTGGGCTACAATAAAGCTGTTCCCAGCAAGGGCAAGAAGAAGACTATATCCCCAAGATCCGCCCTCCAACATTATAAAACATGCTAGCCCAACTCTCTCCATATATGATGAGTTGGGAATCACCATCATATGAAATCCAATCAATCCCATGGCCCACCTCATGAAAAAGAATGCACTTTGGTCATGGTGGTCGTATTACCTCGTCATGCTCCCATTAGAACATGCAATGCAAACAATGTGGGAAATCTCTTCTCAATTGCACATCCAACCAATGTGCCATTCTCCCAATCACGCCCTCCAATAAAAATAAACATAGGGAAATCATATAATGAGAACCATGCTTGCCGCCATATGTAGCAAGGGAGAAGGACAATGGTCTCTAAAAATGTAACCAACGAAGCTTGATCCTCACCAAAAAAGAGAGTGACACAAAAAAGACTACAACTACTTGCTTGTTGTCCCACTCTCCTCATGTTTGGAGAAAGTGAATGATATATGGTACAACGTGAGCATATTCTCCACAATACACCTCCTCCCCCAAGTCCTCCTAGGAGTGGTCACACCGCTCATGGCCCTCACAGACCATGAATTTCAGAAGAAAGAATGCTCCTCCTGATAACATCTACACATGTAAGGAACAAGAGAATGCATATATACATTATGCACAAATAATTATGAAAAAAACAATACCTTACCATATGTCTTGCTCACACAAATGGAGTGCTCATAGATGAGTCTCCTCTCATCCTCAAAGAAAAAATAGTGGTTGTGATAACTCTTTCAAAGAGTTATGTATTCCTCCATCTCCACATGCATTGCATCTCTCGACATGTCGATACATCTCCTCCTCAAAGCCTTCCCAAAAATACCTCTCCATGATGGTGTGGTATGCTCTCTGGGAACTCGTCTAGCCATGGTACAGAAAATCCCTCTGTGTTGCTTGTATTAACTTCTCCTTGGCTTGACTCCAAATAGAAGAATCCTACCATGGTATTAGATGACCCATCTACGTGCAGATATCCCTCCTCATCAAGACGAATTGTCGATGATACAGTGAAAAGATTATGGGTCCCTCACCAAAGGGCGGAAGTTTCCCGATATGGATCTATCCCCATAGTGACAATGCGATGAGTCTCTAAGAAACCACTTATGTCATATGGTTGTCCTCCCTTTGGTGTCTCCCGCCACGCAAGGACCCAAAGTTCGGAACATATCACCCACTGCGCATGCCGCCCTGGGCGCGGAGGTACGAAATGAGGTGGTGAGATGATGTTGGAAAATCACACTCTCTCACTGTTGGTCTGCCAGACTCTGGAGTGTCTGGTGATCTGCCGTTTCTCCACTCCTGAAATAAATGGAATGGTGCCTCCAAATGTGAAGCATATTCATCATCTGTGGCGATGCGCGGGTCTCCACAGTTGTGAAATGTCTCCATGAAATGAGACATCATCATCAAGTAGCGCGCCTGTATGAAAAATCGTGTCCCCCACTCTCGTGGCAATCGGGTGTCTCTTAGGTTGTCAACATATGAAATATGGGGGATGATTCTATATTCCCTTGTCAGGTCATCTCCTATCTATGTATATCTCCAAGGGTTCACCCTTCTGTCAAAGGCATATGTAAATGTGGGTTGCAGTCTCATATGTGAGATCCTGGTAATTTCTTACAATGATAAAGTTACTCAGGTTGGAAGCAGCCCTCCTCCTCCTGCGCAGGGTGCTAGATCAACTCCCGAATGTGACAGCGGCACAATGCTGTGGCCTCTTTCAAACACGATGGGCAACTTCTTCCCTCAGTGATTGGATCACCACTCTTTGGGAAAGGGACCTCCTTGCCCTTCTTGTGCCCAAAATACAATATGAAGGTCTTGCCTCCCAGCAAGTATAATGCAACATATGGTATCCTCCATGGTTTTCTAAAATATTTTGCAGTCTGGTTTCCTCCATCATATGCAGGTTTTCTTGTTTAAATTTGTTTGTCCTCTCCACATGTGTTTAAGAATTATTCCTACCAAATATTTCCACCAAATTTTAATAGACACCACTGGAAGAAATGTTTGCATTCTTTAAGTAAAGAATAAATATCCAACATGCATATTTATAAATCAAACCTTGCTACTACGATGGCTTCATATTGGTGCAGTCATTTCTTTGTAGAAGATTAATACAGCTCTTCCCCAAGCCCTGGCTAAACATGTGAAAATTGACCATGTCAAAGGGTAGACGAGGAGGAAATATATCCACATTATGTTTCTTGCTCACTCTCCTTATTGATCTTGAAAAACTCTAGGAAAGTGATATTGTTTGGCATAGCAATCTCCAAAAAATAGAAGAAAGAATATCAACGCCTTTAAATAAAGCCACTTCGAGGGAGCAACCTCCAATACATTACATAAATGAACAATTCTTGGATGATACAATTTACAAAACCTCCTTTCTATATATAGGGAGTCCATGAGGTATAAACATAATCCTGGTGACAGAAAACAGTAATAATTTAGGCATATTAATATTAGCAATATGGGGGTTACAAGGGTACAATAATAATAATAAGGGGTTACTGTAACTTGTGAGGACTGTATACCTAGTAATATAGGGACCTAACGCCCCACCTCCTTCAAAAAAGTGTTGTCCTGCATGCTTGTGATGCGCTACGGTGCATACATGTAGAATTCTCATCCTCTGTATTACAGAATTTTACCCCAAGTGAGTAAGTTCTTCCACTTTATGAATGCTACGATTAGGTAGTTTAGTATTTGTGATTTCTTGTTTTAGAAAGTGACCTTGAGTTCCAATATGAATTTTCCTTCTCATCAGTTTCAGCAACATTTGGGCTTGGAATATTTTTACTACTTATAACCTTCTTTGAGCATAGAAACATGGAAAATTGGGATGCCTTGCAGAAAAGCAGAGCTCCAATTTGTATGCCATGGCTGTCTTTGCAACACCTTGTAAGGACCATAGTAATTTGGTGATATGGTATTATCTTCTTGGCCACTTAGAGGAAATTTGTTTATGGTTGTAGCCATAAAAATATACAAAATCTCTCATCAAAACTTCTCTCGCTGAAGTGTTGATCACCATTGTTTCATTCGGTTTTTGTTGCAAATTCATGTTATCCTTTAAGAGTTGGAGAAGTTCTTGTTGATGTGAAATATGATCTTCCTTTGCTTGAACCTTGAAGATTTTCCGCTTAAATATGATGTTATGGATGGTGGATGATATCCATAAAGTGCCATAATGGGTTCATTTTTATTTGCCAATATGGAAGGAAGTGTTATACCACCATTCGGCGAGAGGTAACCACTTGATACCATTGTGTTTGTTTATCACTCTACAAACAACAAAGATATCTTCGACATTATTTAATATCTCAGTTTGATAGTAAGTTGAGGGATGATAAGACCAGTATGAGTTAATTTGAGTACCCAAACAAAGAAAAATAATAGTCCGAAAATTTCCGGTAAAATGGGATCTCTTGTGCAATACAATAATACTTGGAGGCTTCCATAAGCTTTTGAATTCTATCCATAAATGTAAGTAGTAGCCCTTGGTTAAATGGATGAGATAATGCACAAAAAGTGTGCATACTTAGTAAATCTGTCTTCTGCCATGATGACACTATTCCTAATGAGACCCAGAGTAGGCTTTGTGATAAAATCATTGAAATGTCTGACATTGACTTGGAATGGATAAAGGTTTCCCTGAGTCAGGGGTCTTAATTGTCTCCAAATTTATTATAAGCAAACCAAACATTCTACCACAAAATTTTAAATATCCAGATTTAGGAAATGGCTAAATTCTCTCTTCACCACCTTGGTAAGTTTTTAAAAATCACAGTGTCCTCTATAAAAGGGAGAAATTAATGCCAGTTCCAAAATAATCTTTTGTTTTAGTGGGAAATTCCTACAAAGATATAAGCAGTCTTTTTGTACCATAAGAATCATTTCCAACTTTAAATGTATCGGATATACTAGGATCTTCTTTTGACTTTGAATGAGTGTCCATACACATTTTTTCCTTCTTAGTTCATCTCTTTCTTTGGTTATCCTTAATTTGGTTGGATAATATAAATATGTACAAAGCAATGCTTCCACCTCTTCCATTCTTTCTTGAGAGTGCATCTACAACAACATTAAGGTTATTTTTTTGTATATTATTTCAAAGTCACCAGCTTAACATCTTTATGGTATTTTGCCTGCTCTTCTAAAATCGTCTTTGTTCCAAAAAGTGTTTAAGACTATCATGATCGAGTTTTTACCTTGAAGTGTCTTCCCATTAGGTAAGTTAGCCATTTCTTTATTGCATCATTGTGTGCTTTATTCCTTCTATGAAATGGGATCTATATAATGCTGTGATTGGATGGCTTTTCAAAAACATTAGGTCTTTCTTGGTAAAAAAACATAATTCCATTTCACAAGGGCATCACATTCCATAATAAAGGTTTTTTTGAAGTACGGCATAACTAAGACTAGTCTTTGACACATTTCCTCTTTAAGATGTTCAAGAGCCTTGCTTGAGTTTCTTGAGTCATGACCATCACTATTTAATAATGTTGTTAGAGGTGCTATAGTATTACTACATAATTCTTAACAAACTTGTGATAATATTATATTGTAGAAATCCTCCACAATGCTTTGTAGTTTGAGACTTTCCATTTCTTAATGGCTTTACTTTTATTCTGCAGTCTACCTTAACACCTCATAAGATACAATATGACATATATATTCCACCTCTTGTACTCCAAAGAAACATTTGGATGTTTTCATATAAATTATTTTCTGCTCTGATAGTTGAGCACCACAACTCGACATGTTCAACATGATCCTTCCATTTCTTTGTAGATTGATATGTATTAAAAAATACTAGCACAAATTTTCTAAGGAAGGGTTTGAAAATGGAATTCATCATGTAGAATGTAAGGGAATTTTGATGTGGTAAAGACCAAAAGGCATGACCAAAATTCAATGACCCTCATGAGTTTGAAATGTTGTTTCAAGATATCTTAGGTCTTCATTCTAATTTGATGATATCCACCGAATGAAGATCCAAGTTGGTAAAATCCATTATACATGTGTTCCTACATCCAATAATTCATTAATCAAGGAATGGAGAATTTATCTTTAATGGTGAGCTTATTGAGCTCCCTATAATCAGGAAACATTTCCATGATCATCCTTCTTGTGTACCAATTCTACGGGAGCGGAGAAATAACTTTGACCAGTTGAATTATACTGCCTTTAACATTTGCAAATCATACGTTCAATTTCACTCTTTTGGACATAAGGATATCTATAAGGCACGATGCTTGGAGAACACTTCCTGGAATCAAATGAATAAGTAGATGTGATCACGAATAGGTGGGAGTCCTTTGGGAGTTTCAAACACCTTGGAATGATTGTCCAAGACTTGTTTGGTCTACGAGAAATAGATGATTTTGATGTTGAACTTCTGAAGTGAGCATAATTGTGCAATTACGCCTGGGTTGTTATTTCTTTAGAAGCTTTGCATAACATTAGATCTTATTATCTTATCTTCATATTCGCCTTGTAATTCATCTTCCTTTCATGTAGAAAAAAATTCAGAAAAAGTTCTTGAAAATTAAAAGCTACCATCCCCAAAATTGGCACCATTGTGCTCTAATGAAAACATCACTTACCTCCATAGGAATGGAAAGCATTGGACTAGTCAATACATATTCCCCATGATTTAGCTTGATATTATGGCATTTTCCGGAAAATTATAGTTCCTCCATTTGCCACCATCACTTGACATTCTAATCAGCGGGTATATGAAACAATTGGTCACTTGGCTACCTTACAATAGAATAAAATTATGGGTGCTACTGAATCAGTCCTTTAATACCTTTTTCTTCTTGATATGTCCTTCTATATTGAGTTTGAAAGTGTTAATTCTCAAAATTAGTTACATGAAATGTGGTAGAATTCATTTCTTCCTTCCTTGTTTAAGTTCTGGTGTATCCTCTTCTTGTTCATTTTCTTCCTTCCTCTTCACAATATATGTAAAATAATTTCTTCTCGGCTTCCACTTATGACCTTTTGTGTATTTTCTATATGTATTTGTGGCAGGGCTTCTTTTCTCTTTTTTTCTTCCAATTGTTGTGGTGTCGACCTTGTAGGTTGTGGAAATCTAGGTGGCAGCAGCACTCCACTTCTTTATAGAAGTGATGTGGTAATTTACATTAATTTTTCTTGCCAACACGAATGCCTTCAATGAATCGGGTTCCAAAAGCAGGCTTTATGTTGGATGTTATCCTTTAAAGGGTACTGGAAAGTTGATCTGTGTTCCTTTGCAGTCTTCAGTTACCCATATATTCAATTTTTGGACTGTCCTCCAATGTGCTCCCCCACTAAGCCTTTTGTTTGAGATTTATCAAATGGCTAAAAAAGAAGGTGTTGCACTCTTTGTATCCTCATATTCTTTATCATTTCCTCTGACAAAAATTGACGAAGTGACAATTTTTTTACGGGAGCAAAGCCATCGATACCATACAAATGTATTTTGTTCTAAATGCAAAGTTACAATGCATATTTTGTGTGTTTTGCACTTCATGAGATAAATATTTGCTCATTCTGTCAACGTATTCTGGATAATTTCCATCAGCTTCCTCATCTCCATTTTTGGAATATGGTGGTTCTTCTGCCTGACATTTGAGTTTGTGAAATCACATTTAACATTTATTTTTGTTCTCATCATGTGTTTCTTCTACTATCTTTTTCACCATTACTGGCTCTTCTTGTATCAACTTTGTCAAACCTTCCATCATCTGCTTTTAGATCATTCTTCATGTTTTCCATGTTGTGTTCATGTCATCCATCTTAGCATCCATACACGACTTCCATGCCATCCATCTTAGCTTCCACGCCTTTCTTCCAAACTTCCATTTCATTTTTTGTGTGGCATCTTTGCGAGTGAAATTTGGTGCACTTGCTCTTGTAATTTTGATGATCATAGTATGATTTTCATATGTCTTCTGTAATTCTTCGTAGAGCCTTAGAAGTTAATGGGTGTTGAATTATTTTTACGGGGCATCTTTTAGAACCCAATACGTATCTATTCTACGATATTTCCCTTGGAATCAATTCAAATTGATTCTTCATATGGCTCATGCTTATGCGGTCGGAAAAAATGCCCAGCTTTTTCTTGCTTTTGAGGAGCTCAATATTGAAATTGGATTATATGTAGATTTAACACTTCAATATTTGAGTTTTGATAAACATGGCCTACGAATTCTCTTTTGAATACCAAAAGTCTAACCCTAATTTGATTCTTCAAGACAAAGTTGTGTCCAATCTCTAATGACCTGAGTATTGGATTTGGTTCATCTGAAATAAACCTGCGACTTGGCATGTGTGCTTGTTTCATCCTTGGCTCTAAAATTGATAGCCAAGAAACTACAATCGTTGTTCTTGCGGCCAATTTTCTGGTAGCTCAATACGATGCCCGGAGAGAGAGTTATAAATCTTTTCCCACGATCAACTCTTTGAGATCAGGGTCGGGGGCACAGCAAAGTGATACGTTCACGGATCATATCTCTAGAAAATATTTATGAACAAGGATACGAAATTTTTGACGGTTTCGTTAGGATTTTGACGTACCCTAAACATTTCAGATTATGAACCTTCGTAAAGAAAAAAATTTATAAACGAACATTTCGATGACTTGTTTGATAGCGAAAACCTAGAATCAGCTCGATACCAATGTTGTGTAACCGACTCCAAAAATAGAGAAAAGAATATCTAACGCCATGAAAATAGCCACTTTGATGGGGCAACCTCCAATACATTACCATAAATGAAAAAATTCTTGGATGATACAATTTTAAAACCTCCTTTCTATATAGGGTCATGAGTTTATAATGTAATCCTAGTGGGGCCACAGTCCATAATCCCTAGCTGACTAAACGGTAATTTAAGGGCACAATAATAACAATATGGGGGTTACAAGAGTACAATAGTAATAATAAGGGGGTTACAATAACAACAATAAGGGACTATACTAGTAATATAGGGACCTAACAGATATTATCTATAAACTTATGAGTTTGAGATTCATACACATGCAATAAACCACTAAGAGTTCCCCTCTTAGGCATTCTATAATATCCCAAAATCGAGATTGCACAACAAGCCTGCTGAAATAATGCACTCTTGAGAATTCAATGCACTGGAATTAGTTTGCAGCTCCTGGATCCCTTAGATAAACTCATCTAATATCTAAATAAAAAAATATAGAAAAAACAAATCAAACTAGGTGGGTTAAATAGATCTCCCACAACCTAGTCTAGCTGGAAACACCCAAAGAAAAGGGATGCAGCTATATGCAATGGGCTGCTTCAGAAATAACACAGATCCGCTGAAGAAAGGAAATAAGCTCATATGGAGGTTCAAAGATCAGATGTATAGTAAAAAATATGATTTAAATTACATCCCATACATCATACAAGGGAAGGAATGAGACTATACAGGAAAAATCCTCATAAATGAGGTGCTACATCCATACGAAAAGTCTGCAAAAACTTGACAACGTTATTTTTAGGGGATTAAGTAGTAGTTTATTAATAATCATATCTAGAGCATATATATAAATAAAAAGTTAGATCTATTTCAAATCTGTGTACAGGAAGAGCTCATCCATACATTCCCCTTGGGGTTTTATGCAAATCATGAAGCACAGATACTAGATCTGAGATCTAGAGTTGTAGATCTGCAGAAATATTTAGAAATTACTGAATCATATAGCATAACACCATATCAGATCTGAAACATACATGGATTGGGTGGCCAATCCATGGATCACCACAGTGAGAGGAAGAGTCCTAACATCGGAGATCTCTCCTCCAAAATGCAGACAAAACACCCTCCAACTTCTCCTTTGCAAATAATGGAGTCCAGGGAGATAAACTATGTTGTGGGCTCTAAGAATGATTTGGCCTGATGCCA